>CM029656.1:26620183-27067233 GCA_017311315.1 Dendrocalamus latiflorus
ACATCTATTGCATTGAAGGAAGCTTTGGTTCGTGTGCTTGCTAAGGTTGATCTACCTATTTCTAGGCTGCGCGGATAGGGTTATGATGGAGCTTCAAATATGAGAGGGGAATTTAATGGCTTGCAGAGATTAATACGAGATGAGAATCTGTATGCTTTCTATATTCATTGTTTCGCCCACCAATTGCAATTAGTGATTGTCACTGTCGTAAGTTGTAGTGGTGCTATTGCTGATTTCTTCAACTATATTCTCTTGATAGTAACCATTGTGAGTGCATCTTGCAAAAGAAAAGATGCTTTAATGGAAAAGCATCAGGAAGTCTTATTGAAGAAATTGGAGAATGGAATGCTTTCAATAGGAACAGGCTTGAATCAGGCAACTGGCCTAGCTAGACCTAGAGATACAAGATGAGGCTCACATCTTAAAACATTACTTCGTATATACCAAATGTGGCAATCAGTGCTTGCGGTGTTAGAGATGATATGTAAAGATGCAGTATATCCTTCAGGTCATGGTGGAGCAGCAGGTTTGATACAAAAGATTGAGAGTTTTGAATTTGTGTTCATCATGCATTTCTTGATAGACTTGTTAAGCATTACACATGAGTTATCACTCTCTTTGCAAAGAAGGGATCAAGATATTATTATGGCTATGGGTTTGATTGTGGATGTGAAAACACGCTTGCAAGACATGAGGGATAATGGGTGGGAGCCATTGTTCAATACAGTAAAAAAAATTTATGAGTCAAATGAGATTGATGTGCCAAGTATGGATGATTATATCGGAGTAAAGGATAAATCTGCACATCAGAAGCATAAAGTTACTCTCCTTCACTATTATCGGATCAATATTTTTAATGTTGCTCTTGATGCCATTATGGCAGAGATGGATCATTGTTTCAATAAAGTTTCTTCAGTGTTATTGGTATGCATGTCTTGTCTTGATCCAAGTAACTCCTTCTCTAAGTTTGATGTGCAAAAGCTAGTTCGCCTTGCTGAAATTTATACAGCAGATTTCACCATAGCTAACTGTTTGTTGTTAAGAAATCAACTTCAAACATTCGTTCGTTAGAAGAATTGTTGAATTTCATGAATGCCGTGATCTTGCAAAGGTTGCTCAAAAGATGATTGAAATTGGAAAAAAAATATAACTTAACAGTAGAGCTTCCCTTTTATTTTCATTCTGGATTCGCTACTGGATGTGAGGTACGGCTGTTGGAGATGAGGAGAGACGGGACGCCGTGGGTGGCGACGTAGCATCTCAGAGCGAGGTGGTCGGCGATGCACGAGAGGAGCTCCGGGCGGAGGTTGGCCCAAGGCCGGGACGCCGCCATATGGAAGATGCTGTTACGATGTTTATTCCGCGGCTAAGCCCATGGATCCATGTTACGATGTTTTTCGCTGCGTGTAAGGTTAGTTGTCTGCATGAGTTGTAACTCCAGAATCCACATAAACTACGGGCCTTACCAATGTTCGCCGTGTAATACAGACGAGAAAAACCGGACAAGCATGCTAACACTTTCTCCTTTGGCTCAGTTGCATCTTGATCAATCACCTGAAGCCGTGTAAATACGCCACCTGTATCCCGAGGTTCGAAATTCAATTAGACACATCGCTGAATTCGTCTCCATAAGACAGGTTGTGTATCAATGGACAACTAATGACTTTGGTAGTAGTAACTTTGGTTCACTGGCATACGTTACTCCAATACCTTGCCTTGCACACCGCGATGGACCTGAACTGACCTGACCTGACCTCCACTCCGGTAAGAAGGTCCACGATGGCGAACAGATTCTCATCCGTGGACGGGGAGGGAGGCGTACCACCGGGGTGGAAGAAAGAGCGTCTGCCCCACCGCAAGCCAGTCGCTGGGAGCCGATGCAGCGGCAATCTCGCGCATGTCGCTTGATTGCGTCAGGTGAATGCTGAAGAGGCTCAGTGCGATGAGGCTGCAAGAGACCTGCCGGCCATGGATGAAGTCGAATGGCTGCTGCAGTCTGTCGCATCCACTGAAAATGCTGTTAAATAGAACATGTCAGAGCACCCTCTTTTTTCTTGCATGGATTACGCTTGTAGTTGTAGAGCAGGTTGTGCCGTACATGGTACATCCGTTAAGGCTATATTACTGATTGCTTGCTACGATCAATGGACAACACAAGGTACAAATGGATCTTGTTTTAGAAGCTAGGAGGGGACAGAAGTTCACTGTTACAAATCAGACAACAGCAACTCAAAAGACAAATCTCAGCAGGCAGAGTGCAGACCTCCCTACCAGTGTTGGTGTCTCTCCTTTGGGTGCTGGTGTTTGTATTTCTCTTATTCTTGAAATGAACAGAACTACTGCCCTGGTTAAAAAAAACAGTACAGACCTCCCTAACCTGCATTAACAAACTACCAACACATCCAAACCGTCCAGCATACAGCCACAATACTCATTCTCCAAACATGTGCTTCATATAGATTGGAGCGGTGCAGTTTAGACCATGACAAACTACATTCCTCGAGTAACGAGCCACAGGCCAGTGGAGAAATAGATGCTCACACGTCTTGACTCTTCTTGCCCACAAAATTGGAATTGTTAATTAACCTTCCAATCTCTCTTGCATAGAACATATTTAGTTAAGATGCTACAAGGAAATATAATTTTTCAGTGGAATTTTAACTTTCCAGAGATATTTGGAAGGGAAGCCCATACTTCTTATTTTTTAAAGGAGTGCACAGTAAATTTGTGATCCCCTTCCAGCATCCATCTCACTTGATCTCTCTGGCCAGTGTGATTTATATGCTAACACAGGGTTTTGAGTTGTTCCAACTGCTCCAGACTCCAGAGTTATCCACCCATAACATTCCTCTAAATCTAATGCTAAAGGCTCATTACCCCCAAAAACACCTTGGCCACTGTTCTGTGGGGGGCCACTGTGATTTGTTTACTTAATGTCAAATTATATATGTTCTACTTAATGAAATGTGCACGAGTTTTTTGTGTGTTCTCAAAAAAATGTCAAATTACATAATCTGAGAAATTTATATGCCAAAGGCTCATTTACCTACAAAACTGACCTTAGCTCAGTTGGTAGAGCGGAGGACTTCAGTGTTTGCAGATTGAATCCTTAGGTCACTGGTTTAAATCCAGCAGGCTGGATTGTATGTTTGCTGGATTGTATGTTTTCTCATAAAAAAACAATCTTCCCAACATGTTGTATGTTCCCCATCACCAACCACCCTTTGTACCAATGAATCTTGAAGCAACCAAACAAAACAAAAGGATATAATGCAAGGCAGCAATCCATCTACGGATCTTGACTTCATTCTGCAGCTAAAATTTGAACCCCATTCCCCAAAATTGTTGACGAACAGAATAATGCTTACTGAATAACTCAGGATTACATGATATAAACTTAGAGAACAAATCAACTATCCAAACTAAGGCACAACAATTTAGGAATGTAAAGAACATAACTAAGGAACAACACATAATTTAGGAATGTAAAGAACATACCTAAGGCACAATAATTTAGGAATGTAGACAATAATTTAGGAATGTAGAGAATACAGAGCTAGCTTATATTATGAATGTTTTGGCCCTGCATTCCTCTTCGTGTTTTGTCCACAATCATCTCCACTCATACGCCGTTTCCTTCCATTGTCATCGATGCTCGTAATGTTGTCGTTGAAGAAGTACCAGCAACTTGTTCTACATACCTGACTCTGTACGTTGCTGGCAGAGGGAAGAACACACGTCGTAGAGGTTCCGGTGGCCATGTCAAACACCATAGGCACGCCTCTGCACCGCTCGTCGATCCAGTACACGCAGTTGGCCCTCACCCCCGGCACGCCCACCCCTCGCACCACTGCCGGGTTGTTCTTGCCGATGAACACAGAGTAGCCTCCCAGATCCTTCACTGCGTCCCAGCACGGTCGGCGCTCGGGGTCGTACCTCAGAACGAATATGTGGTCCTTGGACATGCTGAACCGGCTGCCTCCAGGCAACATCCAAGCGATGGTGGTACCAGTGGTGTTCCGCCACACCTGGTACATGCTACCATTACAGAAGAACAGGTTCTTGGCACCTGTGAGCTTGGACGCGGTGTTGTAGGGCGAGGCAAAGACGGCGGCAGGGTCGAACGGGAGGCCGGCACGCTCGGCCAGCAAGGGCTCGACTATCGGTTTCCGCCGCCGGCCGCGAGGGATGTGGAGTACGTGCACGTCCCCACATCCAGTGAGGCAGTAGACCTTGCCTCCTTCGGTATCATAGGCTAGGTCGGTGAGCTGGTCCCTGTCCATGGCGACGTCGAGGATCATCCACTTCATGTCCCGGGTCTTGGTGTAGGCGAGCTTGTGGAAGTCGCAGATGGCCACGGCGGTGTAGTCGTCGGGCCTGGGGTACGGCGCGAAGACGACCTTGGGCACCGGCTTGCCGTCGTTCCTGAGGGGAAGGAGAGCGATCTCCACGTTGGTGAGGGGATTCAGCAGGACAATGCCAATTCCCCGCCGATCGCTGGCGACGGCTAAGCAGCCGTTGCTCGAGCCGATAAAACGGCTGCCCTTGTGAAGCGTGGAGAGGTGGAACGAGCGCTGCATCGGGAGCAATAAGGCGGAGGCCCGGCCGTCGGCGAGGATGAGGACCGAAGGGAACGGCGGCGCGAGGGCGGAGCGCCACGCGGAGCAGGCGCCGCGGAGGCAGGAGTAGCCTTTTAGCGAGGAGACGTCGCCGATGGAAACGAGGAGCTCCGTGTGGAGGCCGGCCCAAGGTCCAAACGGCGCCATGGTGTTGCCTTGTACAACCTTCGATCCGAAAGATGTCGATTTGGGGGAATCAGCCGAGGTCGATTTGGGGAATCAGAAAACATTGGTTAGGGTTCGAAAGGGATCGGAGAATTTTATGCTCGGATGCCCAAAACTCCATATTGGAATCGGTTTTACAACAAAGCCCCTTAACTCTTATCCTACTTGCACAATAGTTCCCCGTCCGTACTCCATACGAAATATTAATTTGTAGCTCCCCGGGTGCCAGACTCAGCCTGCGTTTGGTTCGTGGGATAGAACCCTCCTGTCCAGGGCAAGGGCAAGGTATTGTTCTCATGTTTGGTCCGTAGGATGGAATCATTCTATTCTAAATCAGATAATTTTATTTAGTTATTTTTGAAGGGAATATTCTATATAGATATTGTATCATGGACGGACCCAGCCCAATTCATGGGCATTCAATCGAATATCTAGGGGTGCAAACGGGTCGGATTTGGACGGATATTGTCGTTACCATATCTTAACCCATATTTTTTTCTCCGGATTCGGTACCAATCGGATTCGGTGCCGGATCGGTCGGGATTAACCCGTTTGTAAGAAATGCATGCAGTACAGCAAATGGAGTAGGAGGACGTACTGTCAAGAACTTGATGTTACTACTTAATAGCTGATGTGGAAAATTTTATTTTGCCATTGTAAAAGAAAATGAAACGTCAAATAGTAGCACTAACCTGAAATCAAACTTGAAGACTATCGGATTCGGACGGATATTGCTGTTACCATATCCTAACCCATATTTTTTCTCCGGATTCGGTGCCGGATCGGTCGGGATTAACCCGACCCGTTTGCACCCCTACGAATATCCAAAATTTTTAGTAAAAAACCATGATATATAAGGTATAATACATATGTATACTAGTAGTTAGGCTAAATTCGTTCTGTTCACACCCAGTTAACCCCAAATTGATTCCAAATTTTTTTGGCCCATTTTCTCCTACCATCAACACTGGCTCAGACCCACTATCATCCTATTCATACCCAATTATGAGACCTTGTCTCACTCTGTCTCTCCTCTCTTCATCTAGCGTCTGATCATCTCTCCATCTCTCGGCACTCGGCTAGCGCCTAGTAGTGGTGGGTGTCTGTGCCCCTAGTTCTAGTTTTCTGGAGGCGGCGTAGGTGGCAAGGGGTTGGAGGCTGCGTAGGCAGTAGGAGCGCTGGAGGCCGGAGTGACCACCGGCCAAGCAGGCACTGCCGCACTACAGGCCTGCAGCACTGGTGCAGGTTCATCCTCTCCGACCCGACGACCCCCATGCTGTAGAATTTAGATGCGTAGATGGTAGATCTGCTTTGTTTGTGTGCTCCTAGAGTTTGTAGTTTTGTATTTCCAAGTTAAGTGGGTGATAGATCCGTGGATGACTGAATGGATGTGGATTTGGCATTTCACTTTTGGTGCTTACATCTTGTTTAGATGTGGTGAATTACTGGATTTGGCTCAGTTATCTTTAAATTAGTTGTTATACCTTATGAATTGAAATCTATATTCTCCACATCTTTAAGTCTGAGTAGCCTATATCTATATGTCAAGTATTTCAGAGGTGTGAACTACTAAGCTTCATGTCATGTCTTCATCTAAGCTCTTTGCTGTGAATCTATGAAATAAGATCCTTATCAGCAGACGAATTATCGCTTATGAATTATTGAAATACATATTCTCCATCTCTTACCTAAGATTCTGTGAACAAATACCAAATATTTTACAAGTGTGAACTAATAGTTTCAAGTTGATTTTCACTATCTTGATGTGAATAGTAAATATAGGTAGTTTTAGAAGAGACAATATGAGCTAAGTGGAACTACATATTAGTGCAAATAATTGTAGTCTTTCAATCGGTTCCAAGGCACAAAGAATCGTCCAGTTAATTTGTGATTTTTAATTTCTTTATATTATTTAAGACGTTGTCCCTAGTATGAACATTTGTACTTTAATTTTCGCTATTGTGGACTTTTATATTTTTTATTGGATAATATTTTTATAACTTCGAATGCCTATTCTAAAATTTTTGGGTCCGCCCCTGTACTGTATCACGTTATTTGGTAATATCAACCGAATCACGCTGTCCTAAGTGGGACCGTTCCATCCAATCTGGTACCATGAATCAAACGCCCCCTTGCAATTTTGCTTGGTGCTAGAATCAAGCGAAGCCCCCTTTTTTTTTTATAAAGTATAATAGCGGTACGCACAGCGCATTAGAACATATCCTTGCACATGCGCAGTTTGTATGCACTTTTGTGTGTGCACTCAATTGTGCATGTCTAACACTGCAGGGGCGCGAGACGAATTCACAACCTCAAGCTTGTTCTCATATACGGCTTAACCTGGTATCGAATCCAGGACGAGATGTACGCAAACTCTCCTCATGCCTTACGGGATACAGTTAGGTCACCTGTCACTATTTCTGAGACTGTATTGCCCAATTCCTTGTCTATCTTTCAACCAGTGGTTACTCGTATAGTACTTCCGATTTCGAATCAAAATCATTTTAGAATCTATGTAAGTCAAATATTTTTAGGTTTAATCATCAATATATAAATAGTTACTAAGATTGATAATATGAAATTAGTATACTAGATTCATCATGAAATATACTTTCATAATGTATATATTTTTAATTGAAACAACATATTTTATAGAAATTGATGGTCAAATTATCACCTTAAAAACCATGTTAATATCCAAAACAACTTATAGTTGGAATCAGGTGGAGTAATAACAGCTACTCAAGTTACATGTTCAAAGCATGGAGTCATCTTTATATTATACTCGTATAAAAGAACTTGGTGGTTGTGATGACGTGCTCTGTGCCCTCACACCTTCTCCCCACAAATGCACTCACCCCATCAGATCAGATCTAGGTAACCAACATGCAATTGAGCACCCCTCCTTCCCACTTATGGTTTGCCGTTTTACTGCCTCGCAAGCTCAGGCCAAAAGGTCCAATTTACAACCCTGAACTCTAGCCTTAGTTCAATTTTTAACCTGAACTATGAAACCGCATGAATCAGGACCTTAAACTTAAGAAGCCATTCGCTTTACCCCCTCGACCCAATCCAGAGTGGTTTTCCGCCTACGTGTTGTCCACATGGATGCTAGCATGGACTTTCCCAATAAAATAAAAAAAAGGATGGACCAGTCAGCCAACCCCTCTCTCTGTGTCTCTCTCTCACTCTCTCTCATCTTCTCACCTTGCCACCCTCCTCCGGTCATTGCCATTTCACCCACAGAAGCTATGACGCCTTCCTACGTGGTGTCCACATGGATGCTAGCGTGGACTCGTAATCCTTGTCGGTTGCAATATATGCCAGCTTGAACTTTCCTAATTAAATAAAAAAGATGGACCAATCAGTCAACCCCTCTCTCTATTCTCTCTCTCTCTTACTCTCATCTTCTCACCTTGCTGCCCTCCTTCGGTCATTGCCATTTCACCCACAGAAGCTTTGACGCCTTCCTACTCCACCACGCCACCACTGCAATTCTCCATATTTCAGCCACTACCGCCTCCCTCTTCCCCTTATCCCTCCTCTCCTCCTCAAGTCTCACCTCCACCTCAAAATCTCACACTTCCTCTCCTTGGACATCACCGATGATCGCCGCCACAGTTGACCAACACCTCCACTCACGTGACGACGATTGTCTCCCATGGTGAGGTGGCACAACTAATGGATGAGAGACAACCCCAAAGCTCTCCTATTCAACATAATCTGAGCTTGGATCTACCTAATGTTGCCAGTGGCAGGCTCGATTTGCGCTGAGGATGCTATGCATAAGACTCGACAATGAAGACGAGTGCTAGCCGGACATGGATGGGGGGAGAGGGAGAGGTGGGTGGGTGGGTGGGAGATGTGGATAGATACGTCGTTGTCTTCATCAGATCAAGTGAGTCATCCTTCCCGCTGCTCTCCTACACTTCGGTGAGCCATCGTTGCCGGTCGCAGCCTGAGCTCTCACTTCGTTGTCGGATCCGACATCCTCACTGTCATCTTTGTCAAATCCAGTGACACCATCATTGCCTCAAGCCACCGTGGTTAGTCATTATCTTTGGACTCCTCGTCGTCAACGCGTCAACCTGTGGAGCTCGTTATCGGCCTCTTCACCACCTTCCTTGTCGTCGGCTAATCATCTATCTCTCCATTTTGAATGGTAGAAGAAGTTGTTTTGAGGATGACGTGGACGCTGACATGGATACAGATGCCATATTAGAGAAATATGCACATGGATGCCGCATCAACTAAAATCAATGCCACATCAGATAAAACCACAGTGGTTTGAGTAGGGGTAGGCATTCTGTAAGTTTAGATAAAGCAGTACCAGGGACTAAGTCAAACATGAACTCAATGTCCCTATCCGGTGGCATTCTAGGTAAGTCTTTTGGAAACGCATCTAGATATTCTTGTACGACTAGTACCTCTTCTAATCCTTGGAGCTAGTTAAGAGTACACTTTTTTGCTACAGGAATTCTTGGTGCAAAGGTCACTTCTACACCTTGACCATTGGTGATGGTGATGGATTGGGTGGCACAATCTTTTTGCCCTTTATTTTTGGATAACCAATTCATACCAAGAATAATATCCAACCTTGGGAGTCTAGAACTATAAGCTCGATTAGGAACGGTACTCCTTCAATGAGTAACTCCACTTTTTGACACAAGGTCCCGGCTCTCATTTTTGCTCCAGAGGAATGGACTAGCATAGGATTGCTAAGGGGAACTGAACCCAACTCATTTTTAGCCATAAAAGCTTTGGGTATGAATAAATGAGAAGCTTTGGAATAAAAAAGAATTGATTCTAGTACTGAGTTTACTAGAAACATACCTAGTATGACGTCTGGTGCATCTTGGGCTTTCTCTATAGTGACGTGATTCACACGCCCTTTGATGAAGTTTTGGGGCTTCTTGAATATTTTCCCCAAGTTATGTCCTCCTAATGATCCTATATTGGCTACAGCTTGAATCTTCTTAGGGCGGGACTTGGTAAAGTGCTATGTTTCCTTGCAGTAGAAATAGGTCACTCCATCTAACAGGGTGGTGTTCTTATGCACCTAGCCACTGGTAGGAAAAGTACGGGTCACCTGCAGAGTGGAGTGGTTGGCCTGGAAAAGTGAATGGTTGACTACTGGCTTGAATTTACCCAGCTGTGGTGGGATATCGCGGGCCTTAGAAGAACCTCCAGAATTGACCTTCTAAAAGGTCATTCTTTTCTTGCAGTTCTCCATTTCCATGTGGTTGCCTTCCTGGTGAATGGCCTTGTTGACCAGCTGATGGAAGTCAGAGTAGTCATTGGAAAGGAGTTGCATAGATAGGTTGTTGTTGAGGCCTTGTAGGAACCTCTCCGACCTTGCCTCATCTATCGCAACATCCTTCGGCACATAGCACGCAAGATGATTGAACTTCTGGAGGGATTTGTTCACAGTGCTACCTCCTTGGCACAAAGCTCAAAATTCCCTCTTCTTAAGGGTGATGGTGCCAGCGGGAACATGAGCCTTACGGAACTGTAGCATAAACTCATCCTAGGTGATAATCTGTGCGTCGACATGAGTGGCGGAGAAAGTGTCCCACCACTCTGCGGTTGGTCCATTCAACTAGTGGGAAGCGAAAAGAACTCACTCCCTATCGTTGCACTGAATGATACCCAGCTTCTTTTCGATGGCCCTGAGCTAGACATCTGCATTCATGGGATCAGTAATGGTGGAGAAGGTTGGAGGACGTACCCTCATAAACTCGGATAGTCGAGACTGGGGAGCCTAGGTTATTGGCGGTGGGTGATGAGCGGGTTGAGCGGGGTTGTTGAGGGTTTGGGCTAGCAGCTGGATAAGTTGGTTTTGATTGACCATCAACTGAGTCCAATTGGGTCCATTCGCAGGAGGTGGCGGAGAAGCAGAGGCAGATTGATTCCCTTGGAGACCATTGAGGTTGTTGCTGCTGCCATGGCTGTTGCCATTACTCCTGGTGTTCACCATCTGCCTGGTGCTTCCAAAGGTTAAGACAAGGTAGCTAGATAGAGCTAGGGGGTTCCATGTCCATCCCACAAACAAAACTGAAGGAGCTTGCAAATAAAAGCCAAATCTCAAATGGAACTTTTATTAGATAATATGATAATGTGGTTGTTGCCAAAGGAATAATAGCTCACATGCAATGATCCTAAGACTTAGAACCTAAACCTATGACTTAGACTCTCAACCTATAAATTAGAATCCTAGACTTATAAGGGTCCCTATGGGGCTACATTGAACTGGGTCAGATACGTCTTCTTGTCTCTGGTATGTCACTTCTTTGGTGGCGACTCGAAATTGTCCCCAGCGACTAAAGAGCATTCATCATCAGCTTGCAGCATAGTCAGCTTCTCTTCTGCTTCCTGAAGCTTGTATGAAGTGTAGCTCAGCTCATCAAGGGTTGTCTGGTACACATAATCCAGGGACTCATTGAATTCCACCTGATGGGCAAGTCTGGAGTTGTCCTCATTCTCCGTAGATGTGAAGAAGCTATGGCAATTAGTAGGGTACTACTGGGGTAGTACCGAAATGCGGTGCTCTTGAGCTCCATGGCATAGATCTCTCTCAACTTGTCGGTTGCTTCTCAGGCAGCATTCTAGATATCGGTGAAAAAGGTATCCTGAACTTGTGGGACGTTGAAGGTGTGGAAAGCGGCTTCATCTCCTATGTTGGCTTAGATCAACACTTCCATCCTCCAATGGTCTTGACTCCCAACATGCCGTATGTAACCTTAGTAGACTGGGCATGCTTGAAAACCCAACTGTTGAAGAAGTTTCAAGAGGCAGGAGGAGATATATCCAGCTTGGATTCCATAGGTGACTCAGGTGGGTCTCGACCATCTAAAATTTTTAAAAGATAAAGAATTAGAAATCGATTTGAATAATGAACTTAGTTAAGTAAGAAGTATGATAGAAAAGTATTATGAGACTCCTGTTTGAAATTATACCTCATCTTAAAATGAGTCCTTAAGGGTTTCCAATTCTATTCTACCTAAGGACACGTCTTAGAGTCAACGCAACTCTGATACCATCTCTGTTGGATCCAGGAGCAACGACACCGGACCCTCTATGTCAATCGCACTAGTCCAGGAAAAGCTAGTGTATACAGGGTTAACAGGGATACATATCATGCATGACTACATCTATGACCACCACATCAAGATTAATTCTAAGAGACGTGAGCAGTGGTGAATCTACTGTGGGTGCTCGAGCACCCCCTCCTCCCACCGTGGTTGAAGAAGACCCGGCCAGCCCGGAGGGTGAAGAACCGAAGGTGAGAGGTCAGAGGATGAAGAAGAGCCACACTGCCGGTGTGAGTTAGCACTGAGGCCCAGTCGGTGGCTTCAAGCCCAGTGCGGCAGCGCCCTAGCCAGCCCCAATCAGTGGCAAATACTGGCCCAAAACCATAAGACAGCAGAACAGTAGATTAGGTCACGTCGTCACGAGGAAGATGAACAGGCACAACCCAATGCGACGCGCCGACGCTAAACAGTAGATAAGGTCACGGTCTCACCTCTCAAGGCGACGGCGTCATGAGTCGCGAAGTCAACAGCCGCAGCCCAGCGCGGTGGAGGGGGAGCCGGGAAGGGGGAGGCCGGAGGCAGTCGCTGGTCGGCGACTCGGCGTGGAGCCGCGGAGGGGGTGGCCCGTGGCCAGGGGCAGTCAGCGGCCCGACACGGAAGGCGGCTCAACGCAGAGGCAAAGGGCGGAGTGAAGGGGCTGAGCCGCCGAGGGGGAGGCGGTCGGCCACTCGATGGCGGCCGGGCGCGAGCGCGACCGCGCAGGCAAGGCTGAGGCGAGTGGCGGAGCGGAGCAGCGGTCGGCGAATGAGGTGACAACGCCGACGAGCGCCCGCTATTCCCCATTCGCGGATTCGCCGTTTGCAAAAATGCCGAATGAAGTGGTGTGCGGACCGTGTGGTGATTGGTAAGCAACTCACGAGCTGTGCTCAAGTGAGGGCGTGATGCGTGAGGCACTGAGCGGCTGAGCGGGCCCGTTGTCTGCCCATCGTCACATCGTCTGCCCGAGCCCGAGTGTGGAGTGCCTGACTGCCCGGCGCCTTCCCATGATTTTGTTTTCATGCTCCGTGCGTGAGGCATGCCACCGTGTCAACAGTCGGCGTGAGTGCGTGACTGCACTAAGGACTTAGGAGTAAGTGCTACCTGAGAGTCTGAGACACCAAGTTATTATTTAACTGATGTAAATTATTATTTAATCGATACTCGACAGTAGCTATTAGGTATTACCGCATTAGCCGATTAGCCAATTTATTCAATCAGTTATTGACTGGTTGTTGTTTAATTATTCTTAAATTTACAAAAATGGAGAAGCGAACTTTGCACAAATATTTCTCAAACAATGCAACTAGCAGTAACCCTCCAACCATAAAAAGAAGAACTGAAGCAAAAATGGTTCGGCATGAATTTAATCCAGATGATATTATTGCCGATCCAGCATGTCGCAAACCAATTGAAGATTATCCTAATGAGATTAGAGATCATGTTAGGAGAGCATATTTGTTGAAGGGTCCAACTCAACCAATTGGTCATGATTTTCCAAAGAAAATGCAAGGTTCAATTTCAATATCCTTTCAAGAATCATGGTATAAGAAGTTCGACTGGTTAGAATATAGTGTGGAAAAGAATGCCGCCTTTTGTTTCTATTGCTTTCTTTTTAAGAAGCCGTCACACCCCACTCATTTTGGGAGGGATGTCTTCACAAAAGTTGGGTATGTGAATTGGAGAAGTGCTATGGAATCTTTCAATCAACATGTTGGTGGACCTACTAGTGTCCACAACACTGCAAAGCTAGATTGTGAAGACTTTCAGAATCAAAGAGCAAGTGTAGATCATAAATTAAATACTTATAGTAAGGAGTCCAAAATTGCATATAAGATTCGTTTGACTTCTTCTTTAGATTGTGTAAGATATCTCATTCAGCAAGGTGAAGTTTTTCGTGGACATGACGAATCATCTACTTCCATGAACAAGGGCAATTTTAGAGAGTTGGTGGATTGGTACATTTATAAAAATGCAGATGTGAAGGAGGCTTTTGAATTTGAGGGTGGTGGCAATTGTTTGATGCTTTGTCCAGATATACAGAAGGAACTTATGAAATGTTGTGCACAGGAGGTCATACAAGTGATTAAGGATGAGATTGGAGATAGGAACTTCACAGTGCTTATTGATGAGTCCTGTGATTCATCACTAAATGAGCAGATGTCCGTGATTGTGAGGTTAGTTGTGCATATAATGTTTTTTAGTCGTATCATTTATGATTTGTGAATTGTGGTTTTGTTTTAACTTTGTAAAATTCATACTATGTAGATTTGTAAATAAAGAAGGGAAGATCATGGTACTTGCAGTACTTCTCTAGCATTCTTTTACCTATCTCCTTGTGAATAGTATCATCACCACGACACCATTCGTGCAGCAAAAGCAAGACATCACCAATCTCATGAAAGAAAATGTTAGTTGTCACATGTTGTGTGGCCAAAACGTAGAGAGTGAGATCATATAAGTGCCCAAGAAACTTGATAATTTTCTTTGCATTATTCCAATCTGCACTTTCAAGAACTCCTTTATCACCGCCTAATTTGATTGGATAATATGTTTCTTGCTCCTCATACCTTTCAAATGATGTCTCATAAGTTATTGGAACATTCAATATAAGGTATGCGAGTTCCATCTAATGCAAATATCTAGTGATAAGAATGCTTTGCTGCCCACCTTTGCAAATTCAGCACATTTCTTAAATTTGGCCAATGTAGATGTTGAGTTATTTATAAACTTAATAATTGCATGAACACGAGCAACTTAGACATTAGCGTCTTTTAGGCCATCGAAAACTACCAAGTTAACAATATGAGCAACACATGTGAAGATACTTGCGTTTAGCAATGCTATTGTTTGAATTATTCAAGACCCTCCCCATGTAATTTAAAGCGCTATCATTAGAGCTAGCATTATCAATAGTTACTGTGAAAACTTTCTCTATACCCCCATTCCATCAAGCATTTCTATAAGACTTTCCCAATGTCACGCCCTTATGGCCCTTTAATAAGAAAAAACCAATTATCCTCTTGTGTCGCTTCCAATCATTATCAATAAAATGTGTTGTGACACACATGTAGTTTTGTTGTGTGTTTGAAGTCCATGTGTCGATGGTGAGGCAAACTCTTTCACAAGAGTCCTTAAAAAATTGCTTGAGCTTTACTTTCTGATAATTGTACACACGAATGGCATCTCTAGTAAATGTTTTCCTAGAAGGCACAAAGAAACATGGGCAAGCTTTGGATATAAAATTTCTATAGCCTCCATGTTCAATAAAAGCGTAAGGAAGCTTATCTTCAATTATCAGTTCTGCAAAAGAATTTCTAATGTCTTTAGGATCAAACTTCCAAGTGTAAATTACACAGTGACTATTATCTCCCTAATTTGCTTGTACTCGCAAAGTACCTTGATTAGGGTCTATGCTCCTATTAGGATTTTCTTAAATTTTTTTAGTTTTTTAAAAATTTTGTCCAGAAAAAGGTTTTATAAATTTCCCTAATTTTATATAATTAATTAAGGCTTAAATTGAATTTTTAGAAATTAAGGTTTAATGTGATTAATCCTAATGTCAACTAAATCCAAAATAGTTCTATTTAAGTTCTTGAGGTTTCAAAGTATTTGTATACATTTTCTAAGTTCATTTGCTATTTTTCTTGGCTTATTTGAGTTCTCTGTGTTTTCTAAAAGCTATTTAAAATTTTAGAAAAGCCTTTGGGCCGAAGCCTTGCCGCCAGACCAGTCTTTCTCTCTCTGCCCAACCCAGCATTGCACGCAGCCTGTAGCTCACCTTTTGCGGTGCGTACGCCACACGTCGGCATTGCATCCCACACTCGTCACAGTCACTAATAGGTGGGGTCCACTTGTCAGCTTTGTCTCCCCACGTAGCCAACCCGAATTCCACCATCACCGTTATTTCCATGTTCGACTCCATGCCCACAGCCTTTAAATAAGTGTGTTGGCCCTTGTCCTTCACATCCTAAGTCGCCCCACATGCAAAACCCTAGCTGTCACCTCATCGTCTCGTCGAGATAGCTGATTCGAGCTCCACCATCGCTGCCAACTCCATCGAGGAATTCCACCGTCTCCAATGAGACTTTGCCCTTCAGCCTCGTACCCTTGTCGTGCCTTGAAACCTGCCAGAGCCCATTGTTGTCGTACACCTGATCTACTCCGGCGCTTCTAGCTCACCATTAATCGTCTCTGATGATCATTGGTCCCTGCACCTAGATTGGTAAATTCTAGGAAGCCAATGCACACATCCAAAACCACCAGGCGAGCCTGTTCTCACTGTTGCACTATCGAGCCGATCCAACGTCGTTGCTCACCTTGACGATGACCACTGTGCTGAGCCCCTCTGACCAATCCAAGACAGCTGATGTGTTCGTCGTGGCCTCAGGATCATCCCGGTGAATTTGTTGACTCACCACTTGCCATCGCTAATGTCAATCTACCATCGTCGTTGATCTATTACACGTGGCTATCCACACATGTGACCAACTCAGCGCAACTGTCCGCATGTTGCCCACGCGTCAGCCACACAAGCGCCATGCCAACCCAGATCGCTACCTCACCTTGTTGCAATGCCAAACCACATCAACATGCCACGTGTCTACCATGTCCTCTGCCACATCGCCACCCAGCAGCTGCACCATAGCACTATTCTGTAAACTTTGTCCACCATAGACTAGGGTTTAGGGTTTGAGCTTGGTTGACAGAATAGTAAATCTTAGCACAATAGTTTTTTGTTTTTCTCGAATTTCTTAGCCATTCCAACTTCCAAGAGCCCGTTCTCTCTCATACGAACTCTGATTGAGCCCGTTCATGTCTCTAAATTCATATAAAATCAAGGTCTATTTTATGATGAATTTTATTTATTTATTTGGAGTTTGTTTGATCTCTATTTTGTTTTATTTTGATTTTCTCTCTCGTGCGAGTAGACTTTTATGCGCTGGAATCGTTTGCCGAGGAAGAAGAAGAAGAAGTTCAAGATCAAGACTTTATCGAAGGTCAAGAACCAGCAGCACTAGATCAAGGCAAGTTTGTAACGTTGATCATGTTAAGCCCAGTTTTACAAAACTATTTTGTTTATTTAAACTTGCATGCTACTTTTGTATTCAAATTATTTACTTGTTGGTAGTTAATACCCAATTGCTCGATAATCTGTCTCAGATTAATTGTATGCCACAATCCATTATCACCCTAGGATGGTTAGTACTATTTGGTCATTATTATAGTACCAAAGTGGGTTCGTTAGAGTGCTTGGCCATGCTTGGGTATATTAGGAATCACTTTCTCGAGAAACTTATCAATCTTGATTAATGAATTATAAATTTATTTATGATAAGCAGGAGGTAGTTGCCACTGTTTATAAAATATGATGAGCCATGGCATGTGGATGCTATTCATTGTAGGATAACAAAGCTGGTTTTAGACTCGGACAAGTGGAACATTGATGTGTTGTAGCATTGAGTCAATGGGAGGCTTGCCTAGGATTGATTAAGGGATGAACCTTATGCATCATTGAATTGAGATTTACTGTACAACCATATGTCTAGTATGGGGCAGATCTAGCTGAATAAATTACTGAGTTCTAGCTCTAGCACGGCCGGGCTAAGTTCAGGGGTGGATGGCCACTGGTGGGAGCCATGCTAAAGGTTGTGTTCCATCGTCGGGCTTAGTTTGGGGTGAATGGCCGCTGATAGGAGCCATGCTAAAGGTTGTGTTCTGTTGTTGGGCTAGTGTTAAGGTGAGGTATTGTAAAGTCTTGTTGTGATCTTCTTGGTCGGCACACCTAAGAAAGTGTGTTATACTGGTCATATCATGTAGGTAAAATTGTACAACCTCTACAGAGTATTAATTAAACTATTCAAAAAGTCATGCCCCAGTCATGGGCAATACTTGAAAATTTCACACGAGGGTTAGAATTTGGAGTAACAACCTTGGTAGAGGATTTTGGAAAATATGCTTAGACTGGTTGGGACTAGTGTCTGGATGGAATCTTTAGATGGGTGTAGGGTGATGCCTTGTTGGTTTATTTAATATTTTATTTACTTATCAGTTTGTTAATATATATTTCAACTTATACTTTACAATCTATTATTGTACTTCAATGCAAGCTATTGCTTTTTGCAAATTAAACCATATCATCCACCCTTTGGAATAAGTCTTGCGTGTGTGTGTGTAGTATAAATATCGAGGGCACCATGGTGATGGTCGACCTTCCATCCATGATTGAGGCTTTCCATCAATGATTGAGTTGGCATGCCAAATCAATGACTTCGTTTCTAAATCGATGCCTTTCTGAATTAATAAATGCTAATGGGTTTGCCTGATATATTATATACCATTGCACTTGCACACATTTAAAAGAAATCCAAAGGCAGGGAGGTCTGGTGTCCAGACACCATGGTGCCCCATTTCAGTATCTATTTAGTGTATATATATATATAAGTACTATTCAGTAGCTACACATAGAATAAGCATGTGACCCTCCTCGACCTAATTAGCCAATCACACCACCATCCCACCCCATGGACGGTTAATTATGGTAAAATTACCATCATATACACATCAATTTATCATTTGTAATTCATGAAGTTACTTATAGTTCTCATGCACGTTAGACCCCTCTCCCGTCACAAGCAATCCCACGTGCCATTTTTTGGGATTCAGTTGGGTTGTTAGTTATGGAAAAGTTACTATCTCATGCACATAAAGTTATTATCTATAATTCATAATGTTACTTACAGTTCTCACGCTTATGGTATCGTGGTTGCCATAACCGTCATTCGTTATAATCTAAGGCATTAATTACGGCTGGCTAAGATGAGTGTAACTTAATGTTTTATAGGTGGTAGCTTTACGCGCAGAGTCTAGTAACTTGTCTCCCAAATGAAATTGATCGCACCGGCTACAGATGGGCGTAATTTCATATTTTATAGATGGTAGCTTATGCACTAAGGCTAGTAACTTTAAACCACGATCGAATCTCCTAAAATTACAAGCGCTGCACCAGATAACCCATATATATATATATATATATATATATATATATATATATATATATATATATATATATATATAAGAAAATGATTCTATACTCCTGAGAATATGTACTCCCACATCTTATATGCCATTTAAATGATATTGTTATACCTCTTTATCCTTTTGAGTATACTCTAATAATGATTATAAGATACTCCAAAGTGAGTTCCATGAAAAACTTCATCACAATCTACTGTTTATAGCATAATTTATGTGTAGAATCTTTTTATATATGGAAAATGGTATATAGCAAAAATAAAGGGCTTCGATGAAATTTTTCTAGCTAAATCACAGTGTAGTATCTTAAAATTACTATTTAAATACATCCAAGGTGATAAAGAAGTATAACATATTCGTTTCAATGGTATATTAGAAGTGGGAGTATGTACTCTTGGAAGTACGAAAAAGGCTTTATGTATGTATACACACACATATAGGAAGCTTCTTTTCTACTCCTGGGTGTAATTACACCCTATATCGTATCTCACAACGTAGTGAGTATTTCGCGTAATGGAGGGTATGTACGTGTAGTATACGAGTCTTTTAAGATTATCTAGGTGGTATGAAGTAGTATGTACATTTTTTTGACATACTCCTTTTTATGTGCGTATATGAAGGTATTTACAAATTACGTTAAAAACTATGGACTCCCTTGCAATTTTTTCATGTTGTTCATATTAGAATATCTTATAATTAGTATACAAGTATACCTAAAGTGATAAAGGGGTATTTCAAAAAATTTTAGGTGGTATATTAGAGGTGGGTGTAATACACCCAGGAGTAAAAAGTATGTTCCTATATATATATATATATATATATATATATATATATATATATATATATATATATATATATATATATAATTGCATCGCATCTGCATACACAACTTGCTGAATACTCCATGTGTTCACTCTTGCCATAAACAATGCTACTCAGTTGTTGGAGGACAAGGTTACGTCGCCACAGATGAGCTGTTTCTTGAGGAATATATTGAAAATCATGGAAACTAGGTCACGCTACCCATGCCGATTGCCTGTGAGCATATGGATGGACTACCCTTGAAGTTATCTTTATTTTTCTGCTTAGTTATTTTCATTAGTTAAGCTCTGTGAGGCCAATAAATATAAACTTTGACCATAAGGTTGCAACCCAACTCTTCAATAATATCTGCTATTTTCTTAGTTATTTGTGTGTATAGATAATATTATATCGATGTTGCCAATGTGTACACTAGCGTGATCCTAGACTAGTGTAGTATACACAGAGGGTCCAGATTAACAAATTCAGATCTCAACATAAGCTTTCAAGTGAGAGTTCAAAGAGGATGTACCATTAAGTTCGGATCAAGCGAAGCTCACGACTGTAGTGTTTGACTTGGTCTTCTTGACCATATCTCCAATTTTCATCTTTGTGAAGCTTTCTGGACATCTAATCTTTGTGCCATTGCTTTTTTTCTTTTACTTTCTTTTCTTAGCCTGCTTCTCTTTCTCCTTCTCCTTTTCCCCTTCTCCTTGTCCTGCTTGTCCTCCTGCTGCTACTCCCCCTCATTCTCTGCAGTTTCTGACCTCTTTGCATCTTGATTTCCATGGCTTTCATTAGGTTCTATCATTTACAAATCATGCAAGAACACTAATTGTTAGGTGACTCAAAAAACAAATCAAGCAAGACACAAGCCAAATTGAGTAAACAAAACAACACACATTGCAGGATAGTTCAATTGTTGGCGTCGTGGTAAAAATTAAGATCCCCTAATATGTGAAATCAGCAAAATCAGTGTAACATCCCAAATAGGGAAATACTGTAATTGCGAAAAATGTAAAATCTTTTAATCGTTTTCTTGGGTTTTTCAAAAATCTTTGGTGTTACTTGAATCTCTCGAATTGGATTTTCTTGCAGAGAGCCCAATTAATAAAATTCAAAATCTTGGGATCAAGAACCAAGTTTGAAAAGCAAATCGAGAAAATCCAAGTTCCCTTGGAAGCATTAGTCTCCAAATTTAAAATTTAAAAATGGTTATCCCAGGCCAACAATAGAAATTATCAAATCAATATAAAACCCTTCTATCCAATTTTTGTATCCGACACTTCAAATTCGGAAAATTAAGATTTATTTTCCCCAAAACCCGAGGATCTCAAAAATTAAAATGGGAGCGGAGAAGAAATTTTATTGTATCACGATTACACAGCTAACAAAAGACTGATACGTGGGAGGAGAAATTTTATTGTATCACGATTACACACCCAACAAAAGACTGACAGTGGCACGTAAGTATTCTCAGGTCTTACCCTTGCATCACATCCATCGCTACCAACCCGCCACCAAAATCGAACTGCGCATCAACGAACCAACTAAAGAACACACCTCACGTCTCAAGTCTCAGCTACTTCTGTACAATTTGCTCGTGAGCCGTGGCCGCACGCCGGCTGATGGTCACCGGAGCATGTCGGCCCGTACGTGCGAGAGCTCCTTCCTGAGCGTGTGCGAGAAGAGCCTGCACGGGTCCATGCTCAGGTCCACAGCCGCCACGTCCTCCGTGCACCCGACGTGCACCACCCCGACCTCCGCCGCCGGCTTGCTGCACCGCCCCTCGCCTTGTACTGCCGCCGACATCGCGAACCCCAGGTAGTTCCCTAACTGCCACTGGATGAAGTCGCTGCTGCGCCACGGGTTGCACCCCGGTGTGCCGCCCTGGCTCAGGGGCTACGCCGCGCTCAGGTCAATGGCGAACTTGCCGCCCTTAGAGGCCGCGATTGATGATTCAGCCAGTGGGACAGCGTGGTCGACGCTCGGCAGGAGGGGCTCAAAGCGGTAATCGAGAGTCGAGACTGTCTGCCACGCTCGTGCCAGCACTAAAGGTGGGCCCACGGTTCCCACGCGCCGTCGTCAGCAGGCCAGAGGATGAGTCACGCGCCCGGGTCCCCTTACGGCCGGCGTAAACCGCCACCTTCAGGCTCGCCACCCCGTGGGAGGAGGGGAAGAGCGACTGCTTCCGAGCGAACCACTCCAGGTCGGCCTTAGATAGGTGGAACGCGGCGGCTAGGGGCCCGGACAACGTTGGCGTCTGCTCCCCCCAGCGGAGAGCACCAGCGGTGCGGCGGCGGTCTGGCATGGCATCTTCCCGAGCCGGATCTTGCAATAGCACGGCGAGGTCGACGGGTGGGCTCTGGCCCTGGCGCCACCGGCATTCTGAGCGCGAGGTTGCTGACCAGCACCCACACGAACGGGCACGGAGCCATGGCGCCTCCTACCACACCACATCTCCCAAAAATCCACCCAAAATTTTCTCTGATCCACTTGGATTGGACTGGTAGCGATGTATGCGATGCAACTTGCAAGGGTGAGACCTAAGGGTACTACGTGCCACGTATCAATCTCTCATTGGCAGACACAATAAAATTTCTCCCGGTGAAGGCTCTCCCTGGTGTCCTTGTTGGCGGTGCCAGCCTCACCCGAAGCCAAAAGCGATGTAGTCAAATACATGTTTGAGCACCTAGAGCGGGCCAGTCTAGTTAGCTCTCTCGTCGTGGTCAACCGGCTCAAGCGGCAGGCTCACTACACGCCTCTTTTCTCGCTCTGCTCCGCTTTGTTCCTTGGACATGAGATACATACAGTGATAGTACAAGCCATGAAATTGGTCGATCCACGAGACCTCCTAGGTTCTGTGGGCCAGGCTAGAAACACGAGGCGGGTTGACCCGTGGCCCTGTAGTGGTTTTCTGGTCCAGGTTCGGGTCGGCCGAACCTATCCTTTTGCATCCCTACCCGACACCACTCCCCGGTCCGATTGCTAGGGTTAGGGTCAGGCGCCTTGTCTCCTCAGCGTCGCTGTCGACCCCCAAGCCGGCGACTCACCGACGTTGCTGACCCCGCGCATCCTCCCCATAGGCGTCGCCCCCTCTAGCGCCGCCTCCTCCTCAAGCCCCACCTCCCCTCCCAAATCACAGATAGGATAGGGTTCGTCACACGCCGGTACAGCGCCACCGCCCACGTTCACCCCACCGCTGACGCCGACTCCTCCATCCTCCTGCATCGGATCCATGCGCTCCTCCAGCTCGTCCAGCCTCTGGCGGCGGGATACGCTCTTCCAGCTCCTCCAGCACCCGGCGCACTATCTTGCCGACAGACGGCACGGTCGGGGTGAGGATCTTGTAGCGGCGCGCCTACTTGGGGATTTTGGTTAAATGTGAGATGTGTGATTTGTGATTTTCACAATCGCCAGTTGGGATTTATGGGGTCGGATAAAAACGAAGAGACAGAAATCACCAGCTTTTAGGAATGTGGATTGGGAAGATCCGCAACCGGAGACTACACTGTATTTGTGAATTGTGATAGCTTTAGTTTCCTGTTAGTTCTATCATGGATGTTTCATTGGTTGCGATTGTTGAACTTTGTCTGTGTTGTATGAATGGAAGCTGGAAGCCTAGAACCTGGAGCTTTGTGTTGTATGACCTTTGTGGATTTTTGTTCTGTTAAATTCTAAGAAATCGTCACTTGAATTTGTTAGGTTTTGTGTGAATGGAACAATATAATGGTGGCACCAGAAAATTACGTCAGTTTGATGTCTGTTGTATGAATGGAAAAATTGAACCCCAGAGTATTTCTAGTTTACATAACCCGGAATAATTGAACTTCATGCGTAGCATCAGGTTCGTGAACAAACAAATACAAGCATCAGTTTGAGTAGATCATGGAAAATTATTCATGGACAGTACTTGAACAGTGTTGAGTGCATTATGTGTGAATTTTTTATGCCATTTTGCTAGCCGCTGCCTTTTGTGTATGAATGGAAACACCTGAAGCACCTGAAGTTTACAGCTAGCATCTGGAAGAAACAGATACTCGGTCCAGAAGTACATTGGAGCCTCATGTGCACACAGAAGTAAAAAGTTCCAATAAATGTTGAAATATAGCATAACAAAGTTCATACTGCCAGAGAAACTATGTACCAATTAACCAATGACACCAAATGAAACTGTAGTGATGTCCATGTACAGTGCTTGAAATGTGATAAACTATGCACTGGTGCACCATACTGGAGAACTGTTCCACCTTGTCATCAAGTAAATAGCACTAAAATACTCGGATCAACTGCGTCCTACTTGTCATCAGGTACATATCTCAAACAAATAAACTGGTTCATATCATAGCATCCAGTCAAGCGCAATGGAGCTTGGTGGCAAATGCACGAAAGTGACAACGAAGCTTGGCGGAGCACGGGCAGCTGCTGCCCCATGGCGCAATGCCGTCAAATGAATGGCTTGACCTGTTACGGAGCACTTAGCTAGTTGTAGTTGTACTAATGGAGCACTTCAAGAATTTTTGTTACAACTTCATAAGGCACAATTATGCCTTCCAAAAGTTCAACAAGCACACAGTTTTCCAATAAAACCGTACTGCCTGTCTGATAAGGCTCAAGGCACAATGACAGGTCTGCTCAGTGATGGCGCATAGGCGTCGCATGGTGGTTTCTACAGAGGCAGATTTTGCAGGAAGCAGCTCATCGTGGAATTCAAGGGTGGCTATGTCATGGCCTTGAGGCGAGCAAGACCCCGGTGTGTTGGTGGCGGTCTATTTTGTGGCTGGGTAGTGCGTGGGGTGCTGTGGAGGTGCTGGCGAAAGCCTTACCGGTGATCTTACCGGTCTCGACAACGATGACGCCTTCGGGCGCCATTTACCTTCCTGGAGGTGTTGTCATGGCACTCCATAGCCCTCATGTTTGCTGATCTCCGGGTGAAAACCTTGCCTCGGTGAGGCAAGCGGCGTCGGCGATCCTAGTCGCCTTCTTGGAGGCGTCGCCTCGGAGGTCCTTATTCACGTTAAGTAGACCGAAGTTGGGATGGCACAGTCGGATGGGGTTAGAGACTTGATTGAAAGCAAGGATGGAGAAGAAGTTCTGAAGTTTAGTCTTTCTAGCTTTTTTTCATAGTCCTTAAGCGCTCTTCTTTGTTGTTTTTTGCTCCTCAGTTTTGAGGTTTTGAGTCTAAGAGCTCGTGTAACCTTGGCTGCGTATATCCCTCGTGGATATAGAGGCCAGATTTTATATCCTTTATCTAAAAAATATAACCCATGCTTGACGATACTGTTCATACGTTTGGGAAGCATGGGAAGCAAAACGCTGATCATAGAAATGGTATGAATAATTTCGTCCACAATTTGAACACTACTCAGAGTTTATGGGAATCATGCACAATCACGACTTGACCTCCAGAAGGACAAGGTATGTCAAACCACTATATTTGTTCAGAAAGAAATCATACTGACATAAACTGCTCCAGGAAACCGAGAAGACTTGCACCCAAAAGGTGCTCACAAGTCACATCCGTCGCCAACGATAATGTCAGATATTTCCAACCTCCCAAAAGTGACAATAGCAAAACAACAAAGGCTTTGAAAAAATTCAACCGGAAGTATCATTCATGCTAACTAAACAGTCTCGCACCTTCCTACAAACAGTCATGATCTCTATCACTTGCATGTTCTCCTGCTTTGTATCCTCTCAAGTCATAAGTGCATCCCGAATGCTTCAGAGCTCCTAATTGTTATGATGGAACCTAACCACAGAACAATTCAATATGTAATTAAACATTATATCAATGCAAAGAAAATAGCCTAGGGCAGTAGTTCCCTTTTTTGGGCTTCCACTGAATGCCCATGCAATTGGGGGCACCTTACTGAACAATAGAGGAAATCAAATTGTGGTACCTTAGCACCGCTGCTCGTGTTCACTGAAATACATGCAAGAAACTGCTGCAATGGCTGAAGAAAAACATTCCATGCAGCCTCCCCAGATTTACCCTCCTTGCTGAAGAACCTGGCCCTAGATCCAGTATGACCCAGCCACCCCTTTGCTTGATCAGCACCCAACAAGGATTGGTGTATGCAACAACAGTAGCCCCTACAAGAGCTTGCTCGGGTGTGTCAATGGGCCTGTTACGGAGCGCCATGTTGAGAGCTTGGAAAACCCATCTGTTAGCCTCAACATATGGACTCAGCTGAATATTGTCCACATATGTCCATTCATCCTGACGCAAGATATGTATCTGTATATTAGTTCGGTGTATTTCCATGAAAGCGGGTGCTCCTTGCCAGACACATAGAGCTGCCCCCTCATTTCCAATAAGATGAAGTGGAAGATCCAAACTGGTTGGCTCTCCTTCCAGATCAAAAAACACAAGATCATAAGAAGACATATGGAAATATATCACGCTGCCAATTCGAACATTGTTCCGAGGGTCCCAGCTGATTAGATCAATCACAAGGGGATGCATTTAGCACTGGACCACCTCAGACCTCCACTCTCGGAATCTCATTCTCGGGTTTGCATCAACATCATGATTGAGGAAGTCTGGAAGGTATGGCACAACAAGAGAGTAATTATTGGCTATGTCGACCCCATCTAATGTGAAAACAGCCATGCCAACCGAGTAAGTTTCTTCCTCAGGAATTGGTGGGTTGATGTTCATCAATTCACCCAGCAGGGTGTTTGCCACCAGCATTTCTTCTGGCTCTCTCAGGTAAATACAGAAAAATCCACAACAACTGGCTAGTATTCTTGCATGCCGTCCTGTAAACTCTTCATCAAGGGGCATGAAGTTCCTTAAGCCTCTTATTCCAGCAGTGGCAATGCGCTGAAGCCTGTCGGTGGGTAACAGGAATCCCAACTGTGTAGTTCCACCACGAGTTGGCTGAACCTGACCAAGTGTGTTTGGCGGGATCAGGCCATCCAAGTAAGCAAAGTTCCAATTCCAACCAATCGCTCTTGCACGAAGAATGTCAACAGCTGGTAAATGTGGAAAGATATGATTCCTTATGACATCAACGGGCAGCGCTGCTGCCATTTTTGACCTGAAAGAAATAACTATAAAATTTGACAACCGCAATAAGTACGAATAAATCTATATACATATGACATAAGCAAAATTGACAACTGCAATAGTTTCAAAATCAAACATATATTTGAATGTCCATAGATGATCATCATCATCATCCATTAGATGGAAAAGCAAAGAACCTAAAGGGAAATGGATGGAGCCAATGGCATGCAGTTTCAAAATGGTGAGGCTGCAGCATAAATGACGCATCCGGCGGCCTGCGAAATCCGGCGGTCGAGCCATTGCAGTCCAAACGAAACACCCTGTGGACCGGCGTTTTGGCTCACAGTTCTCAAATTTTCAGTATCCTGCCCCTCGGCTCCTCAAGTCCCCCTCCCCCCATTCCCTATTAGAGCCCATAGCGGCATAGCTGTAACCCCCCCAAACCCTAGAGATCTACCCCCCAAATTCATCATAGTTAGCTCTAAATCCCCCACTGCTCGCCGGGCGGTGGCTCCGCCTCTGTCCACCACCGAGAGGTACTATCGCACGGTATTGCCTCCCGACGGTATACTTCCCCTTGCCGCCGCTCCCCTCCACCTGCCTCCTTCGCCGGCGCCGGCTGTCGCCCTCCTCTCCCTCTCTCTTCTCCGCCCCCGCCCCCCTCTTCTCAAGCGCCGGCTCCTCCACCACCGGCGTCGACCCCGCAGTCTCGCCGCGCTGCCCTCCCGCGCCGTCTCCACCCCGCCCAACCTAAAACTCACCGCCCCACCGCCTCGCCGTGCCGCCCACCACCCTCCGCAGCCCAACGCCCTCCACCGCCGTCCACCGCCAGGCCACCGCCTTCCCAGCCTCTCTCTACAACCGGGGGCGCGCGGTGAACCCGTCGTCGTCCTCGTGGTGCAGACCTCCGCCGTCGGCGTCGAGCGAAAGAGAAGGGGAGAGCGAGTGGAGAGAGAGGATGAATGCGGGGGGAGAGAGGATGAATCCGAGGCTTGCAGCCGTACCTGGAGGGCGGCGCCGTTGGGGGAAGCGGGGAGTCGCAGGCGTTTGGAGACGGAGATGAGAGGAGGGATGAAAACCTCGCCTCGCCTCACCTCGCGTCGCGAACACGAAGGGGAGAAATGAGCAGCAGAAGGGGAGGCGGGAAGCTAAACATCTACCTTAAACAAACGTACGCCCCCCCCCCCCCCCCCCCCCCCCCCCCCCCCGCGGCAGTTCCCTAGAGCCTATAGCCGCAACTACCCAAAACCCGTTAGGTCCAAAAAAAAAACTACAAGTTGCGAGAGCTGAGAGCTGAATAACCTCTGGTAGATGCATTTGAAAACGCAAGATGTGGTGTTTGTGTTTCCATTTTCCACATGATATCTGCTCATTAAAACACATCCAAATTTGAATTTTAACCTATCCAAGTTTATTTTCAAATCCATCTTAAGAAATACGGTCTGACTAATGTCCAATCCGTATCTTGTCTGATTTCAACAAGACAGGTCCCGGGATGTTGATGCAAATAAAGGCCCTGATCAACTCGGTTTCGACTTCTGGCTTATTTTTCACTATTCATAAGTTTCGTCTTTTTCTGAACTTTTGGCTTTTTGTTGAACTTTTTTGCCGGTTCTTTTTTTTCCCGTATTTGTTTGTATTATACGTAATGGGCTAACATATTTTTTATATTTTTAAATTTTTTTAAATTTAATTATGCTAAATAAGCCTCTGTCAGCTACAATGTTTTTTTCAGTCAGCTACAGTGTTTTCAGCCATGAGCTTTTCAGCCGAACCAATCACCACCAAAAAGCACCGGTGTAACATCCAACGCCCCATGGCACGACACTTTGGGCCTGGGCCGACCTCCCCACGGACCTTCTCTCACGCATCGCCGATGGCCTCACAATCGAAGCCCGCACGCGGTAGCCGGCGTCCCCGTCACTTCTCTGCCTCGCCGACGACTGCGGCACCATCGCCACGAAGACGCCGGCCTCCACCAGCCTGCGCGCCTCGGCCTGCTGCCTGTCCCCGAAGACCTCCATCGACCTCACCTTAGGAAATGACCGCGGTTCTCCATGGCACCAGCCGCTGCATCGGCTCGTGCATTGGCTGGCTCGCCGTCGAGGGGTGCCGGTTCGCCCTCGTAAACCACCTCACAAGTGAGGACCGTCGTTCGCCCACTGGGACCAGACGTGGGTCTCCAAGGTCGTGTTCGCGCCGAACCCCACGCGGGACGACTTCACCGCGATGGCCATCACCGGCTTTTGCAGCTTCGCCTACGCGCTGGCGCCGTGGCGGGGGACCGCAGGTGGACCGACCTGGAACCCGTCCTTCTTGAGGACCGAGATGAGCTCGCCGATGTGATGTACCACGAGAAAGCCGGCAAGAAGGTGGCCTACTGCCCGACGAAACACGGAGACATGCACGTGATCCATCCAGGCTAACAATTTCGACAGAATTTTGCCAAAATTTTGAATTTTTCCGTTGTTTTGTCGCCCAACGAAAGAAGCTACGTTCGGTCAAACATTTTCGTTACTATTTGAATTTACGACCCAGCTTTTCGGTTACATACAAGCCCAAGCACCGCAGCCCACAGCCTAGCGAGTTGGTGCTTTGCTCACCACTCACGCCGCTCACATTTGCCCTATTCCCCAATCCATTTGCCTTCAGCGGCAGCGTAGTGAGCTAGAGAGGCTAGTGCTGGACGAGGCACTCGCGGCGGCGATCCTGGAGCTCCAGGGCATCCAAGCCCCTTGTGGCAGCAAGGTGGTGCCGCCGGTGGCCGGGGGGTGGCGTCGAGGTGGCCGTCACGACGGCAACAGCCACCGATAGCACAAGCACGGTGATGCGGAAAACGAGGCTCACTGCCTTCAACCCCTCCACCTCGGCCATTGGCATAGAAGACTAAGAGAAAAAGAACAAGATGGAGAAGCAAGCGACGGTCAATTACTCTCAAACAACCAAGCAAGCAAGTGCCAATAGCTCTGAAACAAGGTATATAACAGAGTCCGGGTGCTTGTAATGGCAGTAGAAGAGTCTCTTGATCTTGATTTCCAACTACTCATGTGCCTCTCTGTGATCTTTTCGTCTTTGAATCCTCTCATCTATGATCCTTCATACCTGCTGGTCTCTGTTAGGAAACGTTGAAATTTGCTCAAATTTTGTCCAAAGTTTGGTTAAATTTCGTCAAAATTCAAATGATGTTTGAATATTTCGCCCGAAAATTTAGCCAAAATGAACAAAATTCCGTCATTTCGTCACCCTCCGAAATTTTTTTTCATACCGAATGATTTTTCCTTGGATCCACCTCCCCGCCCGCCACAGTCAGCGAAATCCAACCTCGAGCCATTGCTGTCCAAGCGGGACTCCCAGTTCGACCCCGTGGCCATCTTTGCCCCGCCATACGACACCATCTCCAAGTTCACGGCTGCCAAGAACCTGGTGCTTTGCGACGGCAACCTGTACCAAATCTGGAGGAACATTAGCGCGTTGTCGGTGCGCGTAGACGGTGATGGTGCGCGAGGGCTAAGAGGCAATTACGTATACTAGATCAGTGGGTGTGGTGCAGACAAGGGCATGGTGTTTCGACATGGAAACCGGGAGGTCTACACCTTGCCTTCTTCCTCCCGGTAGGGGTGGAAAAAAAGCTCGTTAGTGGGGCTCGTTGGCTCGGTTCAAAATTGCTTCAATTATACTTGTTAATTGATTAAACATTAAAATGAGTTGATTTCAAATGAATTTGAATTTTGCTCAAGCTCGGCTCGGCTCGGCTCGTTAGCTCGTTTCTAAAAATACTTTTAAATTATCCGTAAAATGATATTAAATTAAAATATGCCAATTTTAGAAAAAGCTCGATAAGACGAGCAGTTGGCTCGATATCCACCCCTACCTCCCGGCATGCTGGGTGGTGGTCTTCTCCCGAGCACAATTTGCTGGTACTTCTTGGGCGACACGATGAGCAGAAGCAGTACTTATGGCGCACGACGAGGTTATGGTATATTCTTTTAGACTTTCTCTTATAACTTTTGGTTGTGCTTTATAGTTTTTAGCTATAACTTATTAATCTAATAAATAAAGATTATTGAGAGAAGCCAAAAAACCAAAAAAACACTAAAAAAGCCATAGAACCAAGAAAAGAACCCAAGCTGAATGTGGTTATACTTGTATGTGAAGGATGTGTGCATACCGTGGTGAAGAAAATGCCACTGTAAATCCAAAAAGAAATGTAAAAGGAATATGTAAAGTCCAAACTTGTATTTGTTGTTTGCCTTAATTTGTTAGACACGGTTTGCAAACATTTGCTGATCATAGCCATACCATCCTTTTGTGTACAAGTACACACGGTGTAGATCAAAATCATTCATCCACAAAACATTATCGCAATTATCTTTCAACGAAGCAAAAGGTTACAAATATCAAATCCTAGGGACTGGAATATTTACAGATAAATGCACCTAACTTGCACCATATCTTATTGCTGCAGGACATACGTCGCACACCGGCTGAATTAGCCACTTGTTGCTACTTCTCATGCCTCATTCTTTTCGGTTTTCAGTCAGTTTTTTTACTTCAGCTTCTATCAATTGATATTATTTTATTAGACCTACTAGTCATGGTCAAAAATCATTAGATGTGACTTATGCTCCGCTCATTTCGACTTTAGCTTCTGGCTTCGGCTTATTTTTTCACTATTCTTAAATTTCGTCTTTTTCTGATTTTTTGGATTTTTGAGCTTTTTACCGGATCTTTTTTTCATGTATTCATTTGCATTACACGTGCTGGGCTAACCCGTTTTTCTATATTTAATTTTTTAAATTTAATTATGCCAAATAAGCTACCATTAGTTACAATGTAATTTCAGCTAGCTACAGTGAAATTCAGCCATAAGTCACAATAATTCAGCCCAACGTAAAAAAAATGAGAACTCGATCTACTGGGCTACGCTGTACTAGCTCACCTTGCCGTCCTCTTCAGAAATAGAATCAAAATCTCCACGAGGGGAAAACTCCAAACAGAAACCTAGGAGAGATTAAATACTTCAAGTGCGTTCTTTTCGATTGTAGCTTATGACTTATGGTTACGGCTGATGGCTTTTAATCCTATCGTAAGTGTTTGTACGAATGAACCGAATATTCATAAGTCGTTTCGAAAAGGTTGTTCCGATAAGTCACTTCAAAAAGGATGTTCTGATAAGTCACTTCGAAAAGGTTATTCCAATAAGTCACTTTGAAATGGTGACAAAGAAACCACTTTATTTATTTATTTAGAGAAAATTATAAGTTATATCTCATTTATTTATTTAGAGAGAGTCATAAGTCATATTCTATTTATTTATTCGGACGAAAATAAGTCACAAGTAAGAGCAGCCTCCGATTCGAAACCAGGCGTTAACCAAAAGTTCTACATGCGACCGCGTCCACAAACCAGGTTCATCGTAACGACCCACCTCAAACAAACGGACGGCTGGATGGATCCGTCGTCCACGAAACATCCTGTGGACCGGCGTTTTGGCTCACAGCTCGCAAACTCAAAATTTCAGTATCCCGCCCCTCGCCTCCTCAAGTCCCCCTTCCCCCATTCCCTATTAGAGCCCATAGCGGCATAGCCGTAACCCCCAAACCCTAGAGATTTACCCCCAAATTCATCGTAGTTAGCTCTAGATTAGTTGCCGTGGTTGTATTAGGGGTTCGAAGCGGTGAGATTGGAAGAACGGCCGAGCAAATCGTGAGAGAAATTTCGGGATTCTAGGGTCGTTTGTTTGTCCCCTTTTCCGGACCGTTTCTTGCTCTTTTGATGCGTTTCTTCGACTCTGTTGTTGCAGATCTGTTGAAGTGTTGGGATTAGCGGCGGGAGTCGTGGCAGGAGTTTGGCTAAGTAAGCTGTGTACACCTCCCGGGGTGTAGAGGCTGGAACCTCGTTTCCATTATCTAAAAAAAGGAGTTTGGCGAAGTGAGAAGTATGAGAAATTTTGGGGTTACTGGTAGTTTTTTCGGGTTTTGCCGCATCCATTTCTTAGTCTTTTGATGGGTTTCTTGGATTTTTGCTCTTGCAGATTTCTGGGGATAGGAGTAGAAGGATATCTTGGAACCATATAAGCAAGAACCGGAGAGGAGAAGACCAAGATGTGAGGACAACATGCTGCCGTTTGAACAATTTCCCGATCTTTTGATGCGTTTATTGGGTTCTTACCCGTCTCTGTCTCTTCTGCTATATGCCTCTTGCAGATTTCCAAGATGTCTGAACTGAGGGATGGCAGGAGGACGGCCCTCGCGGACCTCTCTGGTGGTGGGTTCTTCATCAGGAGGGTGGCCTCGCCGGGAGCTCTGGCGGTGAGGGCTGCTGGGAAGCCGCTGCCACGGCGCTTCGTATCGCCCTCGAACAACAAGGAGAACGTGCCGCCGGTTTGGGCTGTGAAGGCTACGCCGCCAAAGAGGAGGAGCCCACTTCCTGATTGGTATCCAAGGACGCCGCTCCGTGACATCACGGCAATTGTAAAGGTGAGGGAGACGGAGAACTTCTTTCAACTTGTGAGATGGAGTTTAATATTTATGATGTGAGTAATTTAACTGTATGAGGATATAGTTGGTTGATTGGTTCACTAGCTAAGTTGTTTAGGATTTGCACTGTGCTGTTTAAGACTTTAAGATAAGGACATAAGGTACAGTGTTTATTTTCTTCATCAACACTGATCCTGGAGTTGTTGTTGGCTCGTAATTGGGGTACAATGTTACCAAAGTGGGCGTGTGGAATTCCATGACAAAAGTCTGAGTAGGATTCAGTTATACGATTTTGTGTGATATTAGCTTTTACCAGTACTTGATTATAGGTGGTGTTTCTTGACTGTTAACCAATGGTCAGAAAACTGCAGTAATTTGCTTTTATTAGCTTAATTGCATCACGAAGTTTTAGTTAAGCAATGCTACTTGTATATTTTCTGGCACTCATTTGTTGTGGGCATCCCTTAAATCTAATGGTAATTAGTCAGTTATGGAAGGATGATATGGCTAAATTTTTTGTTAGTGGTCACCAGAACAAAGGACGCCGATGGCTAAAATTTTGACCAGGAGTCCAATATATATTATTTCTTATGATTGGCACAGTCAGATTTAGGGGTTTTCATTATTGAGATAAAGTATTGTACAACGATTCTTTTGGTGCTGCATGCCTACATTGATCCTCCGTAAACATTACCTTGTTTTGATTCAAGGACTTAGATCTAGCCATCTAGTACTTTAGGCTGAATGAGATTTCCTGCTTCCTTGTGTCCTTGAAGTGTCCATGGTAGATGAATCCCTTGAGAATAGGTGAATACTGGACTAGTCACCTGGGCTGTCTAAACTGCACTTATTTTTAAGTGGAGTGCAAGCTACTTCACCATTACAAAAAAGCATATCTATCTGCCTTTTGAGGTTGTGGTTTGTTTAACTTTATGTTTTCCTGTTTTTGATTCCTTTTATCTGTACCTGTGAATATACTTGTTTAGAACAATTTTTCTTTCAATTGTCAGTTCACAAGATCATTGACTTAATTCAGATATTTTGTTATGTAAGTACAAGAGGATTTTGTTTTTGCTGAAGCATACCTCTTAGTGCACACTCTTTGGTTTATTTTTCCTAAACTGCTGAGGTTTCCTTCAGTATGATCTGACCAAGTCAAAATGGAGCTCTCTAAAATTGTTGTATACTAATATAAAATTCTGCAAATGTAGGCCCCTTTTGCTCTTAAATAAATTCCATGACATCTGCTATAACAATTTGTATTTTTTGTATTATGCTCTTGTAGTCATGCTTGACAGCTTGAGGCTTACATTGTTTAAATATGCTGTAAATTGTGCTTTATAGTCTATGCTGTTGCCATGCGGGGTTTCTAAACCCACTTCTTGTTTTTCTTCTTAGTATAATGATGCGCAGCTCTCCTGCGTGTTCGAGAAAAAAAAATGCCCCACTTAGATGTAAATTTAGTAAAACCTTTATACTACCATTCTGAGTTAAAGTGCTGTATCTTATTACGGCAGAATGTACTATCTTATTACAGCAAAATGTACTTTCTCAAAATTAAAATGTTTCTTTAGTGTTGCTCAAATCATATATCTTCAAGCTGGACTTATTTTTAAATATATTCTGAATGATCATTTGCTGGCGGAATGTTGTCTTCAGTAGTTAAGGTCTGAGTACGTACCCACCATCTTACTACTGTAAAGTTTATAAATAGTATGGTTACCACTGAATCCGGATTTTATAAAACTTATATGCTTAGTAATTCCTGAGCTGTACTTGCCTTGGTTGCATATTTTTTTATATTAACTCTTATCTGTTAAGGCATTCAAAAGTTTATTTCCATATCATTACTATTAGCTGTAACTATGCATTCAGTGTGTTTCTCTTGCTAGCTGCTGCTATTCTGACTATGACTTGCAGGCTGTTGAGAGAAGCCGCTTAAGGATTGCTGCAGCTCAGCAGCGAAGCCAAAGGTCTCAGCAATCACCGCAATGTGTGAACTTGACGACTCCAGTACAAGCAGAGCAGAACATTCCTCATTGCACTGAAGCTCAGGACTCCCTGGTTGTTGCTTCTGGTTCCGGCTCAACTCAAACTGCTGCAAGCCCTGCACCTAGCTTGGCCGGGGACAATTTTAAAGTGTTTTCCTCGCCATCTGAGAGCTCATTGAAAACTCCATCTAGCACAATCGATCCAGCCCTTGCTGATCTCATGGAGAAGAAGCTGTGCAGCTCAATAGAACAGATAGAGAAGATGGTGAGGAAAAACCTGAAGCGAACTCCAAAGGCTGCTCAGCCTTCCAAGAGGGCCATCCAGAGGCGCACTCTCATGTCCATGCGATGAGTTGAGTACTCTACTACACAATGGGGAGAGGAGAAACCGAGAAAGTCCATCTCAGACTTGTCCACATTCCCTCTTGTCTGCTGCTTTCTTAGCCGCTAGCCTAACCAGCCAATGCCTAGCTGCTGCTCTTCTTCCGTCTTCCCTTCAACCCAAGACCTACCATGCGTGGTGCTCAGTGTTGTCTTGCATGTTAAGATAGGGATTAGTGGTTCTCTGCTTGAGGACCTGGGATTATGGGTCTTAGTTCTCTGCTTGAGGGCCTAGGATTAGCAGCTTCTAGTGTCAGGTGTGCTGTCATTGGCAGTAGGTAGAACTATGCACACTTCTGTGTATTCTAGCATGCGCCCGAACAACTGAACTCTGGAAATCCTTGTTTTGTGCTGTAATATTAATACTATTACCATAAACCACTGCTGTATCCATGTTTTGACATTTTTACGGATCAAGCTCTTTTGTTGCCATGTAAGATGATAGAGCATAGAAGATGCCTCTTCTCCTTATCACTTCCTGTTACAATAATTAGTTTTTAAACGGTATATCTTTTTAAGTTGGGTTTATAGATATATTGTACCAAGTTTAGCTATATCGGTTAAAATTACCTATGACTATTTTGCTTTGTGTATTGTTTCTTGCGGAAAGCTAAAATTTAAAAATCTTAAGCTAAAAGCTAAAGTTACAACTTAAAAGAATCTACCCAGTCTTATGCTTGCAACTTGCAATTGCAAGAGGAAAGTACATCAATGAAATAGTGAATATTGCATTGGTACCTGTCTCAGTTTTTATATTGGTACTTGTACAAGCACTGATTATTTTGGTGCTACAAAAAAGATTGCAGGAGGCCTATGCAGGACTGGTGTTCGAGCATGATTCCTAAGTTTCTATTGTCGAATGTTTTCTATATTTGTGTTGTTTAGCCATAAGGTCCATCATAGAGCGCAAAAAAGATTGCCTGAATGCGTGCAGTAGAATATAGGGTCTGTTTTTTCCATCTTCTAAAAGTTGTTTTTTAGCTTTTCTATAGTAACTAGCTTTTAAATAGAGTATCTTTTCAAGATAGAGTCTACTAGTTAATTATAGTACATATTGTACTGACTTCATTTATATCGATAAAAACCGCACATGAGTTTCTATTACTTTGTAATCTCTCACACAAACAGCCTAAAAGTCATAAGCCGCAGCCAAAAACCACAAACTTCAGTCAAAAAGAAAAAAACAAACCCATATTCTTTGCTGTATCCGAAATGTTTCTGCTGTGACTTCTGAGATTGTGACCTCAAGTGAGCACTTAGCAGCACGAAGCTCTTTTGCTAATTCAGTAGCCCTCGAATATTTACATTATCAAATGTAGGCATGACGTGGACAGAATACACTTATGAACCCAAAGTAAAACCACAATGAAAGAAGTGATAAACGTTCATCCCCGAAAATTTGTTGACAACAGAAACAGCGCAAGCCTGCAAAAAGCTTAATCCATTGCCGACTGCCCGACTGTTGAGTACGTTGATACCTCTTACTCGTACTTTGACATAGTGTGATCGGTTGGGCTTCAGCTTTTAGCTTCCGGCTTATTTTTCACTATTCATAAATTTCGTCTTTTTCTGAACTTTTGGCTTTTTGTTGAGCTTTTTTACCGGTTCTTTTTTCCCGTATTTGTTTGTATTATACGTAATGGGCTGACATATTTTTTAATTTTTTAAATTTAATTATGATAAATAAGCTTCTGTCAGCTACAGTATTTTTTTCAGTTAGCTACAGTGCTTTTGAGCCATAAGCCACCAAAAATAAACCCAAATGATCACCACCTTAAATCTGATTTCCTTTTTCCCGTTCGTCGTCTCATATTCTGTATGCGTACCTGCTGCCGATCGTGAGACATCAGAACTTCCATGACACCAGCGAGGAAAGCCGACCGGGTTCCATGTGTCTCGCATGGCGTTTCACCTGAGTGTTCAGTTCGTCTGTCGTGCACGGGATTTCAGGAACAGTAGCACGGGTCACTCTCTCAGCTAGTCTTGTGTAGTAGCTTAGGAGCAAAACCTGCTTGCCTTCCTGCCTGCATCCATCTTTCGACAACACGCTATCACTTGCTTGCAAAACACCCATTTGATTTTCCAACTTCAAAAAACAATTTAAAAGAGAACAGTAGTAAAAACAACAACTCATTTAATTTCTCATGTAGTCATTGCAAAAAATAGCTTGAAACACAAGAAAAGAACAGAACAGAAAGCAGCACAGCTCGTTGCCAATCTTTGTAAAATCTGAACTTCTGAAGTTCATTGGATCCGGTTCTGATTCACATGGTAGACCCTATCTGGTCGCCATTTGGCAACACAATGATAATAGTGTGTCGGCCTTATGATTTGCTCCATAAGTACTGAGATGCACTGGCTATTTCTAACTACTGGAAACTTGCAACCTTTGGTAAAGCAAGTATAATTAACTCAGAGCAATGAGCAAAAGGAGAGAAAAAAAAGAAGGCATCGGGCGAAATATCGAGGACGAATCAAGAAAGCAAGGGACCAACAAGGCAAAAAAGACTTGAGAAAAAAGACTTGAGATTATAATAGCTCTATGCAAAATAAGAAGTAAATTCCAATTCTCAAAGAGCTAGTAGACCCTGCATTGATCTTGGATTTGCCCAATGGTGGTGATCAAAGGTAAATGCCATAAGCCCACACAATACTATTCCATTGCCATTGGTCAATATACTTAAATGGCAACGAGGAGAATAAAGCTCCAAGGAGAGGGAAAAAAGAGCTTTGGTTAAAGCGAACACAGGCGCCAAAAGCCCCTGAATTGCTTTCGCTTTTTCAAACAAGTACGCTGTACGCGCCTTGCTCCTTTGTCTTGCTTTCGCATATATGAACAACAATAACAACAACAAAGCCTTTGTTCAAAACAAGTTAGAGTAGACTAAGAATGAAACATTTTCTAAGTCAAAGAGATGAGAGTCTTGAAAACCTACAATACTAAAACCCTAAATTGTACATCCTGCTATCTGAACCGAGATTCTAAAACACTACCGCTAACTTTCTTATGGTTTCGGTACATGGATTACTAACTTCCATATGCTCCTATCTAAAACTAATTCGTTAGATACATTCTAATCTCTCAAGTCTTTTTTAACTGCTTCCTCCCATGTTAGTCTTGGTCGACATCTACCTCTTCTTTCTCATATATGAACACTGCTGAGAAAACGTTTCTGGATTAGGAGAACAAGGTTTTTTGTTTACATTTGTCTGCGATATTAGAGAACAAGAATCACCTTTTGATTTGTGGCTACTGGCTACCGACAATTCCACATTGTTGGATACTGTAGGAAATAAGAACAGTGAGATCATTTTTCAAAAGAAGAATAAGATAAGAACAGAGACCTAATTTTATGAGATACAAAAGTTTAACATATGTTTTTCATGCTTATTGTCGGAACTTCAGAATACAATATTCCAGCTTAGGCAACAGCTAAATATTTCAGTTTGAAAACCTAACGGTGCTTTATATCTTTCAGAATCACTAAGGATTTATTCTGAAGAATTCTTTGAACTTCCATCCAAAATGTTACCATTATATTGTTGACAGAAAATGAGCTCAAAGAACATAAGGCACTCTTAGAAAATGAGCTCAAAGAACATAAGGCACTCTTAGATATTAATTTATAACTACAATCAATTCAGAAAGGGGAGCAACAAGAGAAGAGTAACAAATCCATGAGTTCAGAATCTTGATATACCCTTTTTTTTCTGAAACAAGCGAGATTAGATAAGACATTAGCCAAATACAGATCCTTCCATAAAATTAATTAATTAATTAAGCAGGACACACGAAGCAGAAAAGTAGAAGGAAGATACAGGCAGTTTCCTGAGAATAATCCCAGGAGTCTTCACCAAGACTCCTGACTCCAGCTCCGATTCAAATCTAAACAAATGCATCGGCCCACCAACTCGCCGTGACTCGCGTCACATGATCTCATCTTTATTCCCTCCACCTCCGTATCTATCGAAACTGACGCAGTTACACACACAAACTTTTTTTTATCCTACACCAGAACTCGTAGTCCCGTATTCAGAAATGCTTCAAGCTTCTGCATGAATCTGAGTAGCAACAGCAAGAAAGCTTGTGCAGTCCATTGCTTAGTTGTTAGTACTACTACTAGTTGATGGTGCCACCATTGCATGCCTGCCCTTGCCGGTGACGGGAAAGCCGACCGCCGAGCCGAAAGGAGGGCACGAGCACGGAGGGCGCTGACAGCGAAGGCCGCGTGCCGGAGGAGACGGTGAGTCGGTGGCCGTGTTTCCCGGCGTCGCCGGTCATGGCGTACCCGTATGTGTTCCATGCACACGCGCCACCAGTGAGAGTGGATGACTACAAGGCCAAGGACGCAATGCCACAGCAGCCACAGGTCAGGGAGCAGTGTCCGGCCGGCGGCGGCGGCGGCAGTAGCAGCAGCACGCGTGCACGTGGCGGCGGAGCCGGGTGGATGGGCCTTGGCTCCGGCGAGAGGCTGGCGAGTGCTTATGATCTCGTGGAGCAGATGCATTACCTGTACGTGCGCGTCGTCAAGGCGCGCGGGCTCCCCGTGAGCGCGGTCACCGGCGGGTGCAACCCCTACGTCGAGGTGCGCCTCGGCAACTACCGCGGCACGACGCGGCACTACGAGAGGAAGGCGAGCCCGGAGTGGAACCAGGTGTTCGCCTTCTCGAGGGAGCGCGTCCAGGCCACAGCGCTCGAGGTGTTCGTCAGGGACACTGACGCCGTCGCGCGCGACGACTACGTCGGCAAGGTCGCGTTCGACGTCGGCGAGGTGCCCGTGCGCGTGCCGCCGGACAGCCCGCTCGCGCCGCAGTGGTACCGCCTCGAGAACGTCCGGGACGGTGGTGGCGGTGGCAAGATGGTGCACGGCGAGGTCATGCTCGCCGTGTGGGTCGGCACGCAGGCCGACGAGGCGTTCGCGGACGCATGGCATGCCGACGCGGCGTCGGTGCGCAGCGGTGATGGCGTGGCGGCTGTGCAGAGCACGCGGTCGAAGGTATACGTGACGCCGAAGCTGTGGCACCTCCGGATAAGCGTGCTCGAGGCTCAGGACGTCGTGACGGCAGGTGTCGGCGACAAGGGCCGGCAGGCCGAGGTCTTCGCCAAGGTGCAAATCGGCGGCATGGCACTCAGGACCAAGCCGTGCTCCATGAGGAATCCGACGAGCCTGTTGTGGAACGAGGAGCTGGTTTTCGTCGTGGCAGAGCCGTTCGACGATCCGGCGGTGCTCATCGTCGAGGCCCGGGTGCACCCGGGGAAGGACGAGATCGTCGGGCGCGCCGTGCTGCCGCTCACACTCTTCGAGAAGCGCCTCGACCACCGCGCGATCCAGTCGCAGTGGTTCAGCTTGGAACCCTTTGGGCATCCGCTGCGCCGGCCTGAGGCCACCTTCGCCGGCCGCGTGCACCTCCGGGCGTGCCTCGAGGGCGCGTACCACGTCATGGACGAGCCGACCATGTACGCCAGCGACACGCGCCCCACGGCGCGGCAGCTATGGCGCCCGCCCATCGGCGTGCTCGAGGTCGGCGTCCTCGGCGCGCAGGCCCTCGCTCCGATGAAGACCATCGACGGGCGGGGCACGACCGACGCGTACTGCGTCGCCAAGTACGGGCAGAAGTGGGTGCGCACGCGCACCATCATGAACTCGTGCAGCCCGCGGTGGAACGAGCAGTACACATGGGAGGTGCACGACCCGTGCACGGTGCTCACGCTCGCCATGTTCGACAACTGCCGCCTCGGCAACGCCGGCGGCGGCAGCAATGGCGGCAACGGCGCGGTCAGGGACCAGAGGATCGGCAAGGTCAGGATACGCCTCTCGACGCTGGAAATGGACAAGGTGTACACCAATGCGCACCCGCTCGTCGTGCTGCACCCGTCCGGCGTGCGCAAGAACGGCGAGCTCTGCCTCGCCGTGCGCCTCACCTGCCTCTCTCTCTCCAGCGTCTTGTACCTCTACGGCCAACCCCTCCTCCCCAAGATGCACTACATCCAGCCATTTACCATCCTGCAGCTCGATGGGCTCCGGCGGCAGGCGATGAGCATCGTGGCGGCACGGCTGAGCCGGGCCGAGCCGCCGCTGCGTCGGGAGGTCGTGGAGTACATGCTTGACGCGGACTCGCACATGTGGAGCATGCGGCGGAGCAAGGCCAACTTCTTCCGGGTCACGGCGCTGCTGTCCGGCGCGGCCAGCACGGTGCGGTGGCTCGCCGACGTGTGCCACTGGAGGAACCCGGTGACGACCATCCTCGTGCACCTGCTCTTCGTCACCCTCATGTGCTTCCCGGAGCTCATCCTGCCGACCATGTTCCTGTACATGTCCATGATCGGCGTCTGGAACTACCGGCGCCGGCCGCGCCGCCCGCCGCACATGGACGTGAGGCTCTCCTGCGCGGAGGTGACCCACCCCGACGTACTCGACGAGGAGCTGGACACGTTCCCAACGTCGAGGCCGAACGACGTGGTGCGCGTGCGGTACGACCGGCTGCGGAGCGTGGCCGGGCGGATCCAGACGGTGGTCGGGGATGTGGCGACGCAGGGCGAGCGGGTGCGGTCGCTGCTTGCGTGGAGGGACCCGAGGGCCACGGCGCTGTTCACGGTGCTCTGCCTCGTTGCCGCTGTCGTGCTCTACGTCGCGCCGTTCCGGGTTGTGGCGCTCGTCGCCGGGCTGTACGTGCTCCGCCACCCGCGGTTCCGGAGCCGGATGCCATCGGCCGCGGGCAACTTCTTCAAGAGGCTGCCGTCCCGGGCCGATACGATGCTATAGCCGGTAGTTCGTCGCGATTTGTACATGCTGCGTCCCCTTGACCGATTTGGTGTGATGTACTGATGTTTATCTACAGTTATCTGTTTTCCTATGCACGCTATATTGCTTTGTTCAGATTGTTGTCGTGATCTCAAGTGCAGAGGTAAGGATACTGTCTATTGTGGATACAGATCAAACATCTCCTTTCCCTGCTTCTCCTAGGAGGATATTTATACATGACCACAAGATCTTATTACAATCACACCTCCACCCTAGGGTACTATTACAAGGGTATTCACATCTTTTATATCCTTCACTGAACCTTTCAGCTCAACAGGCCAAACATATACGGTAGAGAGCCATCCCTACAACAGGAGTGTCTCATGATGAAGGGTTTCATCTCAAACAGACCGAAACCATGTCACGTAGGCCTTTTATCCCCTCCGTCCCTTCAGCCTGGCAGAGGAGTGGCATCCAGCCCTGTGGGCTGCATACTTCCGGTCTTGGGGGATCGCGTTTAAACATGGCTGGCGTGACAAGGGACATGTGCTACCTTTCGACTAGCTTCTAGCACACCGCTGCACGCCCCAGCACGAGTTCCAAAGAGTCGCTTGAAAAAGGCATGCACCTTTAAAGCACGGCGCGTTGGGCGAAAAGACACATCTATGCTAATCTTCTTCGTTTCGCCTCTCGCAGTGCCGTTCTTGCTGCCTCAGCCATCTGAGTTGCTTTTGCTTTTGCTCGCACCCCATTCCGTCAGATCCACTACCGTTGGTCCTCTGTGTTGGACTAATGGCTCGTGGAAATGACCCTCGCTGTTGTCGCAGCGGTTGAGGTGCGTCGTCAAGTCGCAACAGCACGTCTAGCCACCGAGGCTCATCGGCGACGGAGGTGGAATATGAGCTAATCGATCGAGATTCATCGACAACCAACAAGCGCTAGAATGTAGCAAAGAAGGTGCACGGTGTGTGCACCAACGTGCTAGGACGAAGCCTGGCAACCGAAGATCTGATTCAATCGCTGGTTCGTGATGGCAAGATCATGGATCACGAGTCGATCCGCCTACCAGCCGCTGGTGAGGTGGAGCCCCACCCCTCTGAGGTGTAGACGGTCGTGTTCGCCACGTACTTTGACACCGGTCTCCAGTTTCCGACGGCAATGTTCGTTGGCGAGGTGCTAATGCTCTATGGGCTGGAGCTGGCTAAGCTGATGCCTAACGCCATTGTCCGGCTGGCGGTATACTGCTGGGCCTCCCAGGCGGAGACGGTTTGGCCTAGCCCCCCGCTATACGCGTTGCTGCATGACGCTCGCTGTCAGTCGAAGAAGCTCATGAAGGGCGAATATTCCAACTTTGGCAGCGTCAACTTTGTCCTTTAATCCGCTTGCACAAAGTGTTCCTAGCGAATTCGATGAGGACGAAGTGGGAGTCGAGCTTGATGCAGCGATGGTTCTACCACCGAGTAGAGGGCGGCAGTACCCAGAGGTGGTCAGGGCGGCAAATGGACTTCATTACCTTCATCTCCGTGGCCTCAAGGGCACTCTCCAGGTGCTCTGAATTGCACGAAGGTAGCGCGCACCGGTCCAACACCGTGTCCACGTAGTCCACAACCCCTTGCAAACCTCTTAGTGCCTCCGGACGGGGCACGAAGTCTGCCACAACGAGCCGTGGGACTCTGAAGCGGTGGCGTCAGGAGGGGTCGGACCCAAAGACATGTCCGTGGCAGCGCCAGCCGGGCCGCGAGCAGCTCTGTTGCTAGAGTCTTGTGCGTGGCCTAGAAAATGAGGGCCAGCTGACGTCGGGGACAATGTCAAGGAGCAGATCGAAGAAAGTCTCACAAAATCGCAAGAGGAAAATGAGTTGCTTGTACTTGTAACACAGTTTGGGGAGGTCGGCCGAAGGCTGTCGGTAGGGATGCAAACGGATCGAATACGGACGGATAATGTCTCTACCATATTTGTTTTTATTTTTTTCTCGGATGCGGATATGGGTACGAATACCTCGGATACGAATATGAATACAAATATGAATAATATCAAATACAGATATGGAGCGAATACGAATCGAAACGAATACGGTCATGAATATTTATCGGAACACGAAACCCCTTAAACTATACATCCAAAATCAATGAAAACACATAAATAGTTTATCTTGTCAAAATATTAATGAAATCTAAATAAGCATAAGTATTTTTATCCACAATAGTCATACCATTGTATAGATTTTAAATCTTCAAATGGCAATTAATTTTTTCTTAAGTCCTAAATAATTATTAATGGATTTCTACCATTTACATGTGACTAATAAATTAATTAAGAATTTAAATTTGCATATGAATGATTTAAATAGCAGTACATCAATTTAATTTGTACAAATTTTAATCTACCGACAATACTAAATTTTATTTTTAATAAACATAAATATTTGCTAGTGGGCTGGTGGCAGGGGAGATGAGAGAGGCTGGCTTGAACTGGGCAATGTTGGGCAGAAATCTCGGATATCCGGATCTATATTATCCAGATAATCCGTATTTGTATTCACCGGATATCAGGCTTACTGTATTCATATTCAAATCTGACAAAAAAATCCGTATTTGTTTCCGATTCGAGAATTATCCGAAGAAAATCCGATCCGAAACAATACGTATTCGTTTTCATCCAGATCGATCGGAAACAATCCAATCCGTTTTCACCCCTAGCTATCGGCGAGCAAGTTCAATGGTCTTGGTGCCTCCCTGGAAGACATCGCACTCGTCAAGAAGCTGCTCGATTCGGTTCCTGACAAGTTTTTGCAGGTTGTTGCTACAATTGAGCAATTCTCAGATGTGGATACCATGCCATTTGAGGAGGCGATTGGCCGCCTCAAAGCATACGAGGAGCGGATATGCAAGCACGAGAAGATGGACGAAGAACATCTGCTTCTCACCATGGCCGAGTGGGAGACTCGATCATCAAAGCGAAATGTCAAGGGGTTCTCCGGTAGCACTAGCAGTGGTGGTGGTCGAAGAAAGTTCGACAAAACCAAGGTGATGTGATATAACTACCAAGAGTTTGGACACTTCGCATACGAGTACCTTGAGAAAGGAAAGGAGGCGAAAGGAAAAGGAAAGGAGGAGAAAGCGCTACTCTGTGACACTCAGAGTGATGATGAGCCAACTCTTCTGTGAAAAGTCATGAAGTGTGGCCTGTCAAGATTAGGAGAGAATAAATTTAGGTACTAATCTTGACAAAGTTTGTATCTACATGTTTAACTTATTCTTTTGCATGTAGTAATCGTGGTGTATAGGTCTTTGCATGTTTAGTAGAGTTTGGCACCAGTTGAAGTGTGTACATGACACAGAAGGTGGCGGTGTGAGACCGCTGTGGGCAGAAGTCGATGTGATGTCGGCGCCAACGGCAGTCTGATGCTACTGCGAGGAGAAGTCGGTGTGAGATCAACAACGATAGCGGTGCGAAGCTGTTGTGTGAAGTTTTGACATGAAGTCGAAGACGATGATGTGAAGCTATCGCTGTTGCAAGAAGAATCGAGATGATCCGACCACGGTCAATGGCGGTGGCGGAGGCCATCATCGTCACATAAGAAGTCGGTGTGAAGCCGCTATGAGAAGACAATGGTGTGATGCCGCTGCAAGATGAAGCTGCTGCGCTACAAGAAGATGTGGGTGATCCATATCAGCGTGTCAACACATCAAGATTAAGGGGGAGAATGTTGGAATTAATCTTGATGAGTGGTCGAAGCCCCACACGAAGCAGCAGTTGAAGTCAAAGGCATCGAGCACGAAGGCAGTCAAAGACTCTGAGTATGTGAGAAGCTGTAGTCATAAGATACCATGGTCGTACGTAGCCATGGTCGTAAGTCGAAAGAACGCTACAGTGGTCATAGAAGCTACAGTGGTCCCATGAGAAGCGGTCCACTGAGACAATCGGTCGTAATCGTAAGAAATGGACTCGTGCGATCGTAGAGAGATTCCAGGAGCATGAGAATAAGCCAAGTTAGTGCGTGGGTGGTCGTGTGTGTATGCATGAGGCTTATTTAAGCTGTGTTATTGCTATTAAGTGATGAGTGAAAAGAGAAAAAGAGAAAAGATTGAGTGATTCAATCCCAAAACTTATATTAGTCTTCCTGTGTATTTATCAGAGTGATAAAAGAGGACTGAACGATTCAGTCCCAACAGTGGGGATGGCCCCCTACCGTATCTGTTCGACCTATTAAGCTGAAAGGTTCAGTGGAGGACATAAAAAGACATGAATACCTTTATAATAGTACTCTAGGGTGGAGGTGTAATTGTAATAAGGTCTTATGATTATGTATAAATAGTAAATATACCCCTAGAGAGAGCAGGGAAAGGAGATCCATTCATTTCCATACTCTCCTAGTCCCCTCACATACTGTTTGGTCTGTAGCCATACATTATACATGGTACTGTTACTTCTGTATTCTGCAATCAGATAATGCCATGTGTATAGTGCCACCCTGGTTATACTCCCATCAGCATGATCAAGATACAGCAACCCACGGCTCAAAATCGCGTTCAACGAATACAAAACAAGCATTCCAACTTCCAACAAGTATAACCTAGGGGGAACATCCCTGATTTGACGTAAGTGGGTACTTCGATGATTACAAATGAGAAACCCACAGGCTAAAATCGCATTCAAGAAATACAAAACATGCATTCCAATTTCCAACAAGACAAACCTTGGAGAACAACCCAGGTTTGACATGAGAGAGTAATTTGATTACTAGAAATGAGAATGCGCTTAATTGACAAAGCAAAGAACATGCTGAAAATTTCGCATACAAAATTTCTTCTTTTTTTTTTGCACCAGTCCATACATTTAATGCGGAAGGATGCTACACTCCAATTCAAATATATAGACTTTTCGTGAGACACTTTGAAAATTATAGGCCAATGCGGAAACACCAGCACAGGACTTCAGGTGCAAAATGCTAATGTATATTGGAATTGTGCAAAACATCACTAAAATTAACCAGCGAAGTGTATGAGACTTCATGTAAGATTTGACAAGACAGATATTAATGGAAACGAAGGTTCACTAGTCAGATACAAAATTCAAGATCGCACTCAGAGCAGACAATGTGACTTCAGAGCTAGTACCTAGCGCCAAATAATCTAGAAAGCCATCTCATGGGGCTTGTCCCCGTCCCTGAGAGAGAACCGCGCACCAAGGTAGGTTTTCAGATCTGGGACAGCCTCGATAGCTTTGATCAGCTCAGTGTCCACGGCCTTCTGGTCCTCTTTCTTGAACTGTGGCAGGTTCTTGGTCGCCTAAAACATACAGATGAATGCCACCATAATAAGTACTGGAATGCAAGGTTATAATGTACAAGAAAACGAGGTTCGGATTATATAAAGATGTACCTCCTTCTCGGTCTCAAAAAGTTCACCCTCAGTCTTCTTGGCCTTCTTCTTCTTGTCCCTAGCGAAGTACTTGTCATCAAACTTCTCCACATTAACACTGGATATATCAACCTTCGTGGATGTTGCAATGACATAGACCTGGTTCACACGGCGGATTGGAACGCCATTGATCTTGAAGGGTCCTGAGAGGAATGGAATATAAGTTTAAAGTACAATCCGTACACATGACAATACTATGATAAGAACCTTAATGCAATATACAGTTAAGAGAAAAAGATAGTTTAGGGAAATAAACAAAAAAATGTAGTATCCTTGACTATAGAAATTACAACCAGCTGTATTTGTGAATTGCTTATCTGATGGTACATTAATAGCAGCATCCAACAAAGAAAATTGCGCAACCATATCATGGATACTGATATTACTTCAGAATACATAAAATGATAGAGCAGCTGAATACAACAAACAAGTTGGGAGTGAAAGGGAGAATTGTAAAATGTGCATTCATTTGTCTCCTTTTATAAATACTACTAAATCTCAAAAGCAAATTTTAACATCCTTGTCCATCTTTAACACAGGAGCTTGAAAATTCCACATGGTAGTGATTGGAGATAGGAGAGGCCATTTAGGCAGGAATTCGAATGCGATAGAAACATTTTGTAGGAGATTCTTGAGAAAAAAAGCATCAGTGGCGCCAAAGTATAACTTTAATCAGGGTAGTTCATAAGATATAGTGGAAAATATGGAGGCATTTACAAGTTAACTCATATAAAATGCAGGGAAAAGATTTTAATATCTATAGGAGAAACTATTCCAATACATCTGAAAACAAACAATCCATGCAAAGTTCTGATAAGCCATTACAGATAAAGACCATCTCGACCAAACAATGGAATCACTATAACAGAAAAAGGTCATGTCTTGTGAGCAAAGACTAAATACAATTCAAGCTAAAAATTTACATTGGCAAACCACTACAACCATGCAAAACCGAAGTTTACCTAACATCATCAACTGCAATAAATCCAAATTTCACTACTCTTGAGGAAATCTTCAGTTTGCAAATACAACAAGGCAAGGCCATCGAACTAATATCACTATCATATCTCTAAAGCTTTCAGTAACTATCCGAATTGTGCACAGAAGGATCCGGGAAGTTCCACGGTCAAACATGAATACCAAGCAAACAGCTAAAACATGATGAAATACTTCAGTTTCCAGCAAGTAATGAAAGCAGTTTCCCTCTAAGTATATGACAATGTGCAAAGAAATAAGATTGATATAGAATTGCAGATCTTATACGAGGAAGATGCTAATCCATTGATCCAGCCTTTCATCCCCCAAAATAATATACTAATCAAATGCACAATCTAGAATCGTCCACTGGAAATTACAGACAAGTCAAGGTCATACACCCAAACTAGACAATGTGACAAGTACCTTCAGTTTCAATACAACTAACGAAATGTTATCACAGATAGGAAACGTAAATCTATACTATCCAACAGAAACTATCCAGGAAACTGAACTGAGTAACAAGCAACATAGGCATACCAGTGACAAGAAGCAGGCCTGATTTGAGCTGCTTGAGGAACACGACGCGCTTCCCCATGAACCTCCCGGCGAGCAGGATCAGCACAGTCCCCGGCGTAATGGACGACCTGCACCAGAAAGCGTCAGGACCCGAACCTCTCAGCAAACAAATCGAACTAAGAGCTGCTGCTGCGGCTAGTGCCTGAGCTTGGTGGGCTTGGGCTTGCGGGTGCTTGACTGGCGGGGCTTGACGTCGTCGGCGGGGTAGAACTTGGGCGCGGCGCCGGGCGCGGCGGGCTTCTCGGCCTTGGGGAAGGCGCCGCCGTGCTTGGCCTTGATGGCCCACAGCCCGCGGCTGTGGTACACGTGAGACCGCGACGCCTTCTTGATGCCCTGCGACAGCTTCGACGTCGGCGCCATTGGATCGGCCCGCGGCGGCAGCGGAGGCGCTTCGGCGGCTGCGGGGAGTGGAGGCGGAAGGTGCGAGAGCGGTGGGCGGGGGTTAGGGTTCGCCTTTATATCGCGTAGCGACGGGGACTTGGGAGGTGGTAAACCCTACTACCCTAGATGGCTAGCTTGCATGTGTTCGAAATGGGCCGACTATTTGGGCCGTTCGACCCATGCAGTGTACTTGTAAGTGGATGTATAATGTAGAGCCCTTGTCTGCTTTTTGGTCTGCCCGTAGTTTATAATTCTTTATCCTAGTATGAATATTTATATAAATAAATTAAAAGTTGATAGGTTGTTTCTAAAAGGTTATCTCGATAAGTCGTTTGGAAACAACGACAAAGAAGATATCATGTTTATTTGTTTGAGAAAAGTCATAAAGCATAAACTAAAAATAGTATGCCCCCGTTTACTTGTATTTCTCTCTCTCTTTTTGCTAACATACTTGTATTTTCCTTGTTCTTTAGATATTTTTCAATCTTTAGAGCTATATGCTGTTTCATGAATTTTTCATCTTTTGTTTTTCCTTTTTTTCACATGTTTGTTTCAAAGTGCTCGCGCTAGTGCAATTGCAAGTTGTGTTTCTTCTTCAAGCAATGAACACAATATGCCAAACGAGTATCCATGCACTCATTGCACCAGTTTGTACTTTCTACAACACATTCTGCCAAAATTTAGTCAAAAGTCGCCGAACAAGAGCTATTAAATCCAGTCCAGGCTATCAGCACTTCAGAACAATAAGAAGCCTTCAAAATGGTCGTCGAACAAAACGCAAAGCTTTGCCAACAGATTCAAGTGTTCAACTTTGACCCCTGAGCATTCCTGAGTCCCAGGGCTACTGATCACTTCTTCAGGCTGTAGGAAATCTGATAACCTTGCTACCAGCATGCACCCCTATTGATCAAGCAACATCAGATACCCTCACTGATACAGCAATAATATATATTCCACTTTACGATGTAAAATGCATCTTTGTCTACATTTACAAATAGACAAAGTTGCCCTTGTGCACAGCCAAATATTTCTAAGTATAGACGCAATGTAATTGAACTAGATTACAACAAACAAGAATGTATAATTAAACTTGTTGCACTAAAAAATGCAACTGAAAATGTTACGATAGTCAAAATGCTAGCACATCCAGGTAGAAAAATCTGAAGAAAATTAAGCCTTATACGCTTTGAGCCAAGCTTGCTGCACATAGCACATACATCCCAGGCCTGAAAAAGGGCCAAGCACATCTCAGACGGCTGGGCATGAACTCTTTCCCTGCCCTAACACAGAACAGAACAAAGTTCCTTTCTTCTTGGAACAGAAAAGGAACTAAAAGTTCTTGCTTCTTGCCCCCAATCTCAACTTGAACAATCATGCGTCAACATAAGCGATACTTGAAACAAGAACAAGTTGCCTATTCGAAAATCAAAACCACAAAAAGGTAAAGTACTAACAAAAACAAGCAAACATATTCAGGGGAAGAACAACTCATGTCATCTATTGTACACTTATTATGAACCGTATTCCATTTCCTTTGATTAGTATGCAAATCAAAGTGGATGATAACTAGCTCTGATACTGTGTTCCCTACAACAACAATAGAATCAGAATCCAAAGTGCATCACAGATTCAACAAAAAGAACACAACAACCCAGACATAGGCCACAGAATCGTCTGGTTCTTCATGGCTCGCACCCAATTAAACCCAAGGATCCTCCCCTGCCGCGCGCACGATCACGGTGAGTGGCGCCTGGGCCACCGGCCGTGGTGGTGGATCGGGTCCGGCCCGGTGGGCACCTCCCTCTCGGACTCCGCGCCGAACCCCGTCGTGCTCACGTCCTCCTCCACGCCCTGCGCACCGAGAACCGCATGAGAACTCACCAAGAAACCATAAAAAAAGCCGCCTTTTTTCGGTTACAGGTTCTAGCATGGCAAGGCAGATGCTGTTTTTTACCTTGGTCACATCCGGCTTCTCCCGCAAGTCCTGCGCGGTGTACATGGCCGCCATCTCGAGTCGTTGGAATGCCGCTGTTGCACCGGCGAGGATGGGGAGAACCGAACAAGAAGAAACAGAGCGTCAAGAACGCAAGAGGTTTCGGACGGCGCAAGAAGCAAGAGCGCGCTTCGCGATGGGGGATAACGCACGACGTACCCGCCCGGGAAGACGAGGAGGCGACGGGCGGCAAGCAGGCCAGGAAGACGGCGACGGCGAGCACTGCGACGACGCAGCACGACTTGACGACCGCATAAGCCATCCAATCCGTCCTTGACCTCGTCGCTCACGCCAGGACGCGGAAGGGAGCAAAAAAAAAATGGTGCCTTTTTTCTCTGTTCGAATCTTCCAACCCGGCCGCAGCAGAGAAGCTCTTTTTCGTTCGGTTTCGTGGGCTCAAACGGGGGAGGCGCAGCGCTGGTGCAGGCGCTTCGCCGTACGGTCACGTGCCGCGGGACACGTGCCGACCATCCGGCCGCTCCGATCACGCGAGAGGCACCCGACTCTGCCGCGCCGAGATGGCAGTTGCCGCTGCGTGGGCCCCGGCCGCAGAGATGGAGATGTGCGGTGGGCCCCGGTCGCAGTGACCGGGTGGCTCGGTGCGCCCGAGGATTCCGGCGTGGCGGCGTGCCGTCGCTGACGTCAGGGACAGCTGGTGGAGACTGGGCGCCGGCTGTTGTTGCGCAGACGATCAGAGCCGTTGCATGATATTACGGATTTTTGCCACTGCCAGGTTTCTTTCTCTTTTTCTTTCTTTAGATGGTAGCGAGCAGATGGGAATATGGGATTAAACTTCAAAATATCTTCGACCTTACCATCAGAGTAGAAATTCTGTCCGGTTCGGAAATGACCGTTAACCTGGAATCATAGTTTTCATTAGAAATTTAGATAAGAATTAACCAGATCATGACATGTATGGCTGTGTGATGATAAAAGGCATTTTGGATATCCATACGGAATCCAAAACATAATTCTGATCACTAATCTACAGTGTAATTCGGAATCCAAGGCATTTTGGATGTCGATATGGAATCCAAAACATAATTCTGATGACTAATCAGTATAATATATTTACAAACCTAAACAAATTATGATATTAGCGAAGAACTTTTTTTAGACAAATCTATTTATATCATTTGTTAGATGGGGTATGAGACAATATCTAACTTTTTATAAACTAGCTGGAAATTCCATTCAATTGCATGTGCTGGTAGTGAAATATAAGTTTTTATATCTTTAAATAGAGCTGTACTTATCACGGATTTCTAAGATATATTTTTACGTTATAGTACCTAAGTAGTATGCAACGTTATAATTCGAATTACCACCATCATGCCGTCTCTGTTGAACCACGGGTATTCTACACTAGCATAATTTTAAAAATCTACCACGTAAATAAGGAATCTCCGTTAGTAATAGATCATGGGATTACCATTAGACACGTAGACTCGTAGCGGCAGTAGAGTCGATATAGCGTGTTGGTACACTAGTAGTCGTACTAACCGCACGTCTCCTCCTTCAGCTCCTTCTGATCATCACAAGTTGCGGATCATCCTAGTGCTGAAACTTCGCATCAACATCTCTAAGGTATCGCACGTACGAGACAGGAACACCATACGCTACAGTGCTAACGCTGGTTGTGTGGTATTAGATGAGGAAGGTGCGACGACTAGAGTATTGGAAATTCCAAATTCTCTCTACAAAACCTTATGCCACCGTCCCTCTACATATAGACATCCATGATGGGTCTCGAACTTGAGCCCCATTAGAAACTCATGGCTCACATGAATTCAAATCACCATCCAAATTATATCCTAACCCTTTAAACATACGACCCTATAGGTTCACGTACACTTAAACATAGCCCGAGTACTCCTACTCGTCTACTAATCGGTAACAGTTCTTAGTAAGACATGCCGACTCACAAGCATACATAAAGATCATCTCAGATGAACCTTACCAAAAACTTATATGCATTTCCTTTTACCTCACGATATCGGTCAAACTCAAGGCGGGTACATGCCATCCTTGTTGGTTAGCTCGACCACTCTTTCTCAATTACGTGACTCGAATTCCTCGACTACGGTTAACTTTTTAACCACGAGTAGCATGATCATGCATTTCTGGAATACAATCATTCGAGATGCCTAGAGATATCTCTTCCATTGCATGGAAGGACAAATCATATCTTGATCTACCATGCCTCGATGCATGCATTATGACAAAACCCAGAAGCTACCTTTATAACTACCCAGATACAGAGTAGCATTTGGTAACCCCTAAGTCAGCCATTATGCATCTCGAGTACGTGCAACGACCTCAAGTCTAATGATATAGCATGCGCATTGTAAATGAGATCAACTGATGACATATAAGAATGTAACATTCTCGCAATGTTTCTTGGTGGGTTGATCGAACTCTATGTTCATTAACATATATCCATATTATTGATTTAATATCTTCATATCTATGACTCGTGAAACATGTTTATCAGCTAATACATATACTAGTCTATTTATATATGTCCTTATATATTTCCGACTAGAGGTCGTTTAAGAATAATCATCATAGAAAATATAGAGTCATAATCAAATCACATACTTGCTAATAAATATTGACGATATTATTCAAGGGACAAGATAACATATTATCCAATAAATCATGAACATAATGAAATACAATTGTCTCTATAATTATCTTTAGGACATATTTCCAACAGTCTCTTATCGGCCAGTTTGCAGTTTATTATGCCGTGGCATCTTGTTAGTTATATAGCTCCTAAAAAATACCCTCAACTAATTGATGTATCCAGAAATAGAAATACATAAATGCCTTTTGAAAGCAACCGCAACGCAAAACAAAAGCCTTATCGTTCTCATTTTCACACCTGGGCTTCCATGTCTTCTCCAGTGATAGAGGTGGCAACCTTCTCATCAGCAGCAATCAAAACGTTGCCAAACAGGATGCCAATGCCGTCAAGCATCGTTCAGATCTAAATTCAAGCGCTTTTCATTCTGGCAGGCATGTGGCAGATAGTTTGAAGTTTGAACAGTGATGAAAACAAAGACAAACTGGAACGCATCTTTCATCAATCCATGAACACATAAATACAAGATCCTGAAAAGAGAAAAAAAGAGAGTGGAGTTCACGAAAAGGATCTGGGAGAAAGTAACGAGTACTTTGTAGGAAGTACCTCACGTTGCTTTCAGGCTGCTAGAGCGGAAAAGTAGTTTACCTACAAACAGTAAAGCAAAGCATAACAACTGTATTTTGATTCAGTTATCAACTATCTTGCAAATCACAAGGGGAAATACTGACATTGCACGAAGTTCTTGATGAACTAGAAGTGTAGGAGCTCTCAAGACGGCAGTGACCACAATAATGGTCGATTAATTTATTCTATATTACTGCAGCAAGGCCATCGTAGAATACACCCATAGTTTACAAATCGATTATTTCTTCTCCCAGCAGCCACTTATTGATCAAATTACCGTATTGTCATTACTAAAATCCTACATAGAGTGCAGCACACAGCAGCAACACTGCAGCTGAAACCAAAAAACCAACGAGTGGTGCCTCGTCAATGTTGCTGGCGAGGCATCTCGCACACCCACTGTACCTTGTGCTTCACGATCTCCTCCTTCATGGCCAAGCCCCCGGGCGCCGAGGCAGCCGCCGTCGTCGACCCTGACGCCCGGCATCGCCACGGCCCGACTGCCGACGAACCCGTCCTCCCCCACGCAGACCTTGCCGAAATACACCTTCCCGCCCTCGCCCTCGTAAACAGCAGTGCGCCCCGCCCCACGCTCGCGCCCCGCTCCAGGTGCACCATCTCCGGGTTTAGCAGTGCGCGCAAGGAGTCCATGTAGACACCGTCGGCGACGGCCGCCGAGGATCCCATCAGCCACATCCACGTCCAGTGATGGAGCTAAGAATTTTTTCAGCGACTGTTGAAAATTTCTCTAAAAAATCATCCTCTGGATAAATATTCCTGTTATATGTAAACATATATTCTCTACAAAAAGAAGCTTAACAATTTAAATTAACCATAAAAATGAGGATAAAACTAAACAGATGACAAAATGAAGAAGTGGAGAAAATTTCTCTATGAAAAGAAGCTAAAGAGAACTTAAATTAGCCATATAAAAATGAGGATGAAGCTAAAGAAACGGAAAAAATATAAATGCTTCATACAGGGTTCGATGCCTAATGTTTTGTTTTAGCCTAGCAACGTGTCAATCAACTGAGCAATTAATGCTATATTTATAATAAATAGTGTATATTTATACAAAAAATTTAGAGATGGCGTTATACCCTCATACTACTATACTGCCTGCGCCACTGTCCATGCCATGAACATGACCGACCCGCACGTCAGCTCAGCGAAGTATTCCACTGTGACCGTCCGCACGGCCTGCCAGACCGTGTCCAGGACCGCGGACGGTGCCCAGACGTGCACCGTGTCACCGTCACCTCTGCTGCCGACCAAGGCCCACTTCGCCACTGCGCATGTGGCCATGGTGGATACTGTTTAATTCACCTTTTGCTGATAATTTTTGACTAAAATAACACTATATCGGATGTTAGAATTTTATGAATCATTTAATTATAGAAAATAAAGAAAAATAAGAAAGAATACAGTTATATGTGTACGAATAATATAGAAAATCACAATAAAAAAACCAATACATCCTAAACAAGATGCGGCTTCTAAAATCTAGATCACCTGCTACTTTTTAAATTCAAGATCGGCAGTCCCAGTATGGGTCTGTTTGGGAGAGCTCCACCAACTCCAGATTCACGAAAAACAGATCCGGATCCACTTTTCCAAGCCAAACAGTTCTAGCTCCAGCAGCTCCACTGTGGATCTGCTCCACCAAAACCATAGATCTGGCTCCAGATCCACCAAATCCATAGAGCACCTCAAGGGGTGCTCCACCTAGGGCTGAAAACGGTCGGAAACGATCGGTAGGAGGTCAAATCACTTTCAGTTTCACATTATTTTCTCGAAAACGAAATCGATACGATATTGTCGGAAACAAGAACGACATCGATATTCCGGTAAATTCGGAAACGAAACTATTCGATCAAAAGTGCATCGATAACGATCGAAAATCATGAAAGCGATATCTAAAATACAATAAACACATTACACACCAATCTGCACAGCATGACAATAGCTGTATATATTGACCTAGGTCACATGAAAAATAATACTGTAGTAATGATCCATGGCACAAGAGGCAAGACACATATATTATATAGCAATAAAAAGACACGACACAAAGCCACAAGCCCACAACCACAAGTGACATCATGGTCTTAATACAATAATATTTAGTTAGGTCTCACAAGCACACAAAGCTGACAACCACATGACATAGGCGTAGTCACAAACTCACAAACTAGAAAGTACTAGTACACTAGTAACTAAAATACAGATGCACATGTTGTCTCGAACACGTAGGATCTATCCGCGAAGAAAACAGAGTTCTGGAGGTCTAAATCAGAAGAAATCTCATTGGGGAAGAACTGGACTGTAATTTCTGAAAACCTGGAGGACTAAATCGCAAAATCTCCGATCCCCAATCCCACAAAAAACCCTAGCGGCCGCCTGGAAAGCCCGAGCCCGGTTCAACTCTTCCCTAACCTCCGTTTGCTACCTCCCCAGCTCCTCCTTCTCCACTCTCGGTGCCGGCGAGACCGGGCCAAACTCGCCGGCGGCCACCCTTCCTCTTCCTTCCCTCCGCAGCACCCACGCGCCCTGCTCTCCCTTCTTCTCCACAACCGGCCGCCCCTCTGCTCTCCCTCCATCGCGCCTCCTCCTTTGCGCCGCCGCATCCTCCTCTTTCGGCCGCCCCCACCTTCTCCAGATCTACCGCCGCCTTCTCCATCCACCGGCACGCCTTCCTTCACTGCTTCCCCTTCGGCGCGCCATCTCCCACCAAGCGCCGCCGTACCTCTCCTCCATCAGCGCCGCCGCACTCCATTACTCCGGCAACCCGCCGCTCCACCGCATCTCTCTACTGCTTCTCACCACCTACTACTCTCCTCCCTCCTCTACCACTTCTCCACCCGCGCCACCTACTCCAGTGCGCTGCCGCACCTCACCTCCACCGCGCCGTCCTCTTCCGCCAACTCCACCGCCGATCTCCTCCTTCTCATCCGGTCGCCGCTCCAGATCCCGCGCCCACGCCGTCCGCATCCAGCGCGCCACCCACTCACCACCGCTCCTCACCGCCTACTCCCGTGCGTCGCCCGCCGACCGCACCTTTACCACCGTACCGACACCAACGGCGTCCACATCGCCGACCTCCATCAGCGCCGCCATCCCGACGCAATCCCGAATGGGGACTGGGGAGACCGGAGACTAATGGGCCTGGGCCGGGGTGCTCTCGGTAATTATCGACGGTAATTACTGGTTAAATACGGTATTTTTCGAAAACGATCGGAAGAGAGCTAAATCATTTTCGTTTTCATTGTCGGATGTTTTTACCGTTTTCGTTTCCGTTTTATCGGTTGCCGTCACCGTTTCCGTTTAGGGGAAAAAATCGATAATTTCTCGAAAACGATTTTTGGTAACCGAGAATTACCGTTTTCGTTTTCAGCCCTAGCTCCACCAAACTCAAGTTGGTGGAGTTGGGGAAAATTACCCACCATGCCACTGATTACACATCAAAAAAACGGTTCGTTCTTTTTATTTCTCGTCGCTGCGCCGTCCTCCCGTCCTCCCCTGGCTGGCCGCCGCGTCGTCTCCACCCCCTCCACCGCGCCGCCCCTTGGCCGGCCGCCGCCGCCTCCGGCCAGCCGCCTCACCGCCCGCCGGCCGGCCGCGCGCCTCCTCCTCTTCTCTGCCTCGCCTGCGCCTGCGCCTGCGCCCGCCGGCCGCTGCTCCGCCTCCTCCTCTGCCGCGCGCCGTGCCCGCCCTCGGCCGGCCGCCCGCGCCCACCCCCCAGCCGCCGCTCCGCCTCCTCCTCTTCTCCGCCTCGCCTGCGCCTGCGCCCGCCGGCCGCTGCTCCGCCTCCTCCTCTGCCGCGCGCCGTGCCCGCCCTCGGCCGGCCGCCCGCGCCCGCCCCCCAGCCGCCGCTCCGCCTCCTCCTCTTCTCCGCCTCGCCTGCGCCTGCGCCCGCGCCCGCCGGCCGCTGCTCCGCCTCCTCCTCTGCCGCGCACCGTGCTCGCCCTCGGCCGGCCGCGCCTGCCCCCCAGCCGCCGCTCCGCCTCCTCCTCTTCTCCGCCTCGCCTGCGCCTGCGCCCGCCGGGAATTCTTTTTTTTTTTCATTTTGCCCCTGACGCGTGGGGCCTAGGTGGAAGTGAGATAGAGAGGGAGGTGGAGCTGTACCAAACACTTTGACGAATCCCAGATCCACGATGGAGCTGCTCTACGGTGGATCCAGGTGGATCTGGTGAATCTAGGTGGATCTGGAGCTGGTGGAGCTCTCCCAAACAGGCCCTATATTCCCCCCTCCGCTCTTCCTTAAAATGCCCCCACTTGTCCCATTGGCAGTGCAGCGCGAAGGAAATTTTCACTCAGGTTCTTCCATAATTCATCATTTACTATATGATCCCTGCCATGTAAAATCTGTATTCTTCTCTTTTCTTGTTGATAGAGAGATGCAAATTTCTAGTTGACCGTGGCACGTTGTGTGCAAGGCCACCGCCGCAGACGGAGAACCGCACGCACGTCGTTAAGACGTCGACCCCTGCCCTGCTCCTCTCGCGCGCGCGTCCGTCCGGAGCCGGCGAATAGAGCCACACGCATTCGTCGGTGCCCTCCCACGCACGGGCACGGTATTATCTCGCGCGCGGACTAGAGGTGGCCCGGCAATTCGATCGGCATGCTAGATCGACGGCCCCCCGCCGGGAGGCATGCATGCTAAACGCGCGGTGCTATCTATAGACTATGGGTCTATTTTTTTTTAACTGAAACTTATGGATTTTGGCTGTGATTTGTAGCTTTTGGATTATTCGTGCGAGAGATTACAGAGTAACAGAAACTCACGTGCAGTTTTTATCGATATACATGAAGTCGGTACAGTATGTACTATAATTAACTAATAGACCTTATCTTAAAAGAATCTCCATTTAAAAGTTAGTTACTATAGAAAAACTGAAAAACAGCTTTTAAAAGTTCAAAAGAACAGGCCTATAGCCTTCCATTCACGAGGTGCGCTCGCACGCACCCTGCACGGTCCGGCGCCAGTGCCGGCCATGCGGTGGCGCGCGGGGCATGCACGGACCGGAGCGCACGTATTGACGCTGCACATAGCTAGCCGTGCCTTGTCGTGCTGTACCATGTTCAATATGAAGATGGAGGAAAGATTCGTGATAGTTGCACTTTGGTGCATCCATGATGAACCAGCATGCGGTCGACTATGCTTACGGTGAACAAGATGCTCGATGGAGCAATAGATGCTCCTCGATCGGCCTCGTCTTGACACCCCAACCTTCATAAGTTCACTTCTGTAAGATGCTGCGTCTCGATAAGTAGCTTGTAACAATAATTAGTGTTTGATTGCATGTTATAAGAGAGTTCACAGTTGCATGTGTCCATCTATGGAATGGTCCTCTTTCATTGTCAAGTGGATAGATTCTAGAGTCAGAATAATAGCTCTTCATACTAAATCCAAGGTACCTACAGTGAGAAGCATCAAAACTATACCTACAGTGAGAAGCATCAAAACTAACATATCTTAGTTGTTGGATGTAATTACGTATCAAAACAATACTGTCACAGTGCCAATATAGGCAAAGTACTGAAACTATCCAAACTAGTTACTTCTCCAGACATGGAAAGTTCTTTCTGAGATGACAAGGTTCCCCAAAAAGTTTGTGCAGCTCAGTTTTGGCAATCAATATATTTCAGTTAAAACGCTTCACGGCTAGCCTCCCGATTGGAGTGACCTGTTACTCCCAGCCAATCGCGTCCTTATTCCAATCCCCCACATATATGGCATAGTGCAACCAAAATCGGCACATTCTCCTTGGTTTGGTTTCACAAGATTGTAATACAATTTTTTAGAGTGATACAAGATTGTACTGAACCACGATCATGTATGAACAATGCATTAGAACTTGTGCACAACATACTATAGGTCTATCAGTAGGTAGTAGACACCCCCCGCCCCGCCGATGCTGCCGATCGGCCGGAGGAGGTTTGGAGTGATGGAACACGGATGCGCGAGGCCGTCGGATCAAGCATCAACCATCGAGATCGGATCTACCATTCAGGTTGGGAGGAGGGACAGGTGCTGTCGACTTCCACTTTTCTTCAGATTAGCTAAATACCTGTGCGTTACTATAAAAGAAAAAATATATCATATTACGTTACATGTTCTAAACCTCCAATTGATTACATGCTCTAAACGTCCAATTAATTTATTGTTAAATTCATGTGGATAAGGTGCAGCTCACGTTTCTAAGATGATATACATCGCATATGTTCAGAACACCACCATTGAACCAAAATAAGTTGAGTACAATACGATATGTACAAAAGAAAACATTCAATCATGTTAGTAAATAATTCAGAAGTGTACATATAAGCGTAATGCAAAGTGATTGGCCAACAGGAGAAGCCAATAGATCGAAGAATCAAGAATACAAGCTCTGATAACAAATGTGTTGCATGCTCTTGGAATCCATTTCACACTGAACCACACACGCATACTTATGTCAAAGATGAAATGGTCGCGCTGTGACTCAGTGTATATGATGACATCGACGAGGGCATAACCTCTGTGATCTCCTTTCTTGGTCAATGCCCCTGCGCATGCTGCCCACCCCGCCCGCACACTCGAGCAGGCACGTCGGCTCAGCCGTGTCCCCGCCTCTGCTCACTCGCCTAGTGCGCGGCTGCCGCCCCAGCTTGTGGAAATGACTCAAGAAGCGTGTGGCGTACTGTAATTTCTTGTTCTTGCTTCTATCATGGTTGCAATCAGATTTTAGAGCACCTAAATATTGCATGTTGGATCACACAAAAGCTTTGCCAAGCACATCCATCATCCCAGCTACACAAGCATGACATTAAACAACTACCGCTCCAGGTAAACCTACCGATGGTATGCCCTCCTGAATGGAGGAATCGTAGAAAGTGCTTGATAACATAAGAACGCGTAGATTGCGTGATTTAACCGGGGGTGGGGCCGTGGGGGTGCCGAGGAAATAGCGTGAGGTGTTGAGAGGATAGAAGGGAGCGCGGAAAGAGGTAACAAGAGACCTAGGGCCCGCCAAAAGTTTTATGAGAGAAGAGGAGAGACAGATAAACTATCATCAATAACTCTTTTTAAAATAGTTAAAATAGTACAGATTAAAGTAAGTACACACTACACTTACACCATACACCATACACATATATACGTGTGCGTCATACTGAAACACAAGTTAGGACTTAAGCGGAGATTGTAGGGTAAATTCTGAATTTACCTAGTATTTTATAGAACATGAGTATATATATTTTTTTCACTGAATATATGTGTGACACAAGGCGAAGCTTGCAAACAGATCATGCTGGGTCCTCGCCGCCGACTTCCGCTTGGGAGTAGGCTCCCGCGCCTGTGTTTGAGGCCGAAATTTTTCTATTTTAACCTTTTTTTTGAAAAATATTCACATTTAGACCCCTAGTAGTTTTAATTCCGTTTTTGGACCCTGAGCTCGGCGCCGTGGACCACGGCGCCGAGGTGCGAGGCCCGCTCCAGCGTGCCGGCCCGCGTGGCGCCGACGTGGCAGGAGCTCGGCGCCGTGGCTGGTGGCGCCGAGCTGTGAAAATTCAGAATTGCCGCCGTGACCGGTGGCGCTTCAGCTCGGCGCCTTCAAAATAATCCGTAGCTTTGGAAACATTCAGAAAATTGATGAACTGTGTGAAACACAATTTTCTTCTACATTTTTTGATGATGTTGTGTTCAATCTGGAAATTTCGGGTGCTAGTATGGTAATGATGTTTGTAACTTTTTTCCTAAGCAGTGAACTCCGATGGTCAAACACTAATTGTTAGAGAAGTGGATAATGGTGTTGCTTATTCATGGAATTCAAAAGAGCTAAAATGGGGCTAGGTAAGAACCCCATTAGCCCATAAGTGATTATGTTGGTATCTCAAATCACATGGTATAATTTGCGAAGTTGAGGATATAGTTTTATGTCTTGTTATTTTTTTTGCAGACATTTATGTGCTTGAAAATGTGAAATTTCCATGTAATGATTTACAATTTTGAACTAAGTAGTCATGATTTCCCAGTTCTTTTCTAAATGCAGACTAATCCATTATGTAGACATTCTTTGGAGCAAGCATGGGTAGGCAACATTATGCACTCTCTTAAATTGTAGTTGTGTGAAGCACCGATACGCAACACTGTCATACCGGTAGTCTCAAGTGCAGTCGATACAGCTAGGCAAACACAATACAGTGCATAATAATAGGATTACATAGACCGTAGATAGCGTGGGTCTATTACATCTTGTCTACTGGGTGTAGCGTGGTTGTTTCCCCTTTCTGTCGCGCCCTGAAGATGGCTCCGCTGCATCCTTCTTCCTGTCACTCTTGGTCTTGAGAGCCGCCTCACGAGCTTGAAGCTCTTCCTCCTGACGCTTGATGGCTGCTTCACGCAGACTTAACTTCTCCTTCCTCCTTTGCAGCTCATCCTCCTTGCCCTGCAGACGGATTTGGTCCACCCTCACGCGGCGCTCTTGCTCAAGCCGCATCTGTCGTTCCACCTCGCGAGCCTGAGTCATCTTGACCAAGTATTGTCCTTTGTTTTCTACCTCCACTGCCCGGTTATCTGGCCATGCCGGCGACACCCGATCCACCCATTCGATGAACCTGCAAGCCTATGTGTGTCGTGGTAGATGTCATGGATCAAGTTGAAAAACGGTACCGAGAAACAAATGATTTAGTTGTGGTCGTTACCACGAAGTCGTCATCCAGGTCTGGACACTTGAAGAACCTATGGCCGTATTTGGCTCGTTGTAGTCGATCCGTCCAGACTCCCAACATCGTCCTAAAGCCGCAATGGCACTTCGGGCGCTCATGCCACTCCGGCACTCCAAATGGGTCGGACTTCCAAGAAGACATTGTTGTGTGGTAGTATTGTGATGTCTTGAGGATGAGATGTGGTATGGAAGACATATGAGGCATTCATATAGGCAGGTTATCGGTGCAGTGGGCATAGTCCATGGAGAGGATCTTTTCGCTTTTCCTGGATTGTAGTGTAGTAATAAATGACCCTATGTAGGCTTTTCAGAGACTATAGTCTCGTAATAAATTCATAGTTCGTAGCCTTTTCAAAGACCTACACCCCTATATGTGTACAGGCCTACAGGCCTACTCCTGTAAAGGCTAAAGACCTACACCCTTATATGTGTACAGGCCTACAGGCCTACTCCTGTAAAGGCTAAAGACCTACGCCCTATATGTGTACAGGCTAAAGGCCTACTCCGTCACTGCGCAAAGCTGACATATGCTGCCCCGTTTTGTCATGTCACTGAGCAAAAGCCTCTTTTTTTGGTGGTCACTGCATTAAGCTGCCCCGTTTTGCTATAAGTAGCACGGTTGGGGTCCCATGACATTGTGAATCGAAGAAAGTAGTACTCTCTCTTTCGTGGTGAAACATACCATGTCTGAAGCCGAGGGGCCAGTGGGATTTGGGTCACCGAAGGATGAGATTCCCTTAGAAACGAGGGATATGTTCGGTCCGCAGTACCGATTGATACCAAGCCGGCGTGCTCAACCACCGTGGCCGAAATGCAGACACAATGAGTACGCGGTTGTCCAGATCTTGGATTCCCCGAACGATGGCGGGCGACGTTTCTTCCGATGCTCGCGCTCCGGGGTACAAATTAGTAATGTTTCATTTTTTATTGCTTATGGACCCTCGAAGTTTACCGTACTTTTTTGTGCAGATGGCCAAATGCGACTTCTCCCGCTGGATCGACCCTCCTCATGAACGGTATGTTGATCGTTATGTGGATACATTATGGGCTCGAATATGGGACTTGGAGTACCGAATGGAGAATCTCACTGAGGAGAACAACGACCTCCGCGAACAGATGCACCGCGAGAGGGGCAACGAGGAGGTCGTGAATATAGGAAGCTCTTATGATCCCACATGTTGCTGCGCGAACCCGAGCTGCATATGTGCATGCCACTACCACGACGGCCAGCCACGTCCGAGGCGGCCCCCTCAGCAATTCTCTATGTGGGTGCCACGAGGCTCGTTTGGCATTTAGGTAACGAGGATTATGGCATTCAGCAATTCTCCATGTTGATGTGTTGATGCTGTGGCGGTATGACTGTTGTGTTGAATTAAATTGTTAGGTGTACTATTTGTGATTATTGTTATCCTCAAGTTATAGTGCTGGAGGTTCTGCTCGTGTGTGTTGGTAATGTTTTATGCTATGTTGTCGTCAAGCTACTTTGGTAATGTTTTATGTACGGTTGTGTTGTATTTTAGTTGTTTTATTCGTTGTTGTGTTGGTTGGTTGGTTGTATGCCGTCGTAATAAAAAACTTAGAGCAACCCTTTTATACTGCAAACCATCTGTGAACATCAAACCATCAAGCACTTGAAAAACCTCACAAAAAATACAAAAGCACTTGAACAACCTCACAAAAATTACAAAAGCACAATGAATATAACATAAACACATATATATAACAACTAGCTCATTACAAACACATCTCAGTCCAACCACTTACCAAGTGCCTCCTAGCTCATTACAAAATATATACAACGACTTTTAAGCCCAACCACAAGCCTACACATAAGTATCACTGCCTCCTAGCCTTACCCTTACCCTTACCAAGGGCGTCGGTGCCTGGAGTGTAACGGCTAGGCTCGCGGCGGCGTCTGCGTCGTACGGGCTGTGTAGGCTGAGTCGAAGGAGCGTCTACGAGCTGAGACGGGCCTATCTCATCGTAAGTCTGCTCCACTTCGTCGTCGTCCTCGTCCTCGCCGCCCTGGGACGGGAAAGTGTCGCTCCTTGTGGGGGACGAGCTCTGTCCCGTGTACGACCCTCGCCGCGTCGGGTCTGCAAGTCGTGTCGAAGGCACGTCTACGTCCCTCGCCGCGCCTGTGCTGCAACCACAACGACCAGCCGCACGACGTAGCCGACCTGCGAGCCTCTGGCATCCAACATTTTGTTAACCAACAAGACACGAAGATTTTGTGAGTGGCTTTGTCGAAGCTTACCTCTAGGAAGGTACGCATCCTGACGTCGTCGCCGACTGTCCTGGACATACGCTCTATGTCCTGTACGGACTGCTTCAGGGTTTTGCCCTGCAAACACGCAAAAGAATGGATAATTTGCTGCATGTAGGGGTATTTAGGTCTATTGGAAAATAAGCAATGAGATTGAACATTACCACACGGTCCAGGACTGGTGCTATCTCCACCTGCGTCCCAAGGCGAGTCGACTGGTCGTAGGGCGTGTCATCGTCGTCGGAGGACGCAATGTCGGCGTAGTCATCTTGAGTCCATTGGCCCTTAAGCTTGGACCGCGTCGCACGCTGGTACCAAACTTGGTACAGCCGGAACTGCTCGTTGCTGTGCGGCTCGTTGTTGTCGTCCACGTGGTCCTGGGAGTGTCCCCACTCCTCAACGTACACGTGGTGGTGCTGCTCGAAGTCTGTGACCTTCTTCTGTCGCTGACGATCAAATCTGCATGACGTAAACCAAAAGTTAACATTAGTAGAAACTCTGTGCAATTGGAATCCAAGGTTAGAATTGAAATTTCATAGCACTTACTTGTGCAAGGCCACATACGTGGAGAACGGCGCTACTGGCCACATCTGCCTCATACCAAACTGGCGTGCAACTCTATGTGGCAGATGATACTCAACAGCATAGAAACATATTAGGGGGCACCTCATCCTGTAGAGGGCCTCGTCTATGCTGCACAATGCGCTGAACTGAATGGCCTCCACATCGGGCTCAGCGTACGGCTCCCACTTAACCTGCATAGCAACAATTTACTTGTAAGGTACTATACTAACAAATGAAAATCACGATAGCAAATGAAATTAACTTACACTGGAGGCCGTCAGCGCATCTATCTCGTTCGTATACTCTAGGTAGGCCCGCTTCGTCCTGGCGTATGGAACTGAGACCTGGTCCCAAAGATATGCAAATGTCGGACGTCGATGAAAAGGAACCTCAGCGAACCATGGACGAGCAGGCAAAACCGTGGGACGACCAACTGGTAGACGACACCACATCCACAGCTGGAGGAGGTAGACGCAACCACCTACTGACGAGGTCGCCGAAGTCCGGCGACACGCCTCGCAGAGGTGGCGGTAAAGGAACGCCAACACCCCGGAAGCCCAGCTGTGCTGCCCCGCCGCGTCCCAGTCGGTGAGGCAGTGGATGTACATCCACGACGCGCTGTCCCCCGTTCCGTCGGGGAAGAGAACGCAACCAAACAAGTGCAGGATCCATGCCCTGCAATTTTATGTAAAATGATGTTAAATAAAACTATGTCAATTTTAGAAAAAGCTCGATAAGACGACGAGAAGGTATCGATATCCACCCCTACCTGCAGTGGTAGGCAACTGTCTGGTCGTCCGCATCTTCAGGACACACTGCAAAATTCTGCCGGAGCCACGAGATAGGAACTCCAGAAGTGCGCTGGCCTGCCTCAGGAGGAAGCTCTCTCCCGAGGAAGGCCTCCACTCGGGCTCTCCAACCAGCAGCCACGCACGGCCCGATAACTGGACGGCCGTGAATGGCGATACCAAGTATCTTCTGCGTGTCCTCGAGCGTAATAGACATCTCCCCGAAAGGGAGGTGGAAGCTGTGCGTCTCCGGCCTCCACCTACATGATACAAGATTTTGAGGCGCACATAGTCGATAAACAATGAACATGCAAGTGGAGCAACGGTTTAGGAGAATACCTGTCAACCAGTGCAGTGATGGCCGGGGGGTTGAAGGTGGACAACCCACGTCGAACCTGGTAAGAGATGGCGTCTAGGCCAGCCCTCTCCAGGAAGGGAGTGTACCGCTCGTCGTACTGCATATCCAGGAACCCGTCATGGGTTCGAGGACGAAGGATGGGCAGCTCCTGTATAGAATACACCAATTTGTTTAGTTAATGCATCAATACTCAAATTGTACAGGAAGTGATGAAGGCAATACCCTCCCCTCCGCGGTGAGCCGTCCTCGGTGGTTCTCCTCGTAGTACGGGTCTAGCAGGTGGAATTGCGCCATCCTACAAAAAAAATTTGAATTTGTCAGTCCAACATACAAGTAAACAAAAAATTGAACATGCATAAAATATGGAAAGAATAAGAAATTAAACTACAAACATAGCAAATTACATATGGAAAAACAACTAGACGAACTATGAAACAAAACGAATAACAAGCACTCGCACCTGACTAAGTGGCCAATGGATGTGCGTGAATTGTGACCAAGTCTACCACATCTGCTACATTGGTTCTGCTCGGGGTTAGTAAGAAAGGGGGTTGATCTCCCTCGCCTCGTTCTTCCTGGAAGCTGATCCATAACCATCTTGTGTCTCGTCCTTTTCCTGGTTCCACGTTTGTTCCAACGGCTACCCGGATCCGCAATGTATTTGGGCCCGGTGTACGGTGGCCACTCTCCCTCATCCCGGTAAGGCTCGAAACGGGGAGACCACGTAAGCACAAGGTTGTCAACACTGAACTCCCGAGGTATCTTGCTCTCGTAGTCAAAGTTGCGATGCCTCGCTGCTGCCACATAATGAGAACATGGAAAGTGGTACTGCCTCGGTTTACCACATGTGCATGAGAAATCAATAAGGACAACTTTATGCCTCCTCGTCGGCCGGAGCTCTCCATCGGTCGTTGTACCACCCCTTTCTACAACCTCATAAGTGCCCGTGGCGTTGTCAAAACAATGTACCTCATGTGCCTCAGCCCTAGCCTTTGCCTTTTCAAGGTGGCGCTTCGGTTTTGGCGCCCATCTCACTTGTTTACTTTGTAGCGCCATTGCATGTGCGTGTCTTTCGTTGAACCAGGCAACAAGCTTGTAAAAGGTGAAGGATACGATAGCATTGACGGGCATACCACGTATACCCCTAAGCAAACTATTGAAGGATTCGGCCATGTTACTTGTCTGAAACTCGTACCTCCAGCCACCGTCGTCATGAGCCCTTGTCCATTTGTCGACATCTCTCATCAATCCCGTCAACCACTGTCTACCTTCTGCGTTTGTTGCAGTATTAAGCTGCTCCAACTTCTCCTGGAAGAACTTCACGTCAAGCATTCGAGCGACCTCCTCGAACATAGGAAAGTTATCCTTCGCACCATCCTTACGGAGTAGATTCTCGGCAAGATGCCGAGTGCACCAACGGTGGTGCAAAGCTGCATACCCCGGTATCTGCTCCTGTACGGCAGAAAGTATGCCCTGGTGCCTATCAGAAATGACACCAACCTCCCTACCAGGGCCGACCACGTGCCTCCGAACGAGCCGCAAGAACCATCCCCAGCTGTCTTTGTTCTCCCTCTCAACCAAAGCAAACGCCAAAGGAACCAACGCGTTGTCTGCGTCACAGGAAATGGCTATCAGAAGTGTGCCCTGGTACTTGCCAAGAAGAAACGTACCGTCAATAGCGAAGACGGGACGACAATGCCGAAAGGCCTCGATGGACTGAGCAAAGCACCAGAAAGCACGGAAGAATATCTGCATCCCATCTTGAGTCCATTCGTTTGGTTTCGGGACGTACTCATAATGCATGCCTGGATTAACCGCTTTGATTGCATTGAAGAGTGCTGGCAACTGCAGGTACCCATCTTCCCAGTCCCCATATATCATCTTCCAGATGCGTTGCTTTGCCCTCCATGCTTTTCCATACCTTATCTCGTATCCAAATTTCTCCTTAACAATCCCAGCAAGTGTCTTCACCTTCATATTGGGTTCTCCCTTTACTATGTGACACAGTGACTTGGCAATAATGGTAGAGGTCAACTGCCGATGCTTCTGTTTGAGCTCTGCTTCGGCGCAAGTGTGTGGGCCAACGATTTTTGTGATCTTGAACTTTCCCGTGTCCTTCTGTTTGCTAGCACAAACCCTCCATTCACATGTCTCCTTCTCGCACACAACTGTGTACCTCCGCTCCACATAAGAATGTCTCACCTTGAATGGCCTTTTACGGATCACTGAATACTCCTGCAGCCACCTTTTCAATGCAGACAAGTCCTCAAACACCATGCCCTTCTCAATTGTCATGCTTGATCCGGCCTCAGGAGCATCTAGCAACTCGTCATCCCTTCCTTTTGCATAAGCCCCATGAGAATGCCTAAGATCGCTGAATTCATGAACTGATGGATCCCGGCCAGGGCAATAACGCCTGATCAGCTCAATATCACTTTCGGTCAGCTCTCCAAAAGGGCGGTCATCATCAGAATCAACGGCTCTTGCGATCTCGTAAGGCTCCAGATCATCCACAATTTGAACATCCACACTGTTGGAGTCCCTGCAGACTTCTTCAACGTTGCCAGATGGAGCAACGGGAGGAACAACCACATTACCAGGAATGTTTCCTGCATCATAATCACGACAACGATGGGATTGAGACAAAACAAAGGAATGACGGGAAAAGGCTAAAGTGTTGCTCGACACTTACTGGGCTGATTCTGGGTCAATCCCATCTCCTGAGGGGCCGCCACGACAGGTACAGTCCGACATTCAACTCGAACTGGTTGAGAAATCTGAACCTCGTTCGGGGAAGATAGAGCATCGGGCACCTCAGGCACTTCTTCCACATCCACCGCAAGATCCGGTAACGGAGGGTCAAAGGGTGCCTGATCACCTAGTTCTGGTGAATAACCGTGAGGGGTGGGATCAATGGACACCTTCCGTACAACAACGTCCAAACATTTTAACTCATTCCTCATAACCAATTTGACATATTTGTCCCACTCATCCTCTGAACCAATTAAGATCAACCGCCTGAGAACTAGGTCTTTCGAACCGAAGTGAAGTAACCCCTCAACTGTGATGCTCTCCTCGTTTGCATGACAATGTAGCTTCTCCCGAGCCCTAGCAACCAACTCACTAAACGACGGCCGATCACCGAATATCAGAGGCACCCTTTGCATTTCAACAAATTGAACATTTCCATAATCATCACTTGTCACACTGCCTCCATGATATAGGGTCACTAGGTTGTCCATCTAGTTCATACACAAAACCAAACTTAATACCTTTAAGCGAAATTTTGGATAAATCACATGCATACTTGTTTAAGCAATAAAATATCTAAATGAACCCTTTCTCATTCAAACATCTATATATCTAATAGGATCCAGATATAGTCACATGAGATTTTCAGTTATAATATGCAGCCTACATTGTCTTTTTTTTAGTCAAACAGAACCACCAATATTTATCTAGATATTGTATTAATCACACCAAAAGTCTAAAACATTAAGCGACAGTGTGTAACATATGTAGAAAAAAATCCCCAAATCATCCATATCTCACTATTGCTGCAATTCATCCACAGAAAGCATCAGGCCACTCTTGGAATCCCCAAATTAGCAAGCTTGCTACAGCCCCAATAAATCAGTCACCTTTTTGGAGCAAACTAGACATGTAATCCTAGGCTCCAGATTTGGTGAGGTGTGCTACCAATACACCAATACAAATTTGGTGATTTTCACGTTTACACAAACCTTATATTTTCCACTCAATTTTCACATCTACACCAATATATATAGTACAGCATAATTTTCCATTTCACAGGCATGTTTGGACCTACAGCAACAACCATATTTCTATGCAATCAATTCAATACACACAAAAAAAACCCAAATTGTAAACTCGATTCCTAAGAATTAGAGCATAAAAACCACGAATCATAATCCGCAAGACCCTAAATATACTAGAGATTCACCTTGAAGGCTTGCGGGGGCCGGGGAGGCGCTGGCGGGCGGGGAGGCGCTGGCGGCCGTGGAGGCGGCGAGGGCCCGTGAGGCGGCGGAGAGGCGGCCGGGAAGGCGGCGGGGAGGCGGCCGGGCCGGGGAGGCGGCGGGGAGGCGGCCGGGCCGGGGAGGCGGCGGGAGCCGGGGAGGCGGTGGCGGCCGGGGAGGCGGCGGGGAGGCCGACGCTACGCGAAATGAATGCTCGGCCCGGCCGACTGGGTAAATGCCGCGAGCTCGGCGCCAAGATCCACGGCGCCGAGCTCGGCGCCACGGACCACGGCGCTGAGGCGGCTGCCACGTAGGCGCCACGCCGGCCGCTACGCTGGCGCGGGGCTCGCACCTCGGCGCCGTGGACCACGGCGCCGAGACGTGTTACCTCGGCGCCGTGACCCACGGCGCCGAGCTCTGGGTCCAAAAACGGATTTAAAACTACCAGGGGTCTAAATGTGAATATTTTTCAAAAAAAGGGCTAAAATACAAAAAATTCGGTGTTTGAGGTGTTCCCTTCCGGTTCTTAACTAGGCCGCCCAATTTGGATTGCGAATAAAATGTGCGATCCAATCTGGCCCATACACATGCCTGGCTCCCTCGTGGGCCGTGGCCAGCAAAACATGTAGTATTGCATTAAAGCCCAAAAGGATTGTGAGAACCGAGCACAAACGCCCCTTGGTACGTGTGGGCGTGTTACAATATGTAAGTACAGTCTTGTTTTTACTCATTAATTACAACTAATTAATTTTGATGATATGTAATGGTGCGTGCACCATGTAGATGAACTACAAAATTTAGGATGTAAACAAAACAGTTGAATCAATTTTATAATATAAATATGGTATATTTTTAAGAAGTATAAACCTTATTTATACCACTGAATTATTATTAATAGCTCACTAGTCGCTTTGCGATACCACGTCCGTCTGCCGAGAGTATATCGTTATTTTTTCAACACTGCTATTACATCTTCTTTAGTTTTATTTATTTCTATTTTATTTATCTCTACTTGCATGCTGCTCGTTCTCCGAGTATCTGGCCAAAATGGAGAAATTTTCTCAGGTTCACATAGAAATTGAACTGTTTTAGGTAAACTTACAAAATTTCTATGAAAACCTTGTGTTCGATGGGACCTTAGAATACAAATAGCAAAGCAACATCGATTTGTGGAAATATGCTTAGGTTTTTCTTTCTTTTTTTCCCTTTTTGGCAATACGCGTGCTTCCAGATGTACGGACACTCTGTGCTTTAGTATCTTGTCAGGTCTAGGGCTGGGCATTCGGTCTTTTCGGTCTATTCGGTTCGGTCTATTCGGTCTTTGAAAAATTCGGGTTCTAAAAAATAAGGACTAAATTTCTCAGAAAAAACAAAGACCGAACCCAAATAGACCGAATTTTTTTGTTCGGTCTATTCGGTCCACCGAATTGACTGAAATAAGATGGGGATCCTTGTCACCCCTCAAAATCTTTGTAAATTGTAATGAGCTAAACAAAACAAATAATATTCATGCATAAAGCAATGAGTAGCCAGCCAGTAAATAGATGATAGACATATCAAATAAGTACATACATCACATATTAAGTTCATGAATTCAAGAGACAAGAGACATATCAAACAATTCGGGTTATTTGGTCTATTCGGGTTTTGTAAGCCAAAGACCGAACCCGAACCCGAAGACCGACTAAATCAAAATATTGACCGAACCCGAATCCCGAAACCCGAATAGACCGACAATTCGGTCTATCCGGGTTCGGTTCGGTGTTCGGTTCTCGGGTTTAAAGTGCCCACCCCTAGTCAGGTCCGTCGAGCTGGTGCAGTTTCGTGTGTTTTGTGTTCAGCCTGGCGTATCCCGCCCGCCTGAATTCTCGACTGACGCTTCCTGATTTTCCAGAGGCAGCGTAACGTTACGTTTATTAATTCGAATGAATGAATCTGGGAGACGAAGAAATTCGAAATCCACCATACGTACGTAGGGTTGTTGGGCAGGGCTGGCCCGAGTCAAAGTCATTTTTGACACTGTTTCGTATTGTATTTATAAAAATAGTTATATGTGCATTGTATTGACAAAAATGTCATTTCTGCTGTCTGGTGGACGTGCGGCAGTGCCCACGAGACGATACACAGCGTTGTCGCCGCCGATAGACGCCTGCCGCCCCCTCACCACATGGCAGGCATCCTGCCGCCCGGTGGGGGGACGGCAGGCTTCCCTGCTGTCCAGTGAGGGGGCGGTAGTAGCCGGTTTAATCATCTGCCCTAATATTTTTCCGTTTAATACTTGTTTAAATTTTTAAATATATCAAATGAGCTCCAAAATTATGAAAATTTATATACAGTCTCCCGACACAATGCACTTCATAGTGTAATTTTTTTGTAATTTTATCCACTGTGAATATTTCTCAAAATTCATAAAATTTTGATATTTGTATGAGTTTTTACATATATCAAACGAGCTCCAAAAATTAAGAAATTTTATGTGAAGTCTCTCGATACATCCATAGTTATTGTGTAATTTTTTTTGGGAATTTTATGTGGTCCACAGAAATGGCAGTCTGTGTATATTGTACGGCGTTGCCCCTCGCTCCTTTGGACATCTATTGGCTTGACGTAACGACCCCCTCGCCCGCTCCCTCATCCGCACAAATATTAGTCTAGCCATGTCACCCCGCCTCGCCCGCTTCATCGTGCGCACATATGTCACGTTTACTTTCGTATTCCCTGTTGCCCGTGGTGGTGCATGTCGGCAACGTGTTCGTAATTTCCGGTGGGAACACACTGGATTCTCTTTTCGCTCGCTTCAAATACAGAGCTCTGATAATCACTCATCGCTCATCTAAACTTTGGTTCGCTTCTTGTAGAAAGAAGAACCTTCTGCGTCATGCAGTAACATAGCATGGCACGCACCAAAGGGCTAGTCGGAGCGGGGTCGCTAAAGGAATACCTTCCCTTGGAAAGGAGGGAGGACTCCAGCCGTAACTACCGCTTGAGGCCAAACAGGGGGCTCAACCGGTATGGCCAAAATGCAGACACAGGGAGGATGCGGTCGTGCAGGTCGCCGATGGCCATTTTGATGGTGGGTAACATTTCTTTTAATGCCCACACTCTAGGGTACAATTAGCCAATAGTTTATTTTGTCTTACTGGTAATAACGCTTTCATGTTAACCCTCTTTTCGTGCAGATGGTGAAATGCGACTTCATCCGCTGGATCGATCCTCCCCATGAACACTAGGGGTGAAAACGGATCGGATAGTTTCCGACCGATCTGGATGAAAACGAATACGGATTGGATTTTCTTCGGATAATTCTTGGATCGGAAACAAATACGGATTTTTTTTGTCGGAAACGAATACGAATACAGTAGGCCTAATATCCGGTGAATACGAATATGAATACAGATTATCTGGATAATACGGATCCAAATATCCGAGATTTTAGCCCAACATTGCCCAGCCCAAGCCAGCCTCACTCATCTTCCCTGCCACCAGCCTACTAGCAAATATTTATGTTTATTAAAAATAAATTTAGTATTGTCAGCAGATTAAATTTTGTACCGATTAAATTGATGTATTGTCGTTTAAATCATTTTGATGCAAATTTAAATTCTTAATTAATTTATTAGTCACATGTAAATGGTAGAAATCCATTAAGAATTATTTAGGACTTTAGAAAAAATTAACTGCCATTTGAAGATTTAAAATCTGTACAATGGTATGACTATTATGGATAAAATACTTATGCTTCTTTAGATTTCATTAATGTTTTAACAAGATAAACTATTTATGTGTTTTCATTAATTTTGGATGTATAGTTTAAGGGGTTTTCATGTTTCGATAAATATTCGTGACCGTATTTTTATTGATTCATATTTGCTCCGTATCTGCATTCGATATTTTCGTATTTGTATTCATATTTGAGGTATCCGTATTCGTATCCGCATCCGAGAAAAAAATATGAAAACAAATATGATAAAGACATTATCCGTTCGCATTCGATCCGTTTGCATCCCTAATGAACACTATGTTGCGAGGTACATGGATTCAATGTGGGAGCGAATCTTAGAGATGAAGGCGCAGATTGACAGTCTAAATGAGGAGAACAGTAACCTCCGGCAATAGATGCAATGTGAGAGGGGCAACGCGGAGGTCATCAATATAGGAAGTTCGTATGATCTCACATGTTGTTGCATGAACCCTAGCTGCATATATGCGTGCCATTACAACGACGACCAGCCACGTTCGAGGCGCCCCCCACTGGTGAGTGCAGAAGAGCCGGCTATGTTTGGCGCGGTGGAAAGCGACCCGTCATGGCGTCTAGCAATGCTGGAGTAGATGCAAGCTATCGAGGAGAACAACACTTGGGATCTCGTTGAGCTTCCTTCCGGGCATCACGCGATTGGGTTTAAATGGGTCTTCAAGGTGAAACGAGACGAGCATGGCACCATCACCAGACACAAGGCGCGTCTCGTGGTGAAAGGGTATGCGCAGCGCGAAGGGATCGACTTCGAGGAGGTCTTTGCCCTTGTTGCGCGAATAGAGTCGGTGCAGTTACTGCTAGCTCTGGCGGCACAACAAGGGTGGTCTGTGCACCACATGGATGTGAAGTCTGCGTTTCTAAACGAGGACCTTACTGAGGAGGTCTATGTTGAGCAATCGCTGGGTTTCGCCATCGACAAGCAGGAGCACAAGGTGCTCAAGCTGCGCAAGGCATTGTATGGGCTACGTCAAGCCCCGCGCGCTTGGAACGCTAAGCTAGACGCCAGCCTCCAGGAGTTGGGTTTCAGCCGGTGCATGCATGAGCACGTGTTGTACATGCGACGGGCGCCTGGAGGCACATTGATCATCGGCGTCTACGTCGATGACTTGATCATTGCCAGGACAACTCAGGCAGACATCAACAAATTCAAGCGCGAGATGATGTCCATGTTTCGCATGAGTGACCTGGGACTGCTCACCTACTACCTCGGCATTGAGGTAAACCAAAGCATCAGGGGGATCACGCTCTGTCAGAGCGCCTACGCTGGGAAGCTCCTGGAGCAGAATGGAATGGCAGAGTGCAATCCTTGTCACACGCCGATGGAAGAGAAGCTCAAGCTGTCCAAGACATCAACGACACCGCCTGTGGACGCAACCCGCTACCGGAGCATTGTAGGGAGCCTACGCTATCTGACTCATACCCGGCCGGATATCACGTTCACCGTAAGGTACGTGAGTCGGTTCATGGAGGATCCGCAGGAAGATCACCTCGCCGTGGTGAAGCACATCCTCCAGTACATCGCCGGGACACGGGGGTTCAGTGTCACCTACCCAAGAGAAGGAGACAAGCTGGCCTTGTTGGATTATAGTGATAACGACATGGCCGGCGGCCTTGATGGGCGAAAGAACACCACTGGCATCCTCTTCTTCCTCGGCACAAACCCAGTCTCCTGGCAGTCGCAAAAACAGTGGGTTGTGCCTCTCTCTCCTCATGCGAAGCAGAGTACATCGCCACAACGACAGCAGCCTGTTAGGGCGTCTGGTTTTACTGGCTGCTACAGGAGCTCTTGGAACAGAAGCTTCCGACGCCGGAACTCAGGATGGACAACAAGTCTGCCATCGCTCTTAGTAAGAATCCAGTCCTCCATGACAGAAGCAAACACATCGACACTCGATTTCACTTTATCCGTGAGGCAGTCGATGGAGGAAAAATTGTTCTTGAGTTCACTGAAACCGGACGACTGCTCACGGACATCCTGACGAAGCCACTTGGTCGCGTTCGATTCCTGGAGCTCTGCAACAGTATTGGCATAATCGGGATCAAGTGAATACAACAGGATTAGGGGGGTTTGTTAGTTTAATCTGTTGTTTCCAAGTTTGATTAGGAGTCGGTTGTTCCGAGCGGACTCAGTTTCAGAGTACGTTTCAGAATTCATTTAGGAGTTTTTTGCTTGCCCAGTTTAGATCCTTTTTTTACTATAAATAAAGAGTCGAAAGGTGTGGCAATCAGGCAACACAAAAATATTGTGTCTTCATCTGTTCTTGCCTCAACGTTGTGCGTTCGTGTGAGCGATGTGATCTCTTTGCCAACACCGTAGGAGTAATGGCCGCACAAGGCGGGGGTAGAGAGGTCTGCAAGGCTAGTCCTAGCTCTGGGCGCACGAGCCGTAGCAGGCGGTGTCTCTGAGACATGGGAGAGCCTAAGGAAGTCCACTGGGTAGTCGTTGTCATCAAAGTTGTGCTCTCCCCAATCTAGCTTCTCAGGGCTATGAAGGTCCTCCATGATGTTGGCGCAAGGAAGTTGAAGCCTAGGCCGGCAAGGGCGGTGGCGCTGGAAACGATTTTAGGTGGCCGCCATGACCAGAGTAAAGAGCGGCGTAGGAAGATTTTGGTGGCCACCGTAGCTGGAATGGAATTTTGGACGATTTTAGCACTTTTGCTACCGTAAATTCCAAAAATGGTGCTGGTGAAAACAAAATTCCAAACCTAGCCCCCAGCCGACCGCACCATTTAACCGGGAGCTGGCACGCGGAATGGTGCGGTCGGGGAGCGCACCACTTCGGTGTTGTGTGCTCCCCGACCGCACCATTCCACGTGTCAGCTCTCGGTTAAATGGTGCGGTCGGCTGGGGGCTAGGTTTGGAATTTTGTTTCCACCGGCGTCATTTTTGGAATTTGCGGCAGCAACAGTGCCAAAAGCGTCCAAATGGAATGGCCTGCGGCGCATGCGGCTAGGGCGGTGGCGGCGTCAGTATCCCACCGCACCTCCAAGTTTTTGAGCCTCGTCCATCATTGAGATGAGTTTGTCACTTTCTCGATAGCGTGTATGCTCCATCGATCTTACAATAGCAGAACTAATTACGAAATTGCGACCTCTATACTGCTCCACCGGTTTTCTTTCTAGGGTGGCTCTGCGATTCCATGATTTCCATCTGCATACTTCATCCTGTTTGCGACTATGCCATTGTTAGGTCTTCCACATCAAGGCGTCAATGCCATTATGGCATTATCCTTCAAAAAATAAAAAGTTAAGTTAATACCATTAGAAGGTTTACAGTTTAGAAAAATACCAAAATATTCTCCTAGTTCACCTTAATACCAACGCCCTCTCGCACCGTTCAATGAAATACCACTCCCGTCACCCTCCGTTCTCTCCCTTGTAACTCATTTCTCTCTCTTCCTGAGATCATTTTTCATGTCTCGTGCAACGTAACAGCAGCAGCAAGCGTCCACCGTGATGCCACCTGTTGTGGTTACAGACCAAACAGAGAGAGATGTGGTAGTGGAGAGTAGGAGAATGACCGTAATGGCCTGGGTCTTTTCCATGGCCTGTATTCCATATATATATATATATATATATATATATATATATATATATATATATATATATATATATATATATATATATATATATATATATAGGACGAGTGTTTCATATATATATATATACATACATGGGGAGTGCTTTTACAATTATACCCTTACATCTGAGTATCCCCTTCAGGGGTACTTATGTCATTACACATGGCCTATTCTGGGCTTTATAACCTTCTACCAGGCCTGCTGGGTTTAGGTGGGAGCCACCCCTACAACGGGAGCCTCTCATGGTGAAGGGCTTCACAGGGCCGAAGCCATGTTGCCGAGTCCTTTGGCCCCCTCCGTCCCTGCGGCCTGTGAACTTTTGCGGACTTGACCGAAGGCTGGGGCCGTAGCCGAACCCGACGCCTTGATCGGTGGTCGAAGTAGACGCGCGTGCTCCGTTCCCTACCCTTCGAACGGGTGGCAGCGGAGCTGGCACCTAGTCGAAGTAGACGTGCGCGCGCTCCGTCCCCTACCCTTCGAACGGGTGGCAGCGGAGCTGGCGCCTAGTCGAAGTAGACGTGCGCGGGCTCCATCCCCTACCCTTCGAACGGGTGGCAGCGGAGCTGGAGCCTAGTCAAAGTAGACGCGCGCGCGCGGCCCGTGTCGATGCCGATGTCGAGGCTGAGTCCCGCCGTCTGGGAGTTGGTACCAGGGTCCCGTGCGCGGAGGCGATCGTGGCCTCGCGGTCCGGTAGTGCGCTTTTAATGGCGCCTGGAACCGCGCTGGCCCCTGACTTGTCAGGGGTCAGCCCGTTGCGCCGTACAGCCCGCCCTGGGCACACGGTGGCTTGTGATTGGCGCGTCGTGGGATGTGAGCGGTTGCGTGCCCGCGGTCGTTCGCCTTTTTCCTAGGGAAGTGGGACGCGTGGCGGACGCGTGCTGGTACGTCATGCTGCCTGGGCACCTACCGAGCGCGCGCCTCCAGGTTCTGGCGGTTCTTTCCAAGTCGTGTGCAGCCGAACCGGCGGGGTCTTAACTTGGTTAGAAGGTGGGCGGGCCTTATAAGGCTTTAGGGTTGCGATGGGGGCGCTTGGTCTTGCCTGTCGCTTAGCCTTGCTTCTTCCGTGTTGATCATAACGCAACCTACTGCTGCCTTGATCCCTGTTGCCCTGATCTTGGAGAGGAATGGCCGGCCGTGGCGATGCCTCCCATCATCCCGGCGGCGGCTCGCCTTCCAGTCAGGAGGAGTTGGCTGTCCCTTCTGGGGAGTACGAGCTGGCGCTGCGGGGGCGTTCTCGTGCCGGCACACGGTGGGACGCCATGGAGCACTCGGGGGGCGCTGTTCCCGTGTGCTGGGGAGAAGTCGCATAACCGAGGAGATGCTGCAGCGGCTCGTCCAGGAGAGGAAGATCGAGGAACGCGATGGGGCTCGCCTACCCCGCCATGACGAAACAGAGCCGAGCCCCCAGGAGACGGAGGCAATCGTCTTCGTCGCGTTCTTCGACGCCGACCTTCGGATGCCCTAGACGATGTTTGTGGGCGAAGTCCTGCGGGCCTACGGGTTGGAGTTGGCACAGCTAACGCCCAACGCAATAGTCCGTCTGGCCGTTTTCACGTGGGCGACGCGAACAGAGGGCCGGCATCCCAGCGCGAGCCTGTTCGCTACCTTGCACGACGCGTGCTGTCGACCCAGGAATGTTGGGGAGGGGCTGTGTCCAATTTCGGCAGCGTGGACTTCGTGTTGCGGAAGTCGTGTACGACCCTGTTCCCTGCGCCGGCTGCCCCATGGAAGTGGGAGTCCGGCTGGACGCGCCGGTGGTTTTACTACGTCGTGACCAGCCGGAGTGGCCTGCTATGCCGAGGCGGGCCAATCTCGTTCAACAGCTCGCCAACTGTGAGGCCGGAGGCTGACGACCCACGGAGGCTGTGGAGGCTTGTCGGCGTGACCCGCCGGCTAAGTATGCGCGATCTGGTTGAAGAGTTCACGATGTACGGGGTGGCGCCACTTTCCGCCCGGTGGAAGTATGGGCAGCGGGGCGACGCCCGTGAAGATGGGGTTACCCCGTCCGTGTCTTGCCTTCTCCTGCCCTCTGCTCCTTGTAAGCCATTCACCATATGGTACGCATCCCGTTGCGTCTGCGTAACCCTTGATGCGCGGCAACCAACTGATCGATGCGCGGCAAGGGGTAGTTGTCTTTTGGGCACGCCTTGTTGAGTGCCGTAAAGTCAATGCACATACGCCAGGCCCCACTGGCTTTCTTGACCAACACTAGGTTAGCGAGCCACGCCGGGTGATGGACATCGCGAATGACTCCGGCCCGGAGAAGCTTCATCACCTCTACCTTGGCCGCCTGTGGCCGATCTATGGACATACGGCGGAGCTTTTGCTTGACCGGCTTCGCGTCGGGGCGGATCGCCAGGCGATGCTCGATTATTGCACGATCTACACCCTTGATGTCCTCCGGCGACTACGCAAAAACGTCGGCATTGCTCTGAAGCACGCGGAGTAAGTCGCGTTCGACCTCCGGCGGGAGCCCCTCGCCAATGGACACAAATTGCCCCTCCGCCTGAAGCGGCACCTTCTTGACCCCGCCCTCGGGGCGCGGCTTAGGTGTCCATCTCGGGGCGGAGGGCGCGTCACCGGCCGTGTCCGCGAGGGTGTGCACCATACGAGGTGGATCCCGGCTGCTGACTTCGGTGCGCCTGGCAAGGTCCTGGTCGCCGAAGATGGTGATAACACCCTCCGGACCTGGGAGCTTCATGCATAGGAAGGCGTGGTGCGGGATCGCCCCGAAGGAGTTGATGGCGGGCCGCCCAATATGACGTTGTAGGGGTGCGGAATGTCCACGACGTCGAAGACGATATGCTTGCTTCTGCTGTTCCCCTCCTGGCAGAGTGTAACTGGGAGGGACACACTCCCCAGTGCCTCCAGGGGCTGGCCTCTGAAGCCTTGAAGCGGAGCTCCCGGCTGCCCTAGACGATTCCGGGGAATCCCCATACGATCGAGGGCCCCTGCGAACAAAATGTTCGCGGAGCTTCCCCCATCAACGAGGATGCGCCTGACATCGCAGCCTACGATGTGGGCCTATATGACCAAGGGATCTCGGTGAGGGAACTCCACGCCCCTGGCGTCATTCGAGGTGAAGGTGATGTTGCAAGGCGACATCCACGGCTCTGGCTGCTCCAAGGGAGCCCCGGATGGGGAACCTCCGGTGTTGACGCTTACGACGCGGTTCTGCGCGCTGTCCCCGTCGGAGACTCGCAGGGGGCTGTCCTTGGGAGCCGTACACGAGCTTCGGCAGGAGGCCGAAGGGATGAGGCCCGCGGTTTGGGCATGACCCGTCGCAACTCCATGACCGCAATGCATGCGTTCGTGTAGTGATCACCGTAACCATGCACCTCGCACCACTTGCCGTGATCTAGAATTTCTTGTTCCGCACGGGGTCGCTCGTGGCAGCTCGGCCCGGCCTCCCACCCCCGCGAGCCGGGAGCAGGTCCTTGGGGGACGCTCTCGACGCCAGGGACGTGGCGGGCTTTTTGTGGCCTGCGCTGGTGACGCCGGGGCCTGTGCCTGCTCCTAGAAGTGCCTTCCTGTTCCCTAGTATCGTTACCGCCAGGGACAGCTTCCCGAGGCCCCTGGCCTCGGTCTTGCTTCGAGGAGTCGTCTCTCGCCCCCCTTCGCACGGCGGATACTTCGCTTGAATAGGGCCGAGGGTGTCCGCGCCGCGTCTCCGCGCATCTTCCTCCGCCCGTGCGTACTCCTCCATTTTGTCGAAGAGCTTGGCCACCGTCTTGATCGGCTTCCGCGCGTTAAACTCAGCCATCGGGCCCGGGCGAAGGCCCTATATGGCTGCATTGACGACGATGGTTTCGTTGACGTCTTTGACTTAGCAATGTACCTTCGCGAAGCGCTTGAAGTAGTCCCTGAGCTTCTCCGAAGTCTTCTGCTTCACCGCAAACAGCTGGTCTGCGTCGATTCTCTCGACATAGTTCCCTTGGAAGTTGTTATAAAGGCGGTCACGGACCTGCTCCCATGCGTAAACGGAGTTTGGCTCTATGGTAAAAAACCAGGATAGCGCCACTCCTTGCAGCGCGAGGGGGAGTCCCTTCGCCTTTGTAGTGTCGTCTCCTCCTGCGGCTTCGATTGCAGTTTCGTACACACACACGAACTCCCGAGGGTCCGTGTCGCCTTTGTACGGCTCGATGACGCTGGGAAACTTGAAGTCTTCAGGCCACGCCGCCTGCTGTAGGCCCGCCGAGAGTGGGGACTCTGGATCGACACGCCGCAGCTGCACGCGGCTGGACGTGGGGGCGTCGCGGCTGTCTGCCCTCTTCGGCGTGGGCTCTGGTGCGACCGCGGGCGCAGTCTGCTGGCTCCGAGCCTCCTGCAGATCTCGGACAACCCCGCGAAGATCCCCTAACTCCCGCCGGAATGCGTTAATGGCCGCCAGCAAGGCGCCTTCCACCGCAGGTGCGGTCGGAGCCGTCGGCGCGCCTAGCGGACGGGTCGACATGGCGATGGCTACCTCCCGAACTCCCGAGTTGTCGGCTACTCCCCTGTGGCTAGCTCCGGCCACGCGGTCCGCGCCACCATCGGTCGCTGCGGCGAGTGTGGCGGGGTCGGTTGTCGTCGTGGTGGTGGCGGGGTCGGTTGTTGTCGTGGCGGTGGCAGGGTCGGTCGTCGCAGCGCTAACGCCGACGTCCACGGCCGCCGCGGCCGCATCGTCACCCGCGACCGCGACAGCCGACGCCGCAGCCCTGGAACCGACGCGACGCCCCGCTCCGGCCGTCTTCTTCCCCTTCACTGCCGACGCCGACGAAGCTTTTTTCGGTGCCATCCTTCGGATTTCAGGCTTGCTCCTGTCCTCCCCACGGACGGCGCCAACTGTTGTGGTTACAGACCAAACAGAGAGAGATGTGGTAGTGGAGAGTAGGAGAATGACTGTAATGGCCTGGGTCTTTTCCATGGCGTGTATTCCATATATATATATATACATGGGGAGTGCTTTTACAATTATACCCTTACATCTGAGTATCCCCTTCAGGGGCACTTATGTCATTACGCATGGCCTATTCTGGGCTTTATAACCTTCTACCAGACCTGCTGGGTTTAGGTGGGGGCCACCCCTACAACACCACCATTGCCACGATCTGCCACCGCGCGTCCTAGATCTCATTGCCACCATGCATTCCAATCCCCCCGCTGGGTTGGATCGGGACTCCAGAATTCCATGCACCTCCCCCCCAGAACCCACCGCCTAGCCCAAATTTTTTCTATTTTAGCCCTTTTTTTGAAAAATATTCACATTTAGACCCCTGGTAGTTTTAATTCCGTTTTTGGACCCAGGGGGTCGGAGCCGTGACCCACGGCGTCGAGGTAACACATCTCGGCGCCGTGGTCCACGGCGCTGAGGTGCCAGGCCCGCACCAGCCATGTGCCACACTCAATCCATTTCGCCAACAAAAAATATTTACTTGGCAGTGCCAATTTCAAAAGATTAAATGTAAAAGCTTTGCCACTCGGCAGATCTGTCGTCAAGCATCAGACAGCTAGAATCATCCATCATAGACTGGGCAGTAGCACAAATGCTAGCTAAGACAGAGCTAATAACAAATAATACGCACAACACCATAGCTACAAATTTATCATTACAAGAAGTCCCATCATCCATCCACCCACAATTAACTAATGTACAATTGCACAAACACATCTTCTTAGCAAACTCTGTTTTTTTCGCAAACACGCAAAAGGATTAGCAAACTCTGTTTGAACACATATATCACATGAACTGCCCTCGCAAAATCGTATAACTACAGCACAGATCAATAAACACTACTAGCGATGCACAATTACAAAGAGCACAGAAACAGCAAAAGGGTCATAACAAGCTGTGGCACAGACATCAGTACAGGATGCTGACCTTAGTGTGTAAGGCGAGGACCACTTGGGGAGGCGGCTGGGCGCAGACGCGGGCGAGCGGAGACGCGGGGAGGCGGCCGGAGGCCGGGCGGCACTAGGGGGCGGCGGCCGGAGACGCGGGGAGGCGGTGGCACCACAGGCGTCGGCGGAGATGCGGACGAGGCGGCGGTCGGCGGACGAGGCGGAGGGCGGAGGCGACGAGGCGGCGGATGAGGCGGAGGCGACGGTCGGCGGACGAGGCGGAGGGCGGCGGCGACGAGGCAGCGGAGGCGACGAGCGATGTGACAAGGCGGCGCTGGCAGAGGCTTCTGCGGCTAGGGTTTGTGGGGATGAGCGCGTGAACCAGCAGCTCGGACAGAGGGGAAAAAGGCCGCGTGGGGCCCGCTGGCCAGAGCTCGGTGCCAAGATCCACGGCTCCGAGCTCGGCGCCACGATTCACGGCTCCGAGCTCGTCGCCACGACCCACGGCACCGAGGTACCTGCCACGTCGGCGCCACGCAGGCCGCCACGCTGGTGTGGACCACAGCGCCGAGATGTGTTAGCTCGGCGCCGTGGGTGACGGCTCCGACCCCTGAGTCCAAAAACAGAATTAAAACTACCAGGGGTCTAAATGTGAATATTTTTCAAAAAAAGAGCTAAAATAGAAAAAATTCTGCCGCCTAGCCTCCACACAGCGCAGGGGATCCGACGAAGATTCTGGATGCAGCTTTTGGGCTCCTCCCGTTTAGACAGTGCAATTGGAGTGCTTGATTTCTGCGTCATCGAGTGATTGATTCCAACGTGGTGGAAGATTAGAGTGCTTGATGCCCCATCATGTTTGGTGTGTTTTTATGTGTGTGTTGGATTAATTGCAGCCATTGCAGGCAAGTAAACTCAGATGCATTTCGAGAGCTTGAATGGGGTCAATTTCATGTATTCTGAATTCAGTTGTTTCTGTTTGGATTATGTAGGCAAGTAAACTCAGATGTATTTTTGTTCGGATGATGTATGTGGTGGAATTGAAGCTCAATTGTGGGTCTACAAATTCTTGTGCAAAAATGGATGCACAAGTGTGCAAATGTTGTCCATGAGCTTTCTCGTTTTGATTGTTGGGGAGGACGCCCTTGCTTCAGAGGATGCATGTAGGGACTCCGGCAAACGACTCTTCAACGGAGATTTGCAACCGGCGAGCCGTAGATGCGCGCTGCACTACCGCCTGAAGGGAGGGGCGAACAAGAGGAGCGAGACAGGAGAGGGATCTAGGGAGGCGGTCTGCGTATAGGGGCGATTGGCGATTCATTGGGAAGGGACTCGAGCTCAGCACATATAATTTCTTAGGGTAATTGAGTCATTTCGTATGTGAGCTGGTATTTCACGGAATGGTGCGAGAGGGCAATGGTATGAAACTGAACCTAAAAAATGTTATGGTATTTTACTATGCTGCAAGTATTTTTATGATATCAACCTAATTTTTCCTTAAAAAAGTAGGCGTGAGGATGCATGTGGAGACTCCGGCAAGCGGGTCTTCGATGGAGATTCGCAACTATTAAGAACAAGGCTAATAATACAGCCTTCAGCTAGCTGTATGGACACTTACAACCCACTTATCAGCCCATTCATATAGTAGTTTACAGCCAGCTGAAGGCTGTATGACCCACCCCTTTCTCTCACAAAGTTTCTTGGTTCTTGTGCTTCAGCTGGCTGTAAACTTACAGCCCACCTCTCTTCTCTCTCCTTCTTTCTCGCCTCCACCTCAGCATACAGCCTACTAACAGCCTCTTATTAGGGCATCTCCAATGGTTATAGCTAGCAACTAACTATAAGACTTCCACATCATCTATATAGTACACACTAAAGCTAGCATTCTAAAGAACTATCTATAAGGATAGCTATTTGATACTTACATGCACACACATAATTTATAGAGGCTGCCTCGTTTGGCGTTATAGACTAGTGCTTAAGGAAGAGCTGACTCGATTTTTTTGCATACTCTCTTTCCTCCACATAGGATATATGCTGATGTGTACATGCATATAGCTAGCTGATTCAGATCATTGGAGATGCCTTTATACTTGCTCTAAGCCGTGGATGCATGTTGTGCTGCTGCTTGAAGGGGGACAAACAAGAGGAGCCAGATAGGGGAGGGATCTACCGGATAGGGGAGGGATCTAGGGAGGCAGTTTGCGAATAGGAGTGTTGACAGGGAAGGGACTTGAGCTTAGTGCATCTAACTTTTCAGGGGTAATTGAGTCATTTCATAACCGGCAAGCTGTAGATGCGCGCTGCGCTGCTACCTGAAGGGGTCAAACAGGAGGGTCAACATAGAAAGGGGTCTAGGGCGGCGGTGTGTGAATAGGGGAGATTCACAGGGAAGAGACTCGAGCTCAGTGCATCTAATTTCTCAGGGGTAATTGAGTCATTTCATATGTGAGCTAACAAAAAAGCTGAGAGAAGTGATGGAAATGATATTGCATGGAACAGTGCGAGAGAGCAATGGTATTAAACTGAATCTAAAAAATATTATGGTATTTTACTATGCTACACGTTTTTTTACGGTATCAAACTAATTTTTTTCTTAAAGAAGAAGGCGTTAACGCAATCGTAAAGCATGACCCATACAATACTAGCACTTCCATATGTCGCTAACCCTACGCCTGGGGTAAATTTTACCCTGCTTTCCAAGCTCCAATCAATCAGAGGCAGGCAGCTGCTGCCCTTACCATCCACCGTAAAGGACCAATACAATACTAGCACTTCTATACGTCGCTACACCTACGCCTGGGGTAGATTTTACCCTGTCTTCCAAGTTCCAATCAATCAGGCAGGCAGCTGCCCTTTCCATCCGCCGTAAATCATGACCAATACAATACTAGCACTTCCATACGTCGCTACACCTACGCCTGGGTCCAATCAATCAGGCAGGCTTTTTCCAAGTGCCAATCAATCAGGCAGGCCGCTGCCCTCACCGTCCTCCCAATGGCGGCGACTGCCAATAGCAGCAGCGCAAATGCTGCAATCTTCCCCACGCATTCTTGACTCTTCTTTGTGGCACAAGAAGCATATCGCCATCACGAGTCACTACCATGCTTGACTTATCCTGATTGGAGGTGCCGTTCTAGAGAGATAAGACTCCCTATTGTACTGGAGTAGAAAAAGAAAGCATAGATCAAATGGACCGCAGTTGTGCGCTACTGCACTGGTATACCCTGACCTGAACTTTCCCATGAACTCTCAAAACTCAGCGCACAGGTACAGAAGAAACAAACAGTGTTTGATCAGAAACAAGTGATGAAGTGAACATGCACGTCTTCCAAATAAATGGTTGCGATCGTTTTGGCTTCAGCTTTTAGCTTCCGGTTTATTTTTCACTATTTATAAATTTTGTCTTTTTCTGAACTTTTGGTTTTTATTGAGTTTTTTTGCCGGTTCTTTTTTTCCGTATTTGTTTGTATTACATGTAATATGCTAACATATTTTTTATATTTTTTTAAATTTAATTATGCTAAATAAGGCTCTGTCAGTTACAGTGTTTTCAGCTAGTTACAGTGCTTTTCAGCCATAAGCTACAAAAAAAAGCCCAAATGAGCACCACCAAAGACAGAAGCTCTATCTCCAGGTAATCAAGCATGGTCCAGCACTTGCGGGAGGCTTGAGTATGCATTGTTGCATTTCAACACCCATCTATTTTTCGGGGTGTTTGAAATCTTTTTTCTTTTATTAATGAAATAACATGCATGTCTTTTACGTGTTCTACAAAAAACATGGCCTAGAAAAACTTCAAAATAAAAAAGATAGGTACCGATATGCTCTTGCGACACCACTCCCTATTAGTGAAGAAAGACGAGAACCACCAATGTGACCTAACTGGTGAAGCCAATGGACAAAAGTAGTAGTGGAAAAAGCAGCTGAAATGGAGGTGGTGGTACTAGCTGACTGGCTTGTGAAGGTAGCGGAAGGGAAGTGCAACCAGTCGAGCTCCCAAAGTTGCTGAGAATCGTGGCACCTAGGACTAGTCCCAACCAGAGTTCATGTGCGACAATCTTGAATGCAACAAGAGTCAGACTCAAGAATGTACGCCAACTGTGATCTGTGATCTTACTGGCAACATAAGCTGCATTGTAAGTTTAGGAACATGAGAAACTATGGGAATACGAAAGGAAGAAGTAGAGAAGGAGCCTTATCCGGCAACAAGAAGAGAGGTATCATCTGTAGTCTGAACTGGGATAGGTAGATCAAGGGGACTCACAGAAGCGAGGTGAGTGAAATCATACGTCATGTGAAAAGAAGCACCAGAATCTAGGATCCAAGGAGATGTTGTACCTAAGGAAGGAGGGGGTGGTGGAGCAAAGCCAAAGGACCGAGCAGCAGACCTAGGTGCTAAGGCGGCAAAGCGTCAAAGCAAAGTGAGTATCGCCAGGTGAACATCAGCGCAGAAGCTTTGGTGTGGGCCTGACTGAGAAGAGCCACTAGGAACCTTTGGAGTACAACCACCCTTGCAGTCCTTCCTCTTCTTGTAGCACTTCTGGGACGTGTGCCCAAGACAATCACAATAGGTGCAATAAAGATCCGTAGTGGTGCCAGCCACCGCGGGGTAGGCTAAAGCATCGGTGTAGGAGACGAAGCTAGTGGAGCAGGAGTAGGAGCAATAGCTGGTGGAGTAGGGGCACGAACAACCAAGATGAGAAACTGTGGGAATACGAAAGGAAGAAGTAGAGAAGGTGCCTTATCCGGCAACAGGAAGAGAGGTATCATCTGTAGTCTGAACTGGGATAGGTAGATCAAGGGGACTCACAGAAGCGAGGTGAGTGAAATCATATGTCATGTGAAAAAAGGACCGAAATCTAGGATCCAAGGAGTTGTTGTACCTAAGGAAGGAGGAGGTGGTGGAGCAAAGCCAAAGGACCGAGCAGCAGACCCAGGTGCTAAGGCGGCAAGGCGTTAAAGCAAAGTGAGTATCTCCTGGTGAACGTCAGCGCAAAAGCTTTGGTGTGGGCCTGACTGGGAAGAGCCACTAGGAATCTTTGGAGTACAACCACCCTTGCAGTCTGTAACATCCTGAAAAATCTGAATTTTAAAAATATGAATTTCTTGAGTTATATTGCAATTTATTCTGTTGAAATTTGGATTTTGTGGTGTTTTACCAGATTTGGATGAGATTTCAAAAAAAATTGAATAATTCATAAAAGGTGAAGACAAACATTAGTGATACCAAAAAGGGAATATGCAAATAATAGAAAACTAAAGTTTTAAATAAGAATCTGAAAGGATGATCCAGTCTAAGAAAAGAGAAACCTGAAATAAAATGTAAGATTTTATTTTGAAAATAATGGCATAACTAGCAATAAAAGTACATGAATAAAAATACAAATGCATATATATGTATGTATAAATTGTGCCAGAAAAAGCCTGTTAAGAATAGCAAATAAAAAAAAAGAAAGAGGGGAGTTAGACCAGGCTGCCTCGGCCCAGCCCGACCCCGCCACCTCCCCTCGCTCCCTGCCCGCAGCACCCCCCCGCCCTGTTCTTCTTCTCCCTCCCTCCTTGCTTCTTTCCCTTTTCTCCTGTCTTTTCCACGCGTGCTCCTTTTCCCCTGCGACTTCACAGCGCCCTCAGCACCCGTGCTCGCCCCGTCATGTCGCCACTGCTCTGCGCCGCTCCCGCCCATGGCTAGCCTAGCCCTGCCGCCCCCCTGCCACGCGCCGCTCGCCTGGTCCAATCACCACCGAGCCCCGCGCCGGTCCAAGCCCGGCGGACCTTCCCCGCCACCCGGTCGGTTCGGCCTCCATAAGAGGGAGGGCGTGCCCCCAGCAGCTTCACCTCATCCCCCTCGTCCTTCCACCGCGGTGAATCGCCCCAACCACTGAGCTAGCCGGAGCAATCCTCTTTTCCCCCCCAAATCCCGGTCGCCGCCGCCATTTTCCCCGCCGCCACCTCCTCGGTTGGCCGTTTTCCGATTCATTGCGGAGGGAGTACCCTCTCGGCGTCCCGAATCGCCCCCGAAGGCCGGGCGGAGCTACCATCACCGGTACGCCGCTGGCACCGCACGCCACCGCCGCCTGACCCCGCTCCTCGCCGTCGGTCCGCCTCAAGCCCCCTCCAGTGCGGATGACGACACGGTGAGACTCCCCAGGGTTCCCTCCTGCTATCGCGCAACTTGGTTTGCCCCTTCTCCTTTCCCTCCGACGCCGCCACTCCTTTCCACCTCGCCGCCGGCCACTTCAATTCACCGCCCGCTCACCTCGCCGCCGTTCCGGCCGACGCACCGCCGCCCACGGCTTCCCGACCCACTGGGGATTCCGTTTTGGTAGACACCAACACCTCCCCGGCCGCCCTTCGCCGGCGCCGCCGCAACCCAGATGCGCCGGCGGATTCCTTTGCTTCGGGCCCCGCTGCCGCTCCGCTCTTCTGCAATATTTCCCCATCCATATCAGGTAACGCTCGGTGCTCAGTTGGCTGGCAGCGCTAGCGCTCGCTTCGGCCGCATGTGTTCGATCCCTTCCCCGCGCAGTATACTTAGCAGTAGGTTTAAACTTTTTTTTTTGCAGAGTGACACAATGAAGAAAAAGTTAGGAAAAATCAGAAGTGGTCCAGAAAAAATGCTAAAAAAAATTATTATCCAAGGTAAAATGAGCTTAGTAAATATTTAATCACGGACTAATTGTCATGTGTTAATGAATAATATGCCTTGCGCAATTATTCTAAATATTAACTATTAAAAAGGCTTGTTAGAGGATATTGTTAGGTGTATGCGAATACTTGCATGGAACGACAACCTAGTAAATAAAGGTTTACTAAACAATAAAGGCATTAATAGAATGTGCTTCATTGTTAGTCTAAGGTTAATAAAAATCCTAATTAAAAGTGCATTTAAGATTAAGATTAATAAAAATGAATACTATGTTTACCTATTAAAAGCAAGATAATCTCATTAATATTTTTGTGTCATAAACCCTCCTTCATTGAATGCCCTGCTACAAATCATCGCTAGTTCGGCTCCAGTAATACTCCACGTCCAATTAACCTCGTCTCAAATCGCCTATTTAATCATAATAAAAATTTATCAAGTTAGATTGAGTTTACTTGGGGTTATTTGGATCTTTTGAGTTATTTGCTTTTATTTGGATTCAGTCGTTCGTAGCGTAATTAGAAATTGGAAGTCGTGAAGATTCAACGGATCAAGCAAGATCAAGCTCAAGGTGAAGATAGAGACCAAAAGATCAAGATAAAGCATTGTGTGAGCTCAAAACCGCGGTACACCGCGCCAGGCGAGTCAATACTTTGATCATGTTGAACCTACATTTCTGCAAATTACTTCATTTTAAATTATCAAATTGCATGCTGTTATTTTATATGCAGATACATGCTAAATTTAATATTCTAGTTATATGCCCATTGTTTACCTTGAATAATATCACCCCTCTTTTGGAATATTTCAATGTGTGAACCTTGTCGCCCTAGCAAAAATGATAGCAGTAACATTTCGAAAATAAGTCCCTAAATATATGCCACGCTTAGTATTGTTTAGATAATCATGGGCGCGAGAGTGCCCAAGCATCACTTTTAATCATGAGAAAAACTGGTTGGGCAGTCATGGTGATAATGACTGGTACATTCGATATGATTATTTTATATTCCCAAAAATCCCAACTTGCTTAAATATCTGGGCGGATTGGATCGAGGGTGTGAGTGTGGTGCAGTGGAAGCACAAAGTGGGTTAGTGGTAGACCGCCCAGATACCGCTAAGGACCGAATCTTGTCATGACCTCCTGTGTAAAAACAGTGCAACCACAAGTCTGTAAAATACAACTTGGCTAAGTAAATTTATCGAAATCCCCGGACTCATCTCACTGGTAGTGGATAGAAGTGGATATGCTATGGCAAGGGGGCCTGAAGGGACACCAGTGTAGGGTGAAGTTTTCCCAGATGTTCTAAGCGTTGCGGGGACGAGAAGCCCGGCTACGTTAGTAACTGTAGGGGAAAACATCCCGCGCATAGATGGGACCCACCGCAAATGGGCAGTTTCCCATAAGGTGAATGAGAAAAGGGACTAGATACTTTGAAAAGTCACTGTGATGGTCTGCTCAACCACATGACTAGGGAATCGTGTGGGGCAACGAGTTGATTGTCTCTTGTGGTGAAAGTGTACAAACTCTGCAGAGTTAAAACTATTCGAATAGCCGTGCCCACGGTCAAGGGCGGACATGGGAACTTAACCAGATATAGTTCTATTTCAAAAACTTTGTGGGTGGGAATGGAAAAATGTAGGGCAGTGGAAAGCCCTGATTTGAATTATCCTGGGTGTCGTCCCAGTGGTAAGATAAGCGGCTATAACGCTGAAAGATGCTATATGGTGCGGATGCCATGTAACGGTGGATGGAATCTGGATCGCTATTATTATTGCATATTCTTGAACATTATGCTTTTGTTCAAAACTGCTAGGTCTCAGGAAATTTCTATGTATTATATTTTTAAACATTGGTAACATTTCTCACAAATAAAATATCAGAAAGAATAAATAGAGTCGTAAGAAAGGAAGATGACTGTTTATGGTAATCACATAAAGAAGTTGGTGGACTCATGATTGATCATATGAGGGTTAATGATAGTGTGGAGTCTAGGAGAAATAAATGGGTGGAACCCAAACGGATTTATAGACTAGATAGAGGAATTATATGATTTTTGGAGTATTAGAAAATGCGAAGGTAATGGTTGGATTACAACACCGATATGAGATATAAATTCTTGGGAGATGTTGACAATATTGGGATTAATAGGATTTGAACAATTTCTAGATGGATGAATTGATTTTCTGGAAATTTGGAGGTATGAAAATAACTATAGGAGATTAGATTTGATCAATGATATTCTTGGTGGATTTATATATTAGTGAATCATAGACCTGATCAAAGATATTCTTGGAGGATATTTAATAGAGAATCCTAGATCTGATCAATGATATTCTTGATGGATGTATACTAGCAATTCGTAAACTTGATCAATGATATTCTTGGTGGAAGTACAAGAGTGAAGTAGTTAGAGATGGATAATGGATAATAATGTTGATAATTGGGAGAGCAAATTATAGTTGTGGATCAATAACAAAAAGGAGTGGATTGTAGGGATTAGGATACAAAAGATATTGGTGGAATTATTAAGTGATATTAAATAAAGGATGACATTACCCGTTTGGGGTTCTAGGCAGCAATCGATCGGTGGATTATATAGATCATGACACTCGCTGATTGGTGATTTGGCAGAAATTGATTGGTGGGTTGTATAATTAATGATTGTCACTGTTTAGAGTTTTAGACGGCAAACCATATAGAGATTGTATGATAGGTGGAATAATTAAATGATGTCGCTCGCTGTTTCGAGGGACAGATAGTAATCAATATAAAAAGAAAGAGAACGGTGGTATTTTGGTGGATTAAGTCAATTATGGCAATTGTTGTGTGGAGTTTAGGTATCAACAATAATACCATAACTAAATCATGATAATGCTACCAAAAGCGATTTTTGGCAAATAAACCAACCCGAGCCTCTCCTTTGTTAAGCCATGCATACTATTTATTTGCATTCTGTGTATTGGCTCGCGGAGCACGGGGTCGGAGTGCTCACGCTCGCTTTTGCGACAAAATTCAGAATCAGGAATCAAATCACCTCGCCTCAGCAACCAGATTGGACAAGCTGGCAAAGAAGATGAAGATGTCAAGGGCTAGGTCGCGAACCTCCAGTTGGCTGCCTGTGGGCATGTACTGAAGGTCCCACTTGTGTGCTTCGTTCTTCCGCTGCTGCAATTTAATAATTTCGGCCTAATCGGCCCATGAGTAAGTCTACTATTATATTTACGTTTCCGCATGATATGTATTTTGATATTCATTACTGTAACTGTGAGCACTATCTACTGATCCAGGGAATAGTGCAGAAAATCACAGAGGAATCCGGATGTTAATATCTGGGTCCCTACACAGTCCTTCCTCTTCTTGTAGCACTTTTGGGACGTGTGCCCAAGACGGTCACAATAGGTGCAGTAGAGACCCGTAGTGGTGCTAGCCACCACGGGGTAGGCTAAGGGATCGATGCAGGAGACGGAGCTAGTGGAGCAGGAGTAGGAGCAATAGCTGGTGGAGTGGGGGAACGAACAACCAAGATAGAAGTGGACTGCAGTTGACCCCTACCCCAGCACTCGAAGGCAAGTCTCCTCAGCATGAACAGAAGTGAGGGCCTCCATTAGGGGCAGACGAGGCTGGCGTGCCAGTAGTTGAGCATGGGTGAGTTTAAACTCAGACCAAAGACGTGTCAAGAACTCATAGAACAACAAGTCTCTAGGTGAGCCCACTGACGCAAACAACAGGGACAGGTCTGATAGACGCCCGATCCTAGAGAGTTAAGCTGACGCCACACTGTAGATATCTACCGATAGAACTCGTCCATAGTGGCAATCATCTGCTGAAGGGACTGCGCCTGGTGAATGATCGAGAGGTACATAACATCGCTCGTTGGCTCAAAGTGGTCATGGAGGCGCTCCCACATCAGTTGAGATGTCGGCAACTCAAGCACGTCCATAGAGAGGTTGACGTTCATGCTACCCACCAGAATGATAGAAACACGAGCCTTACTATCCTACCACACCTCATAGGTGTGGAGCTGTGTCTAGTACATCTCCATCGCCTCCTCAAAGGCGATAATTGAAGCTCTCCGAGTAGCCTTGTTAGCATCCGCAGAAAAAGTGCACTAAGGCGATAGAGTGAGGAAAGACGGGCAAGGTCGCTCACCAGTAAGGTAGCCCTACAGGTGTTGGCTCCTCATGTGAATCTGCATATCCCAAGCCCACTCGCGGTAGTTCAGCCCATTGATGATGACCAGTGGCTTCGAAACTGAGACGACCCCTAAACCACTAGGAGGTGCCATCGGGGGTGGAACAACAGTTGGTAGTGGCATGGACGAGGTGACGGCAATGAGATCCAACGAGGAAGGAGTCGGGCTCATGGCGGCGTTGGCGTCCAGAACCGGGGACAAAGTTAAGGCAACAAAGTCCAGCAAGGAAGGGGCGAAGCTCGTGTCGTGGATGGTCTCTCGAGGCGAGGACGAAGCGAAGGCAAAGTTCCTAACGCCGGTGGTTTGATCCGAGGCCTCAGGGATCGGATCGAGGGCAACAACAAGGGGAAGGAACGACAACAGCGGTAGGGGCTGAGGCAGAGGGTGGCCCGTGACCACCTCCTGAGTGGCGGCAACGGAATCCAAGGCCGAAGAGGCTGGATTCGAGGCGGCGGTGGGAGAATGAGTAGCAGCGGCTCAAAAAAGGAGTGACCATAGAATCTAAGGCCTTAGGCGCTGAATTCGAGGGGTCGATGGGGAAGAACTGGTGGCGACTACACGGGCCAAGGCAGAGGGCACCTGACGACCAGCTCCTAAGCGATGGCGACGGAATCTGAGGCCAAAGAGGCTGGATCCGAGGCGGAAGCGGGGGAGCGATGGTGGCTTTAAAAAGGAGCGATGACAGCGGAAGAGGCCCAAGGTAGCGCCAGGAGGGTCCAACCATGAGGAGAAGCAATTGGGAAGCGGTGACACCAGCGGCCTGGCGACGACGGGAGGCAGTGGAGTCTAGTGTTTCGGGTGGCAGGGCTTTAACCATGGCTCTGATGGCATGTTACGAACTGAGCTCATTTGATAGTCATCGCCATGGGCCAAAGGCCATATGTGTACATAAGCACAGGAGTAAGCACAGGAGTAGGTAAATAAACAAAGAAGACCCTACACAAGAGACTAATTACATGTAAGATCTAACACTTGCCATGTTTAAACTTTAAAGTGCTTGTGGTATGTCAATTCCAGTGACTAGCTTGGTCGCCCTTTGCAAGTTCAACTAGTAGGAGAAGAAATCTTCTAGAATTCTGGAGTCTGGACAATACTAGGCAGTAGATGAGCTCGATGTTCCATCATCGACGGAACCCACAACCAGGAATCATGATTTCTGGGTCGTCGCTGAAGAGTCCAAGTCAACCATGCTACAGAAAATGCAGACGGGGTTACAGTCTATAAAGTTACTGCCTCAACCAAGAACTGCTGCAAGGAGCAAGGAGCAATGGCAGCTCTCCGAATCTCAATCCTCCTCCTAATGTTGATGCTAATCCCCTCATCCTCAAGTGCTCAGAGGAACATAGCCCTGGGCTCGTCTTTGACAACTCAAGGCGTGAACACCTCATGGCTTTCACCCTCCGGCGAGTTTGCATTCGGCTTCCGACCCATGGACACCAACGCCTCCTCCTACCTCCTCGCCCTCTGGTTCGACAAGACCATCGACAAGGCCGTTGTTTGGTACGCCAAGGAACGCACACAAGGAGTGCCGGTGGAAGCCCCGTCTGGCTCGCTGCTCCGGCTCAGCTCTGATGGGGCGCTCTCTCTCCTTGACCCAGCCAACCGTGAGCTTTGGAATCCCCAAGTCGTCGGTGCAGCCTACGCCAACATGCTCGACAACGGAGACTTTGTGCTTGCCAGAGGAGGTGGTTCTATCGCATGGGATACCTTCAACAACCCAGCCGATACCATCCTGCCCAATCAAGTGCTTCGCCTTGGGACGGAACTCCGCAGCCGGCTCATGGCGACAGACTACACAGATGGCAGGTTTCTCCTCGACGTGCAAGCTGACGGAAACCTTGTGTTTTATCCTGTCGCTGCACCCTCTGGAAATCAGTACAGCGCGTACTGGTCCAGTAACACAGTTGGGAACGGCTCACAGCTGGTGTTCAACACAACCGGCGAGATATACTTCACCGTGACTAACGGCACAAAAGTTAATCTCACATCCGTGGAGATGAGCTCCATGGCGGACTACTACCACCGTGCCACACTTGACCCAGATGGCGTATTCCGGCAATACATCCATCCAAAGACGGCAGCAGCGAGCAGCCGGTGGAACGTGGGGTGGACTGCAATTGACTTCATCCCAAGGAACATCTGCGACATCGTCGTAACCGGACAAGGAAGCGGTGTATGCGGATTCAACAGCTACTGCACATTTGACTGGAACCGTAACCAGACGGTGGATTGCCAGTGCCCACCACAATACTCATTCATTGACCCGGAGCGGAAGTACAAAGGGTGCCAGGCAGACTTCCAACCGCAGAGCTGTGAATCGGATGAGACAGCAGCATCTGACCAGTTCTATCTACTTGCAATGATCGACGTGGATTGGCCTCTTGCTGACTATGAGCACTACTACAGTATTGATGAGGATAATTGCAAGAAGCTGTGCATGATGGATTGCTTCTGCGCTGTCACAGTGTTTCACCAAGGTAATTGCTGGAAGAAGAAGCTCCCATTGTCCAATGGAAAGGCGGACAGCACCGTGCAGAGAACACTGTATCTAAAGGTGCCGAAGAACAATAGCTCCCAATCTCAGCTTAACAGTGACACCAACAAGTGGAGGAAAGACAAGAAATATTGGGTCCTTGGGAGCTCTCTGCTACTGGGAAGCTCTGTCCTGGTGAACCTTCTCCTCATCTCATTTATCCTTTTCGGAACCTACTGTTTTGTTAGCAGAAAGAAGACAATTTTGCCAAAGCAATTATCAAGTACAGGGGGCTTGCCTCTGAAATCTTTCACTTACAAAGAGCTCGAGGGGGCAACTGGTGGTTTCTGTGAGGAAATCGGCAGAGGTGGTTCTGGGGTGGTCTACAAGGGAGAGCTGCAAGATGAGCTCACTACAAGCATTGCAGTAAAAAAGATCGAGAAAGTTCTTTCAGACACTGAAAAGGAGTTCGCCGTGGAAGTCCAAACCATTGGATACACATTCCACAAGAACTTGGTCAGGTTGCTTGGGTTTTGCAATGAAGGAACTGAAAGGCTCCTGGTATATGAATTTATGACAAATGGCTCACTTACTAAATACCTTTTCGGTAGCACCAGACCATCTTGGTACCTCCGAGTTCAGTTTGCACTAGGTGTAGCAAGGGGAATGCTCTACTTGCATGAGGAGTGCAGCATACAGATCATCCACTGTGACATAAAACCGGAAAACATTCTTCTCGATGACAATCTTGTACCAAAAATATCTGACTTCGGCCTGGCAAAGTTGCTGCGGATGGACCAAACACAAACAACCACGGGAATCCGGGGAACCAAGGGATATGTTGCACCTGAGTGGTTCAAGAACATTGCCATCACAACCAAAGTGGATGTCTACAGCTTTGGGGTGATCCTACTGGAGCTCATATCTTGCAGGCGGAATGTTGAACAAGAGATACCTGATGAGGACAGGATAATACTGACTGACTGGGCAAATGACTGCTACCGGTCTGGATGTATCAATCTTCTGGTAGAGGGCGACGAGGAGGCTTCCCTCGACATGAAGAGGGTACAGCGGTTTGTGGCAGTGGCGCTTTGGTGCATCCAGGAGGAGCCAGCGATGCGCCCTACCATGCATAAGGTGACCCAGATGCTTGATGGAGCTGTTGAGATCCCTGTGCCTCCTGATCCTGCATCCTACATCAGTTCGATTCAGTAATTCAGTAACGAAGCATCTCACCATAAATAACCTGCAGTCTCTAAAGACGTAGCAGAATCTAAATATGGAGACCTATGGTATGTACTTCAACAAGAATCCTTAGTTTTCATGTACTGTCCTACTCCAATAAGTAAAGCCTTCGGTCTGTTGTAACATACTGTTGTGCCAAATCACCCATATCTGGTATCTCTATGTTAAGCAATAATATGCCTCGCATTGTTAAGTTCCAACTACTTGAATGTTAATTCAGATCTGTCTTCATTCCCCTTGGGCTATGTTGTATATATGCTTAAGAAACTACGTAGCAATGTAGCATTGGCATGTCTATTAACGTAGCAATAAGGCCCTCTACCTTGGACTAAGTGCCTTGCAAAGCCTAACTCAACGACATCTGCAGCTAAAAGCATAGTAAATGACATTGCATTTGCAGGTTCTAAAAAAAGTGCAAATAGCATCACAATTTTGCATGTTGCAGCCGCAGATTTTACAACAAATTTGCTTCGGTTAAACGATGTCAGTATACCGCAGTCCACGAATCGCAGAGCTCCATGAGCATCCGAGTACCTCGATGGCTCAGATGCGGTTGGGCCGGACCCAGAAGAGCTCACGAACGATCACCGCGATGATCGCGAGGCTGGGCACGGTCGTGAGCACCACCCCCGCCACGGATACCGGCGGCCGCGCCCTCATGGGCCCCCTCCGCGCCCGACGCCGCCGCGCGTACCCCCTGAGCTCGGCCTCACCCCACCGCTCCGGGGCCGGCTCGATCGCGACCGAGGGCACGAGCGGCGGCGGGAGCTGGAAGGGGCACCGGGAGCGCCAGGACGAGGGCGGGAGGCAGAGGCGCGCGGCGCGCGGGAGGAAGACGGCGGTGATGGCCCACCGGAGGAGCGCGGCGCCGGGGCAGAGGAAGGGCGGGTAGGAGGAGCCCGGAGGCGGGCACGGGACGCGAGAGGCCAGGAAGAGCTGCGAGTGCAGCGACGGCGAGTGGGAGGGGTGGGTCAGGATGTGGGTTAGGGCCTCGGCCCGCTGCGACCACGTGAGAGTGAGAGTGGTGGTCCGGGCTTGCGCTCGGGCTTTGGGCTCCGCCATTGAGTCGGCCAGCGAGGTGGAAGGCGAAGCCGGAGTGGTCGGCGGCGGTTGCCCGGCGAGAGGATAAGCTGCTGGGCTATTGGCCGTTCCCGCGAACACGAAAGACGAGAATACGCCTTCCTAGCTTGTTTTCTCCACATGTTTGGTGTAGACCATAGAAGCCGTCTTCCTCCTTAGGTCACGTATTACAGGGAACCGCGATTCACACCACTACACTCCGATTAAGCAGGTACGGAGTGCAGGTGGTGCTGCGCCGCACCAACCCTTTACCCTCCTCCCATTCTTCTTCCTGTGTGCTGCTGCTCCTGTTGGTCGCTCCCATCTCCTTCCTGGTAAGTGAAACGCTTTCTTTGCTTTGTCTGTTCTTTCTGGAGATGAGTTAGGGGGTAACTTGACGGATCTTGAAGTGAAATACTGACTTTTTTACTGGCTATTTCGTTGGGTTGTCCTCAGGTAGAACGGGTCTAGCGATTATTTGTGTTCAAGATGGTCAATTTTGATCTTGTTTTGTAAGAGTAGTAGACGTTTAAAAGTAGTTTCTGCTATATGGAGCGATTTCACCATTAGTATTGTCGTAGCAAGCGACGGTCCTGTCACTGATCTTGTTGAACCAGATGGCAAGGAGGTAGAAGGAAGAGTTGCCCTCAATGGGCCGGAAGCCAAATGCGAAGTCGCCGGAGGGTGACAGCCATGAAGAGGTCGGCCCCCGAGCGGGATTCCCTGATTTACCTTCGGGTAAGTCACACTGTGACTTAACCGATTTGGACCGTCCATCTCTGTACTAACGGTCCAGATTATTTCTAGCTCTTTTTTTAGTTTTAGATTTTTTTTGTACTTCTAGTTTTTAGTTTTTTACTTTCATCTTTTTAGAGATGAAAGTAAAAAGACTAAAAATTAGAAATAAAAAATCAAAAACTAAAAAGAGCTAAAAATAATCTGGACCGTCCATACAGAGATGGACAGTCCAGATCGACTAAGTCACGGCGTGACTTACCCGAAGGTAAGTCAGAGAATACGCACCGGTCGGCCCTTGGGGTGCCAAACTGGAGCCTATAGTAATATTTTTCTTGTTACCTCTGATAAGTGATGACAAGCTTATGCAGTTATGCTCATTGTTACAAATACCATTAGACAGTCTTCGTCGCCTTGGAATTCTACGCACGATATTTAATGTGGCACTTACCTGAAGTTGCCACGTGTATGGTGCACAGTGCAATTCTAGAGAAGCCATCACATCATGTCTAAAGTCCATGTAAATTTTGGTCCCTCATTGGAATTCAAAGTACCAGACTAATCAGGCAATGTGGCACAGTGCAATCCTAGAGAAGACATCTCATGAGAGCAAGTTTAATAAGGCTGACTGTGCTAGCTATAAGGGAATCTATGTCAGCATAGTCCTATGTGGAGGGGAGAGAAAAGGAGAGAGAGAGCCAAGCCGACTCCCATGCAAGAGTCAGGCTATAGCACAGGAAAAGAGGCATTATCCATGCATGTACCCATAGAACTAATTGCTATACCCATGTATATATTAAATTATCAATACCTATGTATGTATTAAATGATTGAGAGCTCTTGTGGAGCCAGAAAAATCCGTGGAAATTTGTGCCCCATCAAAAGCAGCAGGTAACAGCTAGTAAGACAGATAGAACTGGTCAATTTTGATCGTTAGCTGCGCCACAGGGATGACTCGTTGTCTTTGGGATTCCACATCTGTAATGCACATTATTGTCAAATTAGACAGGCCTGATGGGTGTGAATGAACTTGTGATTGGCTAGCCAAAAAGACAAGAGAAGCCCTTTTTATACTCTGCACTTCGAGGCAGAGGAAATTTAGCACATGCAGACTATTTTGACAGGAGAAAAAAAATGTGTCCCAGACTCCTGCACCGTTTGATTCACAGCTCCTGGTGATCAGACCGGACAAGCAGGACATTTGAGGCATAATATTGCTCATCTTTTGCCAGGTTTAGTGGGCATTTCGTTGGTTTGCTTGAATTTATAAACTTTACCTGGACTCTCCTCTTTCAACACAGATTGTCCAGTTTGATGTCGAGTCTTGCTTGCCCTGTCGAAAGTGTCATTGCTTACAGTGCTTCAGACTATAAGCTGAGGGTTGAAGATTAACACAGTTTCTTAAAGCACCAAATTTTCCTTTCAGCATCCATCATGTATGTAAAGAGAACACTGTAACCTTTAGAATACGTGGCCGTCGTGCCCATATTGATTGCTGAAACACCCCGAAAAATTGGAAATTTTGAATTTTTTTGAATTTCTGTTTTCTTTCCCAATTTGGCAACTTTCAGTGAATTTATGCTTTCTTTATTTGGCTTGGCGCCTTCTCTCCCTGGCGTCATTTCTCCCTGGCGCCTCCTTTCTTCCCCTGGCGCTCCCTCCCTTGCGCGCGCGCCATCCCCACCGCCTCTGCACTCCGCTCGCCGCACGCCTCGCCACCTCGCGTGAGATATTTCAGCGCCGCTCCCCTCACTCGACGTCATCCCTAAGCAGCCGGCCCCACCAGTCATTCTCTCGCCCCTGCCCCTTTCTTGCCCAGTGCGCCACCGCATTCGCGTTCACCTCTCCTTGCCGCAGCTTCCTTCCTCTCGATCCTTCTCTGCCAGTGTCCAAGTCACAGTGGGGTCAGAGACTTGCAGAGGAGACGCACTGCCCCTCTGCGCTGCCCCAATGCTTTCTCTCCCCCTGCTCAGCGTGAACCCAACGCAGCCGAAAATATCTCTCGCAAAGAAACCGACTTACCGAGCCTATAAAGCCTTGCAGTCACCATGAAGCTTCTCTAGACACTCCCGTACACTCACCCTAGCAAGCAATTGCAATTCCCTCGCCCCTACTGCCCGCAACCGAAGCCCCTGAGCCGGTAAGCCCTAGAATCTAATGTCATGATTTCGTCAATTATATTTCAATTCCTTTCGCTTATACCATCCTTGTTATCCCCTAAATGCATGGGTGCACTGGCCGAAGCTCGGGCGTCTGCCTAGAGCCGTGGCGACGAAGGTCGCTGTCGGTCCAAAGGACCTTACCGTGGCTAGGCCACCTGAGCCACTCCCGAGCTAAAGCGCTACTTCCAACGTGCTCCTTAGGGTCTATAGATGGTGAAAAATTGGCTGATTTGGCCGGAGAAGCTCTAGGCGTTCATGGCGCCACCGCAAGGGTCATTGTCTTCTCGGCCGCTGCAAGCCACCGTTGCTTTTCCCCCCACACCCTCAAGTGCCAAAATGGGTTCCCTAGCCCGAGACCTAGACTCTGTGAAACCCATTCCACTCTTGGTGCCCGGACGCCACCGCTTCGCCGGAGATGGCGCACTCTGTTTCGCCACCACGGGAGCTGTCTGGAGGTTGAAGACGACCTTCCGGGGGCGACGTGGTCACATCGTGAGCATCCGTACCCATATCATCCAACCGTCCAGATTTGTTTAAACCACCGCCGTCCATTCGTTGCCATCTTCCCATCCGACGGTCGCGCTCGGGAAATCTGAACCATCGACGCTAGCAACGCATCCGCCATCGAGCGGACGGGCGCGTGTGCGCGCTGGGCTTCGCCCGCGCGCGCGCGTGGGCCTCGGCCTGCCGGCCCAAGTGGCCGTTTGTGCGTGGGAGAGAGGCTGCCGCTGCACTGTGCAGTTGGGCTGGGCTGTACTGTTCACCCGGGCCGAGCCCGATGTTGTAGATTACTGTTCCTCCGAGTTATAAAATTCAGAAAAATATATATAAATCCCAAAAAATCCAGAAAATTCCCAAAAATACCAAAATACACCATTTGGATCAGTTTAATATCCCAAGTTCAAATTTGGCATCCCTTCTTCTAAAATTAAATTCTAAAAATTTAAACTTCACCATTTTACAAACTTAACTCTTTAAATTCCATTTCCACTATTCCACCCAGTTCAAATATTGTAAATTCAAATTTTATAAATTTAAATGTCATTAATTCAAATTTAACCCTTACGTCATAGTCAGCTCCAAATAAATTCAAACCCTTCCGTTATTCAAATTAAATCCTAATAAAACCTCAAATTCATCCAAATCAAAAAGCGACCATCCATTTCTAAATCTTCATCCCTTATTCCCGAAATTTATCCAACACCTATCACCCTTCGTTCGTCGTGAACCCATCAAATCCAATCCTCGCCTTGTTAGTCAACTAAGCCCTACTAAACTCTGACCACCAACCCAGCCCATTTCTTTTTATATTATTTCTTGTTTTTAATTGCATTTTGTTCCCAGCTTGCATTTCGCAAAGCAGGAACCTATTTGACTTCGTTTTCTACGCTAGCGACGGGACCAAGCGAATTGGTCAACGGAAGGGCAGCAAAGACATTTAAATAAAGCTGATCAAGAAGATCAAGAGCAACAAAAAGAAGGCAAGTCACATATTTTTGATCATATTGAATCCCATGATATTTACATTATTTATTTAATGTATTTTCATTATTGATAGTTGCGAAATGATAATTGCGTAAAATAAATGTTTATAATGACATGCTAACTAGATAGATCCTACCACTGATAAAAGCCCTGTTCACTTTGATGGCCATATTCACCTTGACAACCATAGTAAGAATTAAAATATTGCACAAGTATATATATAGAATCATCTCATTCAACATTGTACACTAATAAGCGATTTTGGCTGCGGGCCGGTAGATTTGGAAAACCCGGAGCTAGGGTATGGTGGTGTGGGACACCGTATCCTAGGGCCGGCGCGCACAGAACCTAGGGTAAAGAGGTTAGGGTTTCCAAGTTGCGGATTTAGCCCAACGCTTTATCCTAGGGTTGGACTTCGGGTAGAGAGGTTGTGGTGCTCCGTGTGGCGGACTTTGCTCACCGCTTTACCCGGGGATGGAGGCTGGTTTGGTTTGGTGGTGGTGAGTGCTGTTGAGCACAGAGAAAGCTGTGGTTGAGTGCCTCAGGTGAAAAATACAAGGACAAGAACCTTGTGCCAAATAACAGACATAGTGATCGCTCAAACCACAGGAGTTGACTTGTCAACACTGGTTTAGTAGCTGCTCAGTTCGATTGAAACTCTACAGGTTGAGATGACAGGATGACGGGCAGTTAGGTATGCCACTGGGTACCTAACAACGGTAGTGTTCACTTAAAATGGCAGAGGAATTTGTTTTTAATTTGTGGTCGTGACTGAGTGATGCTATCGGGTAGAGCCGATATAGAGAATTGAGCAGTGAACCGACCTGACTTTCTTAACTCAGTCATGAGGGTTAAGAAATCGTGTGGGTAAAGTTGAGCAACTCTGCAGAGTGAAATAAATGGTATTCGAATACGTCGTGCTTCCGGTTAATGAAGCTGTGTTAACTGGGTGATTCCAGCAACGAGGCATAAGTAGTGTTTCTGATATGGTTAATTTGAGTAATGATGAGACTTTATCTGATAACAGAAAACCCCTGATCTTAAGGAGCAATTGTTTTAAAAGTTTTATTTGTTTGCAAATAAAATTGCATCCACCTTTTAATAAAACACTATACTCCCTTCCCTTGTGAATCTTGGCATATAGTTATATATATTATGTTCCACATGTGATTTGCTGAGTACGGGGTTGGAGTACTCAGACTTGCAAAATCCCCCCCCCCCACAGATATCAGAAGAAAAGAAGATGCTGCGAGTGTTCGTGTTAGGGTTACGTCTACACTCAAGTGTTCCTGTGGAGTTTTCTTCGGCTCTTCTGTATGTAAGTTAAGTTTTGGGCTTGGACGCCCGTACTGTCATTAAAGTTGACCATTAGGTCTTATTTCAATTAAATTAACTTGTTTTAATTGATCGTAAGCAGGGTTGATACACTGTTACGCCGCAACGGAACTCCTGGGCTGTTGCGGGCTGTACGACGTCCCTATTCCCCAAAAGTTAGGGGCGTTACAATTGCTTCCCTGTGGTGTTTGTTTCAGTTGGTTTTTGGAGGTGTGCTCAAGAGTTGGATGCAAACAAGCGCCATTCTGGGGATTCTTGGTGCTGCTGATAAAAATGGCCTGCTTTTTTCAGCTCATTTCAGCCTATAGCTTCCTTCGAGGAAATAAATGGGAAGGCTTTTCTACCGCTGTTTCAAAGCGGGTTATTAGGATAGTCTTTTAGAAGCGGCTTATTAGTTTATCGTCTTTCGGTTTATTTGCACGAGCACTCGTATTAAAGCTAAAAGTTATTAGTCACGATTATAAATCATAAATCACAGTCTAAAAGAACAGGTATGTGAACAAGTTGGCAAGGGAGCGTGAAGCTGAACTGACCAGTCTGAAGGCGCAGTCGAAGAAAACCAACCCGGACCAGTGCCAGGTGCACTCGATATGATGGGCGGGGTTCTGTGCCGGCATTTCTCATTGTCGTTCTGCTTGAGATTAGCATTTGTGTGGTGCTGCTGAGCCAGCGTTTCTGCAGATGGATGCTAGTCCCAGTTGTGACTTGTGACTGTCGTCATCAATACTAGTTCCACTGGGTTATCTGCAGTGTTCATGTAGCTACCGTCTTCAGTTGTATTTATAGTAGGGAAAAATCTATGGCCGAAATTTCGCTGGTAACCATCAATTACCGGGGTTACCTGTGGGCTCTGATAAATTTTTTACCCGTTAAAAAACTTCAAATTCACCTAATTTTCATCTAAAACTTTCAAAAAAATAAAAAAATAAATTTCAAGTGTTTAATTCAAACTTTTGTCCCAAAAAATCCGAAAAATCTAGTCACTTCTGTCTCTACCCTTAGATAAAATTTTCAAACCGATGTATTTTTCCCTGATTCATAGTGGGGTTCCCCACACCATCGTCAATAAGTTCACAATTACGATTCGTTGTATATTCTCCGTGCATGCAGGATGAACAATAGAACGAACATTCAGCATGCCAGTAAGCACATATCCGCAATTTTTCCCCTCTCGTCTTTTTGTCGTTTTTGTTAGTCTCAGCTTTCAGAATGGATCGGCCCACTATTCCGGCCTATAATTCATCACTCATTTTTGCCATATAATAGACTGGACTTTTTTTTACTGGCGTAATGATTAACCGATTAGAAGCCCACTAGCATCTCTCTCTCAAAAAAACCCCCACTTGTTAACTTTGGACCCCCAATGCCCAATCAACTAACAAAATCCCCAAACTGCCATCATGAACCCTCCTCCCAGATAGGGAACCGGATCCTCTTCGAAGAAACAAACTGAATAGATTCTTTTAGACTGATGGTTTATGATTTAAATATTTTAATTTTAGTTATTGTGAGAGATAGTATGTAAAGAGAAATAGTTTCATATGATTTTGGGTAGTACAGCTGAACTCAGTATACTTTTTACTACAATTTTTCTATATACCTCATCTTAAAAAACACATCGTTTAAAAGCTAATTACTATAAATAGTATAAGTATAAGTTAATTTTAAACCCAGAAAAATCCGCCCGTTAATGCCGAGATAGATCCATATACTATAGTAAAGAAGATGACGCTATAGGTATTGTAGCAAAATTATTATAGCACTTTGGCTAAGCATCTGAGGATTAAGGACCGTCATGATCAATTGGTCAATCAAACCAAATATTAAAAATGTAATCTAGTTTAATTTAAATTTAAAATTGGACCGTCATGATCAATTGGCCGTTCTAATTTGCTAAGTTTAGTATAAACTAGCCACGTAGGCGTGGCGCGACGCCACGCTTGCCACCGTGTTGACCGAAATAGAAGAGGCAAAAATTCGTGAGGAGTTTTTTTTTAAAAAAAATCGAGGAGACATGCGTGTTTTCGGAAAAGACAAAGGTCTTTTTCGTAAAAAATCGAGGGATTGTACGTAACTAAACGAGGACCTGTACGTAATTTAGAAAACCGCGGGGCGCTATCCTGCAAAGGATACGAAATTTCGGTGAAGTGAAGGGGTGTTTTTAAAAAACAAAACTGGCAGGGACCTTTTCGCGAGGAAAAAGGACCTTTACGTAATTTTTTGGAAAATACAGGGAAATCAACTCCCCCAACCGTACGCGAATTTTGCTGCCACGCGCCGGCTGAGGGAGCGCTGGGGGTGACGTGGAGGGGCTCGGCGGCCGGGAATCCCCCAGCTTTGTTTTATGGATTATTAACAATTCACCAGTGCTTTCCTGTATAGCTCCAATGTTATCGAAAGTCCTAGAACAACCACCGTCCCAGTGGCTGCTGTCAATTTGAAATGTCCAATTTGCCATTTGGACTCGGCTTCCAGAACGTCTCCTGCCATCTCATCTATAAATACAGCCCCCGAATCCCAGGTCTCCCTTCCACCATTCAGATTCCTCCTCTCAAGACCCCAAAAAGCATCCCTCGTCGGCTCTCCTTCGATTCGCAACACTTATGTGGTAATGGCACCTCCGACCGTGCCGGACCGGCCGGTGGGCTACACCTTCAGAGCCAAAGGCCGCATGGTCATCGCGTCCTACCTCGCCCACAAGGCGCTCCGCGGCGACCTCCCGGACGACGTCATGGACGGCGTGGATGTCTTCTCCATGAGCCTGGACGCGCTCCCCTTCTAGCGCTGCCACAAAAGGGAGCTCAGGGAGGTGTGGGGCTACTTCTTCGTGGCCCGGCCCGCCAGCGAGGGCGCCAGGAGGGTGCTGGCTGCGGTACGGTGGTGCCGACAAGGCGTACTAGATCCGTGCCGACCAGCGGAAGATCGACTAGACCCGATGCTTGTTGCTGGTGCTAGCAGGAAGCTGCTCCTCACTGAGGAGTGGTCTGCATAGATGTAGGACTGCAGCATGGGGAGGAATCCTTTGGTGGCTCCAAGTTCAGCAACCGGTGACGCAAGCCGCCGCGACGACGGCCCGATAGTGGCAGCGTGGACGAGAGCATGGGAAAGGCCAGGAATGGGTAGCAGCCATAACCTCTCGAAGCACAAGTACCACAAATGCGGCATTGAGCCAAGGATTGCCGCTGACGGCAGAAGCACGCTAAGGCTCATCTGACGTAAGGGGATGACGATGAGGCCACACTCCTGATGGTCAGGGTCATCACCATCCCCGAGTCCTCGACGCAGCAAGCCACCGTCTCTACGACCATTGACGGTAACTTCGATCGTGGCTTCGACCACTGCTTCGACTGCGCCTTCCACCATGGCTTCGACTGTGGCTTCGACCGCTGCTTTGACTGCTGCGTCGACTGCTCCTTCGACCATTCATCCTCATCGCCACAATGCAGACCCCTTCGACTGGTCGAGGCAAAGGTCTTCGCACAGCTAGATTGGAAGGAGGCGCGTGACGATGGGCTTTGGTACCTTGACACTGGTGCAACCAACCACATGATCGAGTTGCGCGAGGTTTTCTTTGAGCTGAGCTCCGAGGTGGTCGGCACTGTGAAGTTCGGCAATAGCTCTATCATCAACATCGAGGGCGCGGGACGATCCTCTTTGCATGCAAATCCGGGGAATATCGCACCCTTACAGGGGTGTACTATATTCCTCAGCTTACCACCAACCTCATCAGCGTCGGGCAGCTTGATGAGACGGGTTACCGAGTGCTGATTGATGGTGGGATCCTGAGGATATGCGATGAGCAGCGGCGTTTACTGGCGAAAGTCAGGCGCTCACCCTGCCGACTGTATCCACTCTGACTCAAGATCGTGCAACCGGTGTGCCTGTCGGAAAGGAGCTCGAAGGTGGCACAGCAATGGCACGCAAGGTATGGTCATTTGAATTTCCAAGCTTTACACAAGCTCGGGCAGTGCGACATGGTACGAGGGCTACCGTAGATTGATCAAGTGGATCAAGTCTACGACAGCTGCCTCACCGGTAAACAGCGACGGGCTCCTTTCCAGAAGCAGGGAAAGGACCGCGCACAAGATGTTCCCGACCTCATCCACGGTGATATCTGCGGGCCAATTACGCCAATGACGCTGAGCAGCAACAGCTACTTCTTACTGGTTGTGGACGATCTAAGCCGTTACATGTGGCTCAATCTCCTTGCGAGCAAGGACCAAGCTCCAGCGTCGATCAAGCACTTTCAAGCCATGGTGAAGGTGGAGTCAAGGCGCAAGCTCAAGGTGCTTCGAACCGACCGCGGCAGGGAATTCACGTCGATGGAATTCAAAGAGTACTGCGCCGAGCGTGGTGTGCAGCGGCAGCTCACAGTCCCTTATTCCCCGCAGAAGGATGGGGCCATTGAGCGCCGCAACCTGACGGTGGTCGCCATGGCGCGTAGCATGATGAGGCGAAGGGGCTCCCTGGGAGGTTCTGGGGTGAAGTTGTCTCCACTGTTGTCTTCATCCTCAACTGTGTGCCAACATGAAGCATCAACGGGATGACGTCGTACGAGGCTTGGCATGGCAAGCGGTTGGCGGTACACTTCCTCCTCACCTTCGGTTACATGGCTCATGTTAAGAACATGAAGTCTCACCTGAAGAAGATGGGTGACTGGAGCATGCTGATGATCTTCGTCGGGTACGAGTCTGAGTCCAAGGCGTACCACGTGTACGATCCTGTCACCCACCGCGTGTACATCGCTCGCTGCGGCCGGGCGCCATGTTTCCTTGGCTGCACACCCTCATCGCTCGTGGCGCCCTCCTGGCCATGTTCCTCAGACGAAGTCTGCTATCTTCTCTCGCTCGGTAACCTCGATTGCTCAGCCTTGCTCTGCTCGTGTCGTGTATGGGCAGTGTGGCAGCTCCAGCTCGTCCACTCATGTAGGACACCTCTAGAGATGATTATCACTTTGCAGCCCATGCCACCACAGCCCACAGCCACAGTTAAAGGTGGAAAATGGGCTGTGCCTTTTTGGGCCAGCCCAAAACATGGCCAGCCCGGCACGGCTCAAGCACGGCTCGACCCGACAAGTGATTGGCTATGCCGGCATGGTACGAATGGTAGGCTGGGCTGGGCTTGGAAAGTCAGCATGATGGGCATCATGATATGGCCCACGTGTGACGTGCCGTGCTCGGGCTGGTCTAGCCCGGTTAGCACGGCCAGCACGGCAGGCACGCCAGCGCCGGCGGCCTCGCCTCCCATCGACATCCCATGACTCACGGTCACCCCACAACACAAGTCATCACAAAGTAGAGAGAGATGGAGTAGAGGGGAAGGACTAAGGAGTATACCAAACTACCGGAGGGAGAAGATGGCGGTGTCGTAGCCAAGTGCTCTAAGTCCGTCGGCGACGGCGCGGCGGACGTCGGCCTTCTTCTTGCTGCCGTTGAAGCAATTGCAGTGCTTGCGCGTGGGCCGCTCCACGGCGGTCGCGTCCTCCATGAAGCTGAGCACTATCAGGTCCCAGGCCCAAGGCTAGCAGCCTGGCAATGCTGGCGAAGAGCCTCATGTTGTCCTGGCCGCAGGCCCGCAGCCGATGGCGACGTTGGAGACTGGGGTAGAGTCACCGAGCGTGAGCGTCTCGGTTGTGAAGTTGCCGACCTCGTAGAGGCAAGTGTCGGTGGAGTTGCAGCAGGCGGTGTCATCGAGGTTACGGCAGCGCTAGGAGTCATAGGAGACCAGAGTGGAGTTGTAGGGTGAGGTTCCCACTCTTCCCCCCGGTCACTCCACCTACTCCAGTACTCCACCACGTTGGGGGAAGGGGGCAAGGAGGGGGAGGCCGGGAAAGGACGGGGTGTCGAGGTGGGGGAGGGAGGCCACGGGGGAGGGGACTAAAAGGAGGAGAGGGCCGCCAGCAGGGAGGGGACTGGAGGGAGGAGAGGGGTGCTGGGGTGGAGGAGGGTGGCGGTAGGGAGGGACTGGAGGGAGGAGAGGGGCGCCAGGGTGAGGGAGGGTGGCGGCTGGGAGGAGACTAGAGGGAGGAGAGGGGCACCGGGGTGGGGGTGGCGGTAGGGAGGGAGGCGACCAGGGGAGGAGGGGACGTCAGGGTGGAAGAGGGAGGTGGAGGGGAGGGAGGCGGCCGGGGGAGGGGGCGTCGGGGTGGGATAGGGAGGCCGGGGGAGTAGGGGCACCAGGGTGGGGAGGGAGGGGCCGAGGGGGAGGAGGGCGCCAGGGTGGGACTGGAGGGGAGGGTGGCAGCGGGGAGGGGATTGGAGGGAGGAGAGTGGAGAGATTCTGAGAGAGAGAGAGAGAGGAGTGGAGAGGTGAGAGAATAAAGTTGAAGAGAGATGAGAGTTATGACTGATGAGATGAGAGATTCTAAGAGAGAGTGTGGAGTGGAAAGATGCATGCAACGGTCAGACAAGCAATGTTCAAGCATAACATTTGGAAGAGCAACGTTCGAGGGTTGATGCTTATAAATTCACTAATCTTTCCTCATTACTTTACAAGCATTCAATCTCTCATTTCTTCAACATCCCTCTACACTCCCCAAGTCCCTATTTCTTCAACATCCCTCTACACTCCCCAAGTCCCTAGTTCTTCAATATCCCTCTATACTCCCTATTTATTTACCATCCATCCAATATGCTAACAAAGAGTCAGAGCACCAATGAGCTTCTGAGTAGTATGCAGAGGAGTCGTAGCATGAGAAGGGCAGCAGGACGCCTTAGTGTAAGCTTTCATCATCGCTCCCCTAGTCCTCCTCCGGTCCCGACTCACATTGATGCTCGTCGGCTCTCACCAAGCATAGAAGACTACATCATGGATGACCGTTATATGGACGGCACGAAGGGCTACGAGAAGTACCAGAGTGGTCCAGAGCCAATGGGGTCTCCAGAATTCTTTCCCCCATCTACGGACGCCAACATTGGCGGGTCTGGACAAAGGGCAAATTGCTGGAAGCACATGACCTGGAGCCAGGAAATTTGAGACGACGAAACGACAGATATCGCAACTTATAATTATTACAATGCTAAATTAACTGCTCATACAGCTGTAGGGACACGATACTTGAAATGGCACTACAAAGCATGATTACGCAAGATGTTGGCACAGGGCCGAGGCGGAGGAGTACAAACACAGCTAAACTTCGAGGTCGATGGCTCTGTAAGTATTTGGGTATATAACCCGCTTTCTGCACGTGAGAAAATTATTAGATATATTGTTTCAGAAGATCAACCGATTAGGATGGATGTAAGTCGCGTATTTGAAAGAATGATCTAACGCGGCTTTTGCTTACAGCACTAACATGTTAGTAGGAGAATTCTCACGTCTGATATTTTATGAATATATCAAAAAGAACTAGTAGAGCTAAAAGAACTATTCCAATAAGTTCAATTTTCTTTTGCCATAACCTCCGATATTTAAAAATATCAATGAAATTCTACTTTTCCTAAAATATCTACATCATTGTATGCTCATATTTTTATGCAACTAATTCAATTTGAACTAGTTTTTAACGAGATGGGTACAAGAGAAAGGAAACGTCGGCACGGCACAAACGTCGGCACGACGGACTTTGAGCCATGCTTGGGTCTGGCCAGAGGCAAGACGGGCCGACACGGCATGGTGAGATGAAGCACAATGGGCCTAGGCCATGCCGACACGGCACGGCTCAGCTCTCAGCTCTAGCCACAATTCATCGTCTTCCTTCCATCCCCATTCCCCTGAGCTCGGAGCTCCTGACCGTTGGGAATATGTGTAATATTTTAATTTTAATTTTACTAGAAGGTAAATATTGTAAATAACTAATGATGTATAAATTAATACTAATTGTAGGCAGTACATTATACTTTGAATTATGCTTAATAACATTATATAACAGAGTCAATCAATCAAACAAACAAGCTTACAGTTGAGCTTGATGAAAAATAGGAAGCAGCTCAGGCTTAATACAGTATAGAATGTAGATAAAATAGCGAAGTAAACGGTAACACAAATATAAGCTGTCTAGAAATCTTACTGTTGCCCCACGCAAGTGTCCTTGTGGCAATGGGTTTGGAGATCCCACTCGCCTTTCTTCCCATACACGCCTAGAAGAGAGGCCGACGAAGTACATCGGGTCAACCCTTCAACACATATTCCCAACACTGGCCTCCAGTGGCGGCATACCCTGTGGTGGTGGGGCCCAGTCAAACAGTGGAACTGCATGTCACAGCTATGCCTTGCAACAGCGGGTAGCAGTTCAGAAAAGAGCTACTGTCTGAAGTATGGGCTGGCCTTTAAACTGCGGTTCATGGGCCAATTGGGTCAATCTTTGACCGTAGCGCTCCAAACACTCAGCGATACGATTCCAATTCCTCAGCGAGACTTCGCCATGCACCGCTCCGCTCGATTGGTCGATCCGATTCCTCAGCGATACAGTTCCGAGACTTCGCCACGCGCCGCTCCGCTCGATCCAATCGTTCGCTCGTTCCAATCGTTCCAATCGATTTTGCTCAGGCCTCAGCGTTCCAATCGTTCGCTCGTTCGCCGCCGCCGCATGACAAAATAAACCGCTCGCTCCAATCGATTTTGCTCAGGCCTCAGCGTTCCAAGCGTTCCAATCGTTCGTTCAGGCGAAATCAATCAGGTAATCAACTTCTTTTTTTCAGTTGTTCTGGTGTGAGCATGACTTGCATCCAAAGCTTGATTTTGCTCTATTTGCATAGAATTTTCTGGAGTATAATTCTTCAAAACATTTGGTCAGAAAATAAAAAATAAGCACATGCTGTGTTTTCCGATCTTGTAAGCTAAAAGTGGAATGATAATTGTTTCCAGATATTGTTGTTTTCGGTAAAACCATAAGAACATAGTCACAGATCTTGAAGATCTTGCATAGTTGCATTACTTCTATAACAGAAACATATGGCCAAGAAAAGTTCTGGCATTCAAATTTCAAAATGATATATAATATTCTTTATTCTCTTGCAGGGCCGGAGCAATTGTTTTTTTAATTGTTCAGTTATGAAGAGAAGCGGAGACATTGCATCTCTTTTTCAGAAACATGCAGCCAAGAAGGCGACGGCTGCTACTTCAAATCCTGCCCCATCTCCGGTTGAAACTGAGGCGGAAAAGCAAACTCAAGAGCAAGAGAGAGTAATTGATAAATTGTGAATCCTATGACCCCGCCACCGCCATCGCCATCGCCACCACCACCGGTTTATGACATCAATCGCCTTCCGCATGATCCAGGTGATAGACAGCCCATTGGAAGTTATTCTGTTAATGATCAAGATGCAATTCGAAGAGCATATATTATTAAAGGTCCATTCCAACCTTATATACATGATTTTCCAAAAAGAAAGATTGGAGATAGAGATCATCAATTCAATTTTGTATGGTTTCATAAACATGAGGAGTGGTTTGAATATAGTATCAAGAAGGATTCTGTGTTTTGCTTTATATGCTACTTGTTTAAGAAGGGTACCGGGTCAGATAAATTTACTGTTGGTGGTTGGAGAAATTGGAATATAGGAGAGAAATCACTTCTCAAACATCTGGGTTCTAAGGCACATAATGCAGCTCAAGAGAGATACATTGGCTTTAAGAATCCCAAGGTAGCAATTGATTATCACATTGAGAAGTGGACTGATGAGGATCTTCGTCTTTACAAGAAAAGATTGACTTATTCACTTAGATGTATCAAGTTTCTTTTGCATCAAGGATTGACATTCCGTGGACATAATGAAAGTGAAGAGTCTAGCAACAGAGGGAACTTCCTTGAACTTTTGAAGTTTCTTGCAGGAAACAGTGAAGAAGTGAGCAAGTATGTTTTGAACAATGCTCCAGGTAATTGCACCTTAACTAGCCCAATGATACAAAAGGAAATTATTCACTGTTGTGCCATAGAAACTAGAAAGAAAATAATTGAAGAACTTGGTGATGAGCCCTATACAATTTTAGCTGATGAGTCTAGTGACATATCACATAAAGAACAACTAGCTCTTTGCTTGCGTTATGTTGATAAATTGGGAAGGCCATGTGAGCACTTTATTGGAGTTGTTCATGTAGATGATACTACCTCTTTATCACTTAAGGATGCAATTGAAGCTTTACGTGTTAGTCATGGCTTGACTATGGCTCAAATCCGTGGTTAAGGTTATGATGGGGCTAGCAACATGAAAGGAGATATTAAAGGGCTGAAAACATTGATCATGCAAGAGTCACCTTCTGCTTATTATATCCATTGTTTTGCACATCAACTCCAACTAGTTCTTGTTGCTGTTGCTAAGGGCAATACTGATTGTGTGAGTTTTTTTGATCAAGTATCTCTCCTGCTGAATATTGTTGGAGTTTCTTGTAAGCGTCATGGCATGCTTCGAAATGCTAGGCTTGAGAATATCAAGAAATCACTTGATTGTGGTGAACTTGAATCTGGGGTGGATTAAATCAAGAGATGGGTTTGCCTAGGCCTGGTGAGACTCGGTGGGGCTCTCATTACAAAACTGTATGCAACATCATTATTATGTATTCCACAATCCATGATGTACTCATAGATCTTGGTGATGATACTGCACATAAGGCCGATTGGACAAAAATACATTTTGTGCTTCGAGCATTTGAGACCTTTGAGTTTGTTTTCTTTGCACACTTAATGTTTGTTATTCTTGGATACACAAATGAATTATCCGAGTGTTTGCAAAGAAGGGAGCAAGATATTCTTAATGCAATCTCACTTGTTAATGTGGCAAATAACAGAATGCAACAATTGAGGTCTGATGGTTGGGATAAGTTCCTTGAGAGGGTCACTTCGTTTTGTGATAAACATGGTGTTGAAGTTCCTGCTATGGACGGTGATTATGTGCCTTATGGGAAATCAACAAGGTACGCTCGAAACCAAATAAATGATGATCACTTCAGAAGAGAAGTATATATTGGTGTCATTGATCAAATTAGCCAAGAGCTTGATAATCGGTTTGATGAGGTTAATATGGAGTTGCTCTCTTGTATGTCGGCCTTCAATCCTTCCAACTCATTTGCTTCTTTCGATGCATAGAAGGTACGTAGACTAGCTGAGTTCTACCCTAAAGAGTTCTCGAGCAATTATTTGCTAAAACTTGAATTGCAACTTGGTAATTATATTGATGACATGAGACAAGATGATAGCTTCAAAGATCTAGACAATCTTGTTGATCTCTCAGTTAAACTTGTTGAAATAAAGAGGCATAAAGTGTATGATATGGTTTACATGCTTCTCAAATTGGCTTTGCTTCTACCAGTGGCAACAACAAGTGTTGAAAGGGTATTTTCTGCAATGGTTTTAGTGAAAAAAAAGTTAAGAAATAAGATGGGTGATAATCTTTTGGATGATTGTCTAGTCACATTCATTGAGCGGGATATTTTCTTTGAAGTGGATGAAGATGATATAATCGAGACTTTTATGTCCTTTAGAAAGCGTAGGTCAAAAAAGTCAGATAAGTAGTATTGTAAGTCTCTTTTATGTATATTTGAGATTATTAGTATGGTGTTTGAACTACATATATTGTAATTTGTGTAAGTTTCTAACTTAATCCTTGAATTTAAGACTTATCATATTATTTAGTGCCTGTATACCGAATTACGGTGCAAAATTTACAATTATTTATCAAATTAGCAAATGGTTTTACCAAATTGCATATAAAAAATTTGGTACAGTATACCCTTCGGTAAAATCCTTGATTCGCCACTGCTGGACTCCCATGGCGGCCGGCCAGGGCAAGCGCCGAGGTACTCTGGGCAACCCGCGGCAGCTGCCCCGGTATGCTACCCTGCTGCCTCCGCCAACTTCTGAATGTCCGCTTCTGCGCCGGGGTTGGGGTTGCGGTAGAGAGAAAAGTCGTAAATGATTTTATTGATCGAAATCGATGACAGTCCACAAACATTCTTGTCAATCGAAGCTAAGGGCCTGTTTGGGAGAGCTCCACCAGCTCCAGATTCACCAAAAATATGGATCTGGAGCTGGATTCACCGTGGAGCAGCTCCATCGTGGATCTGGGATTCGTCAAAGTGTTTGGTACAGCTCCACCTCTCTCTCTATCTCACTTCCACCTGGGCCCCACGCGTCAGTGGAGCAGCTCCATTCTTCTTCCTCCCGATGAGAAGCACGCGCGCAGAGGAGGAGGCCGCGCGGCCGGCCGGGGGCGGCGCGGCGTCTGGCCGAGCAGGAGGCACAACAGAGGAGGAGGCGGAGCGAGGGAGGCAGCGCCTGGGGGGCGGGCGCGGCCGGCCGGGGGGCGCGGCCTGGGGGGCGGGCGCGGCGGCCGGCCAAGGGCGGGCGCGGCAGCCGGCCAGGGGCGGCGCGGCGTCTGGCCGAGGAGGAGGAGGGGGCACGGCAGAGGAGGAGGCGGAGCGGGGGAGGCGGCGCCTGGGGGGCGGGCGCGGCCGGCCGGGGGGCGCGGCGGCCGGCCTGGAGCAGCGCGGCGTCTGGCGTAGGAGGAGGAGGAGGGGGCACGGCAGAGGAGGCGGAGCGGGGGAGGCGGCGCCTGGGGGGCGGGCTCGGCCGGCCGGGGGCGGCGCGGCGGCCGGCCGGGGGGCGCGGCGTCTGGCCGAGGAGGAGGAGGAGGGGGCACGGCAGAGGAGGAGAAGTCGCCAGGAGGGGAGGCGCTGCGAGAAAGAAGAAAAACGAATCGTTTTTTTGTGTAACCAGTGGCAGTGGTGGGTAATTTTCCCCAACTCCACCAACTTGAGTTTGGTGGAGCACCCCTTGAGGTGCTCCACCAATTTGGTGAATCTGAAGCTAGATCCATGGTTTTGGTGGAGCAGATCCACGGTGGAGTTGCTGGAGCTGGAACTGTTTGGCTTGGAAAAGTGGATCTGGATCTGGTGAATTTGGAGCTGGTGGAGCTCTCCCAAACAGGCCCTAACTGAAACGGCTCCACAGTACTCTTGTCCATCGACAGCTCCCAATTCCCAGGCTCACCACCAGCCATCCGGCCACGTCACGCCGCCATCCGCGCGAGCGCCTCGCCGGCACGCTCGCCAGTGGACAGCCGGAGCCTCCGGTACTCGTCGTAGTTGAACGCCTTGAACCGGCGCGGGTGTTCCGCGTCCACGAACGCCTCCGGCGCGCACACCCTGTCGTCCTTGGGCGCGAGCAGGAACATAGCGATCGAGATGCGCGGCGCCGCCGCCACGCACTGCACCCTGTGCTTCACGTGGTGCAGCCTGCCGTTGCTCCACGCCTGAAACGGGATTGATGAGAGGACCGGACTAGTGAACTGAGCGAATTTGCCAAGAATCAATTCCACTGAACATGATGGTACCGTGCCGACGTCGCCGATGTTGACGAGGAACGAGCCGGGGAGGGGGTCCACGGGGACGAACTCGCCGGCGGCGGGGTCCAGCACCTCGAGGCCGCCGACGCACTCGTCCTCCTGGAGCACGGTGAGGAAGCCGGAGTCCGTGTGGATCTGCACGCCAGGGGACCCCACGGTGTCCTGCGTGTAGTTGTACCTGTTCATGCGGAACTGGCACGGCCAGTCCTGGAACGAGTGGCCCTGCAGCCCCAGGCTTGAGGCCACCTTGCCAGCGACGTCGACGATCAGCTCGTGCATCCTCTCGGCATAGCTCTTGACGGTCTGCCTGCGCCAGATTGTGTTTCTTGAGGTCAGATCTTAAGGATCCCAGCTCCCAAGGGGAGCAAGAAAGATGTGGTTTTTTCATCACTCACCCGACGTGGGGCGGCGCGTCGAGGCGCGCGCAGAAGGCGTCGACGTCAGTGGGGGCGGCGGCGTCTACGAGGCCGAAGGCCTCGTAGAGCGGGTTGGCGGGGTTGGGCGCGATGTAGCCGCTGCCGGCGATGATGTCGGTGTTGCGGCGCTTGGCGTCGTCGGGGAAGTCGAAGAGCGCGCGCACGGCGGCCTTCATCTCGGCCTGGAGCTGCGCGGGCACGCCGTGGCCGGCCACGCGGAAGCACCCCAGCCGCTCGCACGCGCCCCGCAGCCGCGCCGACTCCTCCGGCCGCGCGCCGGCGAGCTGCAGGTCGATCACCGGGATCTCCGCCATCTTGTGCCGGCTTTCTTGGGCTCACGAGACGCGATGCGCCGATCCGATTTGGTTGCGTTGCGTGCGGGGGTTGGTCTCGATTCGACGTGGTCTTTCGTATTTAGAGGCGAGCCGTGAAAGCGACGCAGGGGGCAGCGCGGCGAGTCGCGTCGCGGCTTGTCGGGGGAATGGGGCGGAAACTTGTGGCAGGAAGCGACGAACTAGCTGCCCGTATCGCCAGTTTGGTGAGACAATCGCTCGACACACGGAAGTTTCCTGTCAAATGCTGCTTTCCTATCACTTGCTTCGTAGATCATCAGATCATGTAGAATCGAGAGAAAATATACCTTACTGTTCTATTTGGAAGGTATAATGCTGGTGACCGCACAGGGCGCGGCCCGCGGCTGAGGAGAGGAGCCACTGCTCGTACGTGGTCGGTGAGTGGGGAGAGAGGTCACGCCACGCATGATGGTATTTCACATGCAGGGATACGAATCAGATACGGACAGATATTACTTATCTCATATCATTTTTTATATTTTTTATCGGAATCGGAGTCGAACACGGATAATGTTGGATACGAATGCGGATATTCTCGGTCACGAATACGGAGCGAATACATGCCGCTCTGAATACAGTTAGTTTCGGTCACAAATATTTAATCAGATAATGCGCGAAAGCAAATTTCACATGATGACAGAGATAAATTAAGCAAACTGAGATCTAATACGAGTGTACCGACATTGCAATAGCCACTGAAACAAGCAATCTTATATAAATAAATGATGCTATATTTCAAGAAGAGTCGGAGATCCCACCTGGTCGGTGGAGAGGCTAGGTACCCGACTCCGTTTTCGTATCTGATAACTATCCGGTAACTATCCGGGTAACTATTCGGTAACTATCCGAAAAAATACCTAGATAGTTTCGTATCCGTCGGATAATGCTTTTTCTGAATCCGTTTCCGTATCTGACAAAAAATATCCGAATCCATTTCCATATCCGACAAAACCTTCGGATATCCGAAAATTTGCCCCGAATTGTACCCGAATTAAAACAGACGAACGAATGGTCGAGAAATATCCGCTCCATTTGCACCCCTATTCACATGTATAACAACATTTTTCATTAGTTAATAATAAAATATATCTGTAAGACTTCGTGGATTCAAAATCCACACGTTTCTACGTAGCATGGTGTAGAGACCCGAATATACAAATCCGGACTCTCCTGTGTATTCTGCACTAGTCCAGGATCACGCTAGTGCACACAGTGTGAACAAAGATAAATATCATCCATATCACGATATTCTAAGGAAAAACCAAATTATATTGATAATCATCAGAGTACGACCTTATGGCCAAGCTTACAATAGACTAGCCCGAAGGGCTTAACAAAAACTAGCAGCGGAAATCCAAAAGAAAACGCAGTATCCAATCGACACGCCCACAGGCTATCGAGTGGAGAACGAAGCCTAATCCGCGAAGACGTCGAAGTACTCTCCTTCTGGAACCTCCTGCTGATGATACTCCTCCTCCTCAACTGAGCAACAGGGGCATAAAGCCGTGAGTACATTGGTACTCAGCAAGTCGTTTGTAACAAATGAATGCAATATAATATGCAAGGCTTAACAATGGATGGCTGAAAGGTTAATTTTGCATAAAGCAATAATTTAAAGTAAATACAATAAATAGATTGAAAAGCAAATTTAACAACAGACACTAAGTAAATAACCAAGGGAAAATGAGCATAACCACAAGTGAACTAACCATTCACTTCCCATCTCAAACCAAACCAGAATTTCATAAAGACTCTACCCCTCGTGTGAAATCACCGAGCATTGTCCATGACCGAGGACACGGCTATTCGAATAGTTTTACACTCTGCAGAGGTTGCACAACTGTACTCACACGATGTGATAATCCTCACGTTAAAGATAATCACAACAAGGCTTTTACAATGATCCATCTCCACCCGATCCCACTCGCTAAGGATTCGCCGTCGAGTAGGGTAACCCCCTAGTCGATAATTGCCCCCTCTTGCGCCACACAACATCAGTAGTAAAACCAAAGTGGAGACTTCACAAATTATTATGCCAGGTCCATCCCATACTAGACATGTGGTTTGCACGATTAAGCTCAGATCAATGGCGCACAAAGTTAAGTCCTTAAGAGTTACCCAGGCGAAGCATCCACATCCCAATGTGCAACCTGCACCCCCTTTACTGCACGATCATTCGCCCAAGTGAAAGCAAGTTTGTATAACCAATGCCCATGACACTACCCATGTCATGACATACAAATTTTATAACTGTGGTTAACCACCACGTTCAAGTTTACCATTAAGTCAAAATTAATTAACCACATGTGATGATAGATCCCAGCGATCTAATAATAAGCATGGCTAAGCAAAATAAGCGTACCACCCATGTGACAACTAGTATTGCATCACTAAATAATTACCCATCCTATGGTGACAATAGAATCATGGTATTCAAATTATCAAGGAGGAAATAATAAATTAGGTTATTAACTACCAATACAAGGGTTTTATAATAAAGTAGCGATGCATGATAATTTAAAACAAGATAATACATAATAGATTTGAAAACTGGGTTCAACATGATCAAAAAAAATACGACTTGCCTTGGCCTTACTCAGCTGAGGGCTCTTGATCTTCAAATCCAACTTCCGCTCCCTCGAACACGCGATCTAACGAGAGAGAAAGCGAAACGAAAAGACAAAATAATTCAAATAAAATTCAAATGAACTCCAAAAACTTTCAAACCTGAACCAAAAGGTATATCTCAATTTTAGATGAATTTAGGAAGAAGAATCGGGTCAATCGGAGCTAGGACGAGGGAGAACGGGCTCTTGGAAAATTAAATCTACAGAAAATCGGGGAAATTGGAAAAGGGCACTGTGCTGTGGACCGGGTGCACGGGGAGCTGGGTCTACGGTGGGCTCGGCGCACGGAACAGTGCGGGCGGCTGGCTGCTGACGCGGGCGGCAGAGGCCGACGTGGCGTCCACGTGGCGACACGTGTACGCGGTGGCTGACGTGGTGGCTGACCTGGCTGCTGACGGGGCAAGCTGACGTGGCCCTCCGGCGCACAGGTCTACGGGCTCGGCTGACGGGTGGGCCTGGTTTGTCAGCGGGACGGCTCACGGTGGATTGGGTACACGGAAAGGTGAAGCGGCGGGCGCTGCTGGCGTCAGCGCTGGCGTGGCGGCGCGGGGACCGAGGCGGCGCGGACGGAGCGGCCGATGCGGCGGCGAGGCGCGGGTGCGTCCGCGGCGATGGCCGGGCGGCGGCGACGGCTGGCCGGCGGGTCTGGGACGGCGGCAACTGAGGCGGCGGCGGGACTCACCGGCGGCGAGCTCCGGCGGCGAAGACAGCGAGCGACGACGACGGCAGACGGCGGCTGCGGGACGAGGAAGTCGAGGGGGCGGCCTCCGTATTTATACACGGCCGTCGAGGTGTTCGACTCGGAGACGGCGGAGGAAAACGGAAGGCGGCGGCGGTGTCCCGATCGGAGACGGGGAAGAGAGTCCGGGTCGGAAACGGGGACCCTGACAGGTGGGCCCCACCCGTCAGCGGCTCGGACGGGCGAGCGGCGAGGATGGCGCACGGGCGTGAGCGGGCGGCCGGGATGGCGACACGCGTCGACCATCGGCAGGGGCAAGGCGGGCGCGTGCGCGGCACCGATGTGCGACGCGTGGCACGGCGGGGCGGTGCGGGCTGGCGGCCTGCTGGGCTGGGCCGGCTGGTGGGTTTCGGCCCACTGGCCGGTTGGGATTTTCTTTTCTTTTTCTTTTCCAGAAATTCAAATAAATTCTTTTGAGCTCTAGAAAATAGCAAATAAATCCATAAAAATCCAGAAAAATTCCAATAAATTCCTTGAGACACAAAGAACTCAAATAAAATAAATTCTGGCAAATGTTCATGTTCAAATTAATCATATTAAATCCTTTTAATTCATAAAAATTCCATTTAAGCTTTAATTAATTCCAGAAAAATTCAAATGGTAAATTTTATTTTAAAAACTTCAAAAAGGCTCTGAAAATCAGGATGTTACACATGGTGTCTATTAACATAAGTATCTGTTAATTCATGTGGATGATTATAAATAAAGTGACGATGAATAATTGATATTTGGATTGTTTTTATTTTACGTTTGTGAAAATTTCGGTCGATTGCAGTCGAACATTTCAAGTTCGAGTGGTTTTTATTTTGTTCAAATGGTTTTGCTCTGCTCTAAGTGGTTTCAGTCACTTTGAGTGGTTTGCTTGAGTTCGAGTGGTTTATGTTTCGTCCGAGTGGTTTTAATTTGCTCCGAGTAGTTTTGGTCTGACCTGAGTGCTTTCGGACGGGTCCAAGTGACATCAAGAGATCGAGCGATATTCGAGTGCCATTGGAGCATCGGACGGTGTCCAAGTAACATCGGACAAGTCCAAGTAACTTTAGAGTATCGGACGGTTTTCGAGTAGCGATAGAGAATCGGACGGTGTTCGAATGTCACCAGATGATCGGACGGCTTCTAAGTGGCACAGATGCACCGAACGACGTTCGAGTACCGCCAGAAAATCAGACGACCTTCAAGCGGTGTGATCAAAGATTCAGAGGACGGACCAGTCAAAACTACAAGCTTCTTGTATGGTCAAAACTACAGTGATATGGTCAAAACTGTACGGTCAAAAGAACAGTACTCAGAGATGAACAGTGATTCAATTGGTACCTAGAAGAGTACTGTAGCAGAACACGGCTTTACGACCATGTCCAACTTCGACGACGACGGACTTCGACCACTACGGCTTTCAATATGGCGATACGAGTACCGCAGCACAATTATGGAAGAACGACCACGTCTGGCTTCGAGCACGGTAACTCGACTATGGCATTTTGACCACGACTGACTTCGACCACGTCCGGCTTCAACCACGTTCGACTTCGACCACGTCTAGCTTTGACCATGTTCGACTTCGACCACGACATAACGACTACTGAAGATAATCATAGCTACAATACTTTTTCATGGTCGTAGCTACAGTACTTTGCACGGTTGAAGTTACAATACTTTTTCATGGTCGTAGCTACAGTACCTTTTCATGGTGGTAGACTTTACTGGTCGTACTCGATAGTTGTAGACTTTGCGATCGATAGTCATAGACATTGTGATCGATAGTCGTAGACTTTGCAGTTGATGATCGTAGACTTCGTAGATTGCTGTCATACTCGTAGACTTCGTGGTCTGTGGTCGTTGTCTTCAGTTTTTCGATTGGTTGTCGTAGACCACACGATTGGTAGTCGAAGGCTTGGCAATCAGTTGTCGTAGGCTTCGTAGTCGGTACTCGTAGACTTCATTGTCGGTTTGAGTACTTTATTTTTGTGATCTTTGAGTACCTCGAGTACTCCTGTTGGGCCAGTGGTTAGCTAGTCGGTATGTGGTGGCCGGTGATTGGTGGTCGTTGTGACAATACCAGGTAGGTATTCGATGATCGATGAACAATTTTTGGAGGAATAATACTCGCAAGTTTCGGTACTTGGAAGATATGAGTACTCAGTAGTTGAAAGAACCCAGTACTCGATGGTCGTGGTTTTCATGATCATGGTCAGCAGAGGTGTTGCGATCGGTAGTTGTAGTCATAGCGATTGATACTCGGTGGCTCTGTAGTCGGTAGCGATGTGGGTGTTATTCCCAAGTGTTTTTGGTGGAGCAATAGTATTTCCCAAGTACTTGTGGTTTTCAAGTATTCGTTGAGTTAGCGATCATAAGAAGTTGTCTGGAGCTGATTTACGGTAAGCGATGGAATGTGTGGTCGTGGACGACCTGGTTAATGGTCGTAGATAGTTTTGTTCTTGTCTATGGATGGATAAGGGTGATGTGAGTGTGTGCGCTGATGACGGTCAAGTTGTGGAGAACTTGTGTCAGGAAAAAGTTTCTTTGGTCTTTGCACGTGCAGGTAAGCGTGAAGACGATTATGGATGGTGACGAGGAGGACCAGAACTAGGAGGGGTAATCTGAGGTCCAGGCGGTTGGGATGTTACGCGAGATGGTCGTGTTCATGCTAGAGCACGTGGAGATCTAAGGTGGATGATGCATGGAGGCATGGAGATGGTTACGGTCGGTGACGAGGAGGACCAAGACTAGAAAGGAGTAATCTGAGGTCCAGGCGATCGAGATATCACGCGAGGTGATTGGGCACACGCTAAAGCACGTGATGATGTGTTGAGAAGTTACAGGAGGTGCTTTCCTGGAGGTTTTGACACGGGAATTGGTGATGCGTAATGGAGATACAGAAGATGCGTCTTGCACGCTTCATCACGTGGTGAGATTGGAGACGTTATGGAAGGAGTCCATAACGAGAAGGTTTAGAGATATGGTAAAACCCGTGTTAGGAAGAGTTTCGGGTCCCTTGATTTGAGGAAGAGATGGAGTTGTGTGTTCATGTTTGAGGCGAACATGGCTTGGACGTTAGCCTATAAAAGATGAGAGAGGCTAAGGGCTGAAGTGTGGGTTTTTATAGGGCTTTCGTCGAGAGAGCTTTTAAGGGTGTCGTGAGGGCACTTTGTAACCACATCCATGATATAGAAATAATAGATCAGATCTATTCCAAGGAATGTTTGCTGGCATCTGTGACATGTTTTCTGAGCATCGTTTTTCTTCTGTCTCTGGCATGTACCCGTTCGAGCGATCGAAGCGTTCGAGCGGCTGAAGTCTTCGAGTGGAGGGAGATTACGACTACGTGCGTCAGCGGTCATAGAGAGCGATTGAAGGGAATGGTCGGACAATCAAAGCGTTCATTGAGCACGTGTGAGCGAACCAACATCTTGCGGTCGTAATTTACATCCGGTAATTTAGATTGTTTTTCTTCTACATTTAGTTTTTGTTTCAGGTGTCAAAAAGTAGAGGCAATTATTTACCCTCTCTTTGATTATGTCATACGATCCTACAGTATCTGATCTTTTGGAACGCAAGAAATGAAAAAAATTATAAGCATAAGAAAAGTACAAGAATTGCACGGGAATGACAGTGCAATCCTACGTGATTACAAAACAGAGGAATTATTCTCGAAATGTCTTTAGATGCTTTGTAGAAATTTTGCAGGAATTGGAAGGGAGAAGCTCTATGCAAGACAGAAGATTTTTTTTCCATGAGGTCTAACCTCATGTTAGAATTACTTCAAAATTCATATGGATTGAGTTAGTAATTTCGTAGGAATCTTGAAAGCTCCTTCCTTTATCATAAAGGGCCATATAGAAAATCTTCCTATAGGATTCTATTCCTTCGAAATTCCTCTAAACATGGTACTTCCAAAGAGGGCCCGAAACATGGCGCACAATGAATACTTGCCTTTGTAGTTGTGCAGGTTATCCTGGTTTTATCACTAAACCTTGCACGTCGTCATTCATTGGGAAATTATAGCGTGCATGCATGATTTTTATCTTTTGTATTATCGACCCAACCAACCAGATATGAGGTATATTGTAGTAGGGGTGGCCTCTATCTGTTCGGTCTGTTAGAGAATTGTAAGGCCTATTAGGATATATGTAAAGACATATACGCTCTTGAGGGAGGCGTATGATTATAAGAGTAAGATTGTAATTGTGCTTTATGTGTAAATATATACACGCCCTGCATAAGGAGAAAGAGAGAGCAAGCATTGTTCATCCATCTCAACGCTCCACTACTCTCCTACTTCACTGTTTGGTCAGTAGCCACAACAGTTGGCACCGTCCGTGGGGACGACGAAGAGCAAGCCATAGATTTTGAGAAGTGATGGCACCCAAGAAATCTTTATCGAAGACAAGGAGGAAGCGGAGCACGACGGTGACACTCGCAAATGCTAGGGCCTTGGTCAGCGGGCCGCCTACATCGACATCGGAGCTCGGCGCTGAAAGCGATGCTCATGCGGCGAACGCCGATGTCGACATCTGTGGCACAGCGGCCGGCATCACTTGCCATTATACATTTCAAAATAATAGGTGCATCTTCGTTTTCGAATAGTTTTCTCTTGTGGGGAAATATTGTGCTCCATAACTCTTTTCCCCCCCTTGCCATCCTGCATCACTTGCCATTATACATGGCAGCGCATAAAATGTTGCCCATGTAAGGTCAAGGGTGTAGTAATTCTTGGTTGCTCGGGGTTGGAAGTCCTCAGAGTTCCTGCATATAGATACAATCGACTTTCCTACTTAGGACCTACGCCAAACCATGCCATTTTGATATTGGCCTAGTTTGACTTTGATGTCTCCATTGCCAAAAGGAAACTTAGGTAGATAGAGCTAGAAAGTAGTGTTGGTTTCCTTTTCGCGCCTGGGGTTCTAGATCTGAGAGGGAAGGGAGAGAGAGAGGGTACCGACCGTCCGTCGCGTTGGATGAAGAGCCGGCCATCGCTGGTTCGTTGGTGAGGTCTGCGCACGGGCAGCGACGGTCGGTGAAGAAGGAGCGGCGTCTCCCTGGCGGCGAAGGTGGCGGCGGCGCAGATCCGGTGAAGCTTCCCGTCGCTGACTGCGCCCCCTCTAGATCGGTCTAGGGTTTGTGTGTCGGTGGGGATGTACGGCTCAGGACAACCTCGTAACTCGAGCCGCCGGCCCCCACCCCTTTATATATAGCGCAGCGCGACGGGGGCCCACCAGCCAACAAATGGGCTGGGCGCCCCGATCAGGGCGCGGGTCAAGGCCCCGATTAGCCGTTGGGCTAATCGGGAGAGAGATCAATCTAACATTCTCCCCCTTGATCTCATTTATGCTTTATCTTTAATTACTTTTGACTTTCACTCACTCCATCACAGATTAGTGCAAAGAACATGTCTCATCGTCACGGTCAATCGCCGATAGATTTAACAGCTACAATACACCTCTCTGTTCTGAAATAGTTACTTTAATCTTTTGAGCCATCTTTTAGTCCAGGAATCATAGGCTTTCCCTTAAACCCATGCCGGCTACATGTTCTCTGAACACGTTGGGTGGTAAGCCTTTAGTAAGCGGATCCGCTAACATCTTTGCGGTACTTATGTGCTCAAGACTTATAATTTGATCCCGAACTTTATCTTTCACAACATAGTACTTTATGTCAATGTGTTTGGCAGCACCACTTGACTTATTGTTGTGGGCATACATTACTGCGGATTCATTATCGCAGTACAACTTAAGTGGTCTATTGATGTCGTCAACCACTTTTAAACCGGGTATGAACTTCTTTAGCCAGTTCACCTGCCCCGTAGCCTCATAACATGCTACAAACTCGGCATACATTGTGGACGATGTAGTGACGGTTTGCTTTGAGCTTTTCCACGATATAGCTCCTCCAGCGAGAGTGAATACATATCCGGATGTAGACTTTCTATCATCTCCCGCAAAATTAGAATCTGTATACCCCACTATATGGAGTGAATCTGATCTTCTATATGTCATCATGAGGCCTTTTGTTCCTTGCAAATAACGCAAGACTTTTTTTTATCAATTTCCAATGTTCTATTCCAGGATTGCTCTGGAATCTGCCAAGTAACCCGGTAACAAATGCTAAGTCAGGGCGTGTGCATACTTGAGCATACTGTAAGCTTCCGACAGCTGAAGCATATGGAACCGCTTTCATTTGATCGATCTCATACTGGTTCCTGGGCATTGAAAATCCCCATATATGTCGCCCTTGACTATAGGTGCAGGTGAAGAACTACATTTATGCATACCAAATTTCTTTAAGATTTTCTCTATGTATGTCTTTTGCGATAGTCCCAATGTCCCTTTGTTTCTATCCCGGTGAATTTCGATCCCTAGAACGAACGAAGCTTCACCAAGATCTTTCATATCAAAGTTTGAGGACAAAAACTTCTTTGTCTCCAGTAGCAGACTAACATCACTACTAGCTAGTAGGATATCATCCACATACAGGATTAGGAAGATAAACTTCCCATCTTTAAACTTTTCATAAACACAGTTGTCCTCTACATTTTCTTTAAACCCAAATTTTCTTATTGTACTGTCAAACTTCAAGTATCACTGTCTTGAAGCTTGCTTTAACCCATAAATCGATTTCTTTAGGCGGCATCCCATTCTTTCATTTCCTTCCACGACAAAACCTTTCGGTTGTGCCATGTAAACATTTTCCTCCAAATCCCCATTAAGAAATGCCGTCTTTACATCCATCTGATATAACTCTAAATCATAATGTGCTACTAATGTCATTATGATTCTGAAGGAATCTTTACATGAGACTGGAGAAAAGGTCTCATTGTAATCAATCCCTTCTCTTTGCGTAAAGCCTTTTGCCACAAGTCGCGCTTTGTATCTTTCTATATTCCCTTGGGAGTCAAGCTTTGTCTTGTAGACCCATTTACAGCCTACTGTTTTGGCTCCTTTAGGAATAATTTCCAAGTTCCAGACTTTATTAGTCTTCATGGACCTCATTTCCTCTTCCATGGCCTCAAGCCATTTTGAGGAATTTTCGCTTCTCATGGCTTCTTCAAATGAGGTGGGATCTTCCTCCATTTGAAATTCCTCTGTATGATAAATCTGATAATCATCAGAAATAGCTGATCTTCTTACTCTTTGAGACCTCCTCGGGGCCTCTTCATTTGGTACATCTTCTGTTTGAGGCTGCTGTTGCTCCCCCTCATCTGTGGCAATAGGTTCTATAGGATCCTGAAAAACAGGTTCCTCATTATCATTCATTGTTGCCACAGGAGGAACAATAACAGGTGCTGGCACCACAGTGTCTTGCACCGTCGGTGCAGCGACAGCAGGTAGTGTGAAGAATGGCTCTTGAATCATCGGAGTGGGCGCATACACCCGCTTCTCTTCAAGGTCAATCTCACGAGCTACCATACTTCCTCTCATCATTTCATCCTCTAAGAAGACAGCGTGTCTCGTTTCTACAAACTTTGTATATCTATCTGGACAGCAGAAACGAAAACCTTTTGACTTTTCAGGGTAGCCAATGAAATGACAACTTACTGTTTTGGGATCAAGCTTCCCAAGGTTTGAGTTAAATACTTTAGCCTCAGCAGGATTCCCCCACACACGTAAGTGGTTTAGTGAGGGAACTCTTCCTGTCCACATCTCGTACGGTGTTTTGGGCACCGACTTACTAGGCACTCTGTTGAGAATATGAATGGCGGTTTTCAACGCCTCCATCCATAGGTTCGCCCGGTGTAGAATACTGGGCCACTATTCCATTTTCCTGTAAAAACCTTGCAAAAGGTCCAGGAACTTGTCCATATGGGGTATGTCGACCGTAGTACTCCCCCCCACGATCAGATCGGACTATCTTAATCTTTAAATCATGTTGGTTTTCAACTTCAGTCTTAAATATCTTGAATTTATCCAAGGCTTCATTTCTTTCTTTGATTGGATAAATATATCCATAACGGGAGTAATCATCTGTGAATGTTATGAACGAGTCATATCCATCCACACTTTTCACAGGAAAAGGACCACAAATATCTGTGTGAATAATTTGTAGAACTCCTGTGCTTCTTTTAGCGTCTTTTTTAATTTTCTTTACATATTTTCCTTTAATGCATTCTCTGCATTGTTCTAAGTCTGAGAACTCTAATGGAGGAAGAATATCATTCTTAACTAGTCTTTCTATTCTCCCCCTCGAAATATGGCCTAAACGACAGTGTCATAATTTCGACGACTCATCTATAGTTCTCTTTCGTTTTCTGTTTACATTCGTAGACGAGGATTCAATCACTTTCTCGCACGCGATGTTCCCATTATCGCATACGACATTCACATCATCACATAATGATAACAAATAAAGCTCATTCTGTAAGATGGCAAGACCAACACATTCTTTATTAAACATTATTTCACACTTGCCATTTCCAAAATTACAATCATAACCATCTTTGTCCAAATTTGAAACACTAATCAAATTCCTCTGTAAAGAGGGAACAAAAAGGACATCTCTAAGTAAAAGATTGGAGCCATTAGCTAACTCTAATGAAAGATCGCAAACGGCTTCAACTTCAGCTTGGACTCCATTTGCAACTTTAATGCATCTTTCGTTTCTTTGCGTAGTCCTCGTCGAACGGAATCCCTGTAAGGAATTAGCAACATGAACAGTTGCTCCTGAGTCAATCCACCAAGTGGATTTCAAATATTGCACATACAAGCATTCATTTATAAAGGTAATAATGTTCTCACCTTTCTTTGCCATTATCATCTTTAAGTAATCAGGACAGTTCTTCTTGTAGTGTCTCGTCTTCTTGCAATGAAGACACTGATCTTTGTCTACAGCAAATTTATTCTGTTGAGGCTGATGGACAGATGTTTTTCCCTTGTTATTTGAGAAGGAGTCACTGTTAAAATTCTTTTTCTTGTTATCCTTCACATAGTTGATAGATCCACCATGTGAGGATTTAATTCTTTCCTCCTCTTGCACACACATAGCTATGCACTTTTCCAAGTCCCATTTCTCGGGCTGCATGTTGTAGTTGACAACAAATGTGTCAAACTCTTTGGGCAAGGAAGTAAAAACCAAATGAATAAGGAACTCATCCTTGATAGCCAAATCCATTGGTTTAAGTTTAGATGCCAAGTTGCTCATCCTTAGTATGTGCTCTCTTATGCCACTGCCACTGCCAGAGTACCTTTCTGTCACAAGCTGCTTAATCAGCTGTGTAGCATAAGTCTTTGAAGAGCCAGTGAACTGACTCTTTATCTTATCAAGGTACTCTGTGACAGTGTCACACTCTGCAATTGAGCCCACAATTGCAGGCTCAATTGTGTTCTTTATCACAGCCATACATTTCTTGTTGGCTGTTGTCCATTTCTTATGATCAAGATCATAAGACATCTGTAAGGGAGCATGATCCCTTTGTCTTTTTCTGCCAAGCAGTATCAGCCTCATTTTGATCCCTCACTGGTGCCATAGGCTCAGTGGGACGTGCTGTAGTGAGGACCCAGTCCACCTCAGCCAAGATAAACGCTAAGTCTATCTTTTTCTTCCACTCTCCATAATTATCTCCTTTAAGAGTGGGGATCTCTCTGATACAACTCATCAAGTTGTATCCGCCTGAAAATTTTAGTTCAAATAAAGTGAGAACATAACAGGAAAATTATATGCCTTATTTCCAACGTTGGTCAAAAATGCGACATACAATTAAATCAATTTTATCTATACATTAAATCTACATCACCGTTGGGCAGAAATAGAAATAATGCATAAAATCATCAATTAAAAATTATAATACTGTTATTATCAACGTTGGTCAGAAAATAACAATATCATAAATCTCTGAAAATTATATCTATTTTTCCAAAATTAAATTCTCCCGTTGGTTCGAATTTAATAATGAAAATTAATCAACATTAACTTTTGCAGCGGAAACTGTAATTATTCTAAAATAATTCATTATACAGAAGCATTATACTGTACACATTTAATCTCTGAAAAATTAACACGTTGGTGCAAAATTACAGAGATTTTAAATCAAATTTCATTCAAATTCACTCATAAATGCTTCTGAAATAATTAACTTTCATTTTTCTGGAATTTACTGTGCAAAATGGCCATTTGGCCCATCTTGCGCAGCCGCGGCCCAAACAAATACAGCTCCCACGCATGGCCGCAGCCCAAGAAGCAGTCGGCCCAACAAAATTTGACCGTCGGATCCCATCCGACGGCCACCGCGCGCTGGCAGCCGAAGCAAAAGGGGGGAAACCCTAACCCTAATGCCAAAACGCCAAATCCCACCCGAAAAATCCGGATCAGATCGACGGCACCGCATGGGGCGGCGGCTCCCGCGCGGCGGCTGCGCACGTGGCGCACGGCAGGGCGCGGCCCCCAAGCGGCCACCCGTGGCAGGAGCAGAGGCGGCGCGCGAGCACGTGTGGAGCGGCGGCTGCGGCGGCGCCCGACGAGAGGCGGCTGCGCGGTAGCGCACGCAAAGGCAGCGGCGGCGGCTCCCGCGAGGCGAACGGCGCGCCCATGAGGAGCCGGAGCGGCGGCGGCCGGCGGCCCCTGAATCCGCGCGGCAGTGGCGGCGCGCGGCGGCGCCACTACGGCAAGGCGGAGGCCCATGGGGAGGCGCAGCAGCGGCGGCCGGAGCGCGGCGCGGCGCACGGCGACGGCGGCCCGGGCGACACAACCGGTAAGGCTCTGATACCAATGTTGGTTTCCTTTTCGCGCCTGGGGTTCTAGATCTGAGAGGGAAGGGAGAGAGAGAGGGTACCGACCGTCCGTCGCGTTGGATGAAGAGCCGGCCATCGCTGGTTCGTTGGTGAGGTCTGCGCACGGGCAGCGAGGTTGGTGAAGAAGGAGCGGCGTCTCCCTGGCGGCGAAGGTGGCGGCGGCGCAGATCCGGTGAAGCTTCCCGTCGCTGACTGCACCCCCTTTAGATCGGTCTAGGGTTTGTGTGTCGGTGGGAATGTACGGCTCAGGCCAACCTCGTAACTAGAGCCGCCGGCCCCCACCCCTTTATATATAGGGCAGCGCGACGGGGGCCCACCAGCCAACAGATGGGCTGGGCGCCCCCGATCAGGGCGCGGGTCAAGGCCCCGATTAGCCGTTGGGCTAATCGGGAGAGAGATCAATCCAACAAGTAGTATATGATTTCTTCGTCAAGATAGTTGGATTAAGGGAATTTCAAAAAACAGGATACAGTGTCTGACTTCGTCAAGATAGTTAGATTAAGAGAATTTCAAAAAACCAGGATACAGACTGGTATGAAGAAAAGGTCAATATCTTAATCACACAGAGAGGATAACTACCACCAAAATTGGCATTAAGTCGATAATAAGCTGGGTCATTAACATAATTTTATGGCATGCCATTTAAGTAGATCAACCATTCTTCTCTTCCGCTTTCTTACTGTTTGCGACTTATATACTTGTTTTGTTTCCTTGATGAAGCTGGGGGCGATACCCTCTGATTTCAACATACACGCACGACCAACCTTATACTGAAGTAGTAACACATGTCAGATGCACCACGCCGCCACCACCTGTTACATATTAGGGCATCTGTAGTGTATGAAAAGAGGGGGTCTTAAGCCATCTTAAGGTCAACCTTATACATTACAGGGATGACCTTAAGCAGACCCTAAGCAAAAAAAGCTTAAGGCTGGTCCTCAAGCTAAAGACCTGGCCATAAGCATTAAAATACAATTTTTCTTTATCTGTCAAGTGGGACCGTCTTAAGGCCCCTTGGGTTATATACACTATAGAGTTGGTCTTAAGATTTAAATAGGACTCACCTTAAGACCCTTTGAGTTATATACACTACAGATGCCCTTACTATCGCTTCGTCATGTTAAGAGTCATGCATTTACCTGTACCTGTTTGTGGCATTTTTAAATGCTGATGCATATCTTATTCAGGCAGGAGACAAGGTCAAGCCTCTTATATGTATCCAGTGCTGGCAACACGCCGCGGAGAAACTGCTGCCTCACATGAGGGGATGTACTGCTTGCATCGCTCTCTCTCGTGAATGCACAACGTGCCCTGTCAGATGCTGGTAAATGGCAAATGGGGCCCTCCCAAGCACTAACCCCTCTACTGAGCTGGCCATTGGCCACATCATTTATAAGTCAGAATTGGAACGGACCACCCAAAGGGCCAAGTGAGCATGTATGCCTCTACATTTGCATGTCCTTCACCTTTGCTTTTTGTACAAAACCTACCATCGCAAACGGCATTGGAAAACTTGGAGGCCTAGTGCCAATAAAAGTATGAAGGACATGCAGTGGTGGAATGCAACATAAATAAAACTGTACAGTTGCCAGTTGCTGGTTTCAGCGGTTTATGGTTCAGGTGGTCTGAAGACTGAACCATTTCATCTTTGTAATCAATAGAAATGTTTGGATGCTATTACCCTGTACTCGCCAAATGTGTGTGAAAGCTATATGGTACTGTACTGCAATCAAAAGAAACGATGCAACTCAAATCGCATCGCATCTCTGTTTTTGATGGTTAATGGAATGTTTAACTGTTAAAGATATATAAGGCCTAAGGGCTCCGTAGTGTGTAGAAGCTTGTAAGATGTCAGTAACAATGCCACAATGAAAGGTTTGGATTTTATTGTGTTCTATACTACTATGAATCTATTGACTCTCCATGGCGTTGTAGTTCTCTTGTTCCGGTTGCCATTCGTTGTTGCTTATCGAGGCTCGCCTTGTTATGCAATGTCTGTGTTATTGCGTTCATAGATGCTCTTGTAATATTTGATTTTGCACCTAAATTAGCTTTGTACGTTCAACCTGTCGGTTGCATTTTGAACCTTGTCGAGGTTGTTGACCCCCATCAGCCGTTCAAGTCCCAACAGCAGCAAATTTGCAGTACACAGAAGTAAATGTAGTTTCTCTACGATTGAGGGCATGCCAGATGTCAGATGAGCTACGAAAATAAATGATCAATGCTCCTACCAGGAGAAAGGAGTACAACTCCTGCATGAACATCACAGTGTTTAGAACACGCTTTTATTTATAAAGGCATTATGCCGGTCCATACTTTATTATATGCTAGTGTAGTTCACCATTCAACAATCAACCAGTGCAGCAAACAAAGATATTACAAAACACCAAACATCCCACAAGAAAACCGAGACCGGTTTTGCTTTTATTGGAGCAATACAGTACGATAGTAAATGTAGCTGCCACATGGCAGTTGTTCCATCGACGAGCTGCGAAGCTCAGAGCTTGGAAATAAGGGCGTTCTGGATGGCTTTAGGCGACTCGGCCTCCTTGACTTCGGCATCAGAAGAGCTGGGAGGCACATCGACCGCAGGCGAGCAGTTGAAGAACCCATGTGGCTGCAAAGAAAAACAAGCGTACCTTGAGCTGACTGTAAAAAGACAGAACGGCAAATACCAGTAGCGAACAACAATATTGGAAGAGTGAAGTGATACCATGAGCATGAAGCCGATGCGTTCCACTGGCATTACAGGCCAGTCTTCCAGCCTTGGGATGTGGGTGAGTCCAAACACATACCTGTAGATGCAGAATACAGATGTAAGAATGGCAAATCGTAAACCGAAGAAACAAACAGTGCCAGTTTTTAGTATACAATGGTACAAGTACCAGAGAACAATGTCAGTTTCCTCCAGGGGTCTATCCTTCTTGACCCAAGTAGCTAAACCCTCATGAATACGTGGATTCTGATTGGGAAACTCCCCGCCGGGGAACATCTCATCGCTCTTGTATGGCGTGACCCAGAGATTGTGCTTCAAGAACCCGGCCCTTCTTAGAAATTTCGCCTCAGGTAGAGCCAACGGCAAACAGTTTGAACCAGGCACGAGCTTGTAACTGGTTGGTTGTCCGGTACGATTCACAGTCCTTGTGTTCCGTACCTGATCAGCATGCAAGAAAGAAAGATCAGTATGTTTTATCGGCTTCCCTAACACAAATAAGGATATTTACAGAGAACTGGTTGGCTATATTCTACATGTTTACTTGTGGAACTCGTTTGTCATACTGACATGCGCTCTGATGAAATCAATAGTAATGTAACTATGAACAGCAAGACAAACTAATATGCATTGCAACAAAGGAGCTGTCCATGTGCTGTTTTGAGGACAGAAAATAGTGATCAAGTAGTGTGTGCAGTTATGGACAATCTGTTAAATAGACACGTGTTACCATGGATGATCAACAATAAAACAACATAAAGCTGTTCAGGAAAAAGGCAAGACAAACTAAGCATGAGCTCTTACGATCCAATGTCGTGCAGATGAAGGGTCACAATCTCGCATTGCTTGCAACTCGGATTTCAGTAGTTTTTCTTCAGCATAGAAAGCATTGTTGTGCACATTATGTGTGCCTGCGCTCTCGACTTTTACATTTACTTCAACCACCTGTGATAGAAGGAGCATGTGTCAAGAGCATGTGTGATACAAGGTTATTTTGAAGGGCAGGGACTTCAAGTAAGATTTAAGAAGTGCTGCTAGAACAAAACTACACAGGTTGAACACAGTTTCTTGTGCAGACAACAGGTTTCGGTCAAAATAACTTTAGGATATGCATTACAGTGAAACTAGGATGAAGCAACTTTCATCTAGTAGATGCAGTGAGACTGCGAGACTTTGATCGCAATAAATTCTTGTGGCCATTTTGATAACAGGAACTAAATACAAATGCATAACAAGCGACCCACCTGATTATGAGTCTCGTTAGGTTTGCAATCAACTGCCATATCCATACGGGCAACAAAGAAATGCTGGTGAACAGGTGCATACAGACCAGGGGCAATGGTTGTACCATATTTCCTTGATTCACCAGGCATCAGAGCTCCCAGACTAAGAATTCCAGTAAGTTTTACTTCCGCTTCTATCTTACCATCCTATAGACAAGAAAATGAACACAAAAATATATTGCAAAAATAAAATGTGATAGCAGAATATTAAAGGATCATAAGATTCAATAAAGGAACCAAATTTGAAGCTGAATTCAGTAAATCTCATGATGTTTGCATTAGCTAATTTAGAACTATTTCTCGCATAACTTGAGTACCAAAACATACAGAAGGAATCAGAGCGCTTGTAGGTTAAATGCTAATTGCTCCAAACATTATAAGAAACAAGCCATTCAAATAGTTACCTGATAAAAGTGCCAGTAAAAACCATATTCATAGTTGGCAACCGTGCAGATAAATGACACAGTGAGCCTCCTTGATCGCCTAACTTCTGCTAAACCAGTCCTCCAATCTTGGTGTTTCCAAAGGATTCCATGGTCCTCCTCATGCAAACAAACGCAATTCTCAATTGTCTCCACACCACCCGTAAAATTTGTAAAATGTGCATCAAAATATTTTATGTAACCCAAGCAGTCACATCCCTACAAAAAAGGGTAAAGAATGTCAGATCAAAATTAACTATCTGAAGAGAAAGATCACCAAGAACTGAGCAAAGGACCTTCTTAAGAGAATGAGCATTTTTCCCAAGTCCATCTTCTCCAGCATCAAACGCATTCTTGCGATAATGTGGTTCATTTGGATCTCCATAAGGAACAACCATCTCAACAAAACTCAGCCTATGAGCAATAGGTCGACGTCCACGGCTACCATCAACATATGCGACAGAATAGATAACCAAACCCTCTTTAGGGGTGAAGCCAATACGGAAGTTCCACTGCTCAACATCATTAAGAGTGTTATTACTTCCAAGGGGCAAGAATTTTTGTTAATACCAGCATAATATGTAAAACATTACAGCAACCATGTACCTTCTGCCATTCCACAAAATAGCCATTAATACGAAAGCTTGGGCCCTCAGGTTGGTTGATAATAAGAGGTTTCACATCACTTCGATCAACACCGCCTCTTGTTTCTCCAGGAGTGTAGTTTCTCAAATGATCTGGTGGGGGCAGAGGAACCAATTTCCTATCTTCAAACTCTATGACAGCATTATTCTGCATATCAACAACAACATGGATCCCTTCCACAGGACGTGCATAACCATTCTCCATGGGACTATCACTCTCAGTTCTGCAAAAGATTAGAGGCTTGGCAAGTCTGCGACTGGGAGCATCAGTATCACCGTAGTAGCCAGCACACCTGATGATTTATGAGCAAAGTTCACATTCCAATTTTCAATAGGATGATCTAAGCTAAAAGATAACCCATTATGAAAAATGCAACAAAAGAAGATTTTTGCAGCTAGCTTACCAGGCATCTACCATGACGAGCTCCATGTCATCCACACCTCTTCTCTTCATAGCTTCAATAAATGGAGGATAACTTTTGACAGTAGCTTCGCATTCAGCATACTCCATAGCATCCTGTGAAATATAATAATTCAAACAAAACGCTCCATAAAGTTCAAAAAAAACTTCAAAAGAGCCAACAATTCAGCCAGCTGTGTAAACATAAATATTGGAAAACTAAGAAACTGCTATCTGACAGCAGTAATTGTACGGTATAATAATCACATGGTCATTACATACTATTACATGGACTAAATGGTTCGCAGATTGGAACAAAATAGTCAAAAGGAAGGCAAGATACTAAACAAATTAAGTAGGTTACCATTGCAGGCTGAACATCTGGAACAACTTCAGATGAAATCACCTTCCCTCTGTGATGCCCACCCCTAGTAGCTGCATGCACCTCAGAGAGTTCTACTATCCAAATGTTAGTCTCATTTGACTGTCTGTTGTAGACAACAAGCTTGGCCCTCCTAGGAGGCAACCTGCTTGGAATAACAGCAGATCCTTTGGTTCTAGGGAGCAGTGATGGTTGGAAAGGTGGGAAAAAGTAGGCATCAGCTAATGCTACAACATTCTTTTCTGGCTCCAATAGCACAACTTCAACAAAACGCATGCTGTCTCGTTCCTACAGTTTTAGAATCTTGCTTGTCAACTTCTTATTTTTATAGGTTGTATGGAAAAGCATCTGGAGGATTTTTGTTGACAAACCTCAGGAGATTTTCCAGCAGCTCTTACAGTTGCAACAGCCACTGCAATTTCAGCAGCAGATAATGGGTCTAAGGGGTGGCTTCTCTGGGCTCTTGTCATTATGGGTATCCCTGCATTTTTTTTCACGCAGCAGAACATTAGGATTGTATAGTAACGAAGATAGTACAGTTATACATTTCAAATAGCTAGAATAGGGGCAAACTGATGCCTATTGAACAGCTCACCCAAACAGCTTCCAAGAAATTTCTAAAATATGGATGTATACACCAATCACCAAGCATAAAACACTAATAAACGAACATACAGATACAGACCTCTTCGATAACATAAGTAAAGCATTGACAGTAGATAATTGGTAGGTCAACAGCACCGTGCTCCATGTGCTTATGGGGAGGGCAAAAGAGGCAACACTTAATAGAAAAATGGTTGTTGACCTCTCTCTGAAGCAACAGATAAACAAAACTGTACTGACATGAACCTTACAGTATAAATGCAAGTCATAAAATATTGTTCTATCCATTAATATTCCCCGTATTGGATCTAGCTGTTGGTTAGTGCAAGTTATAAAATAGACACAAGAAAATATAGCATTTCTGTACCAAAAAAGACTAATGCCCCTCATTTATTCACTACAAAGACTAAATCAGAAAACAGTACGATCTAATTAGACGAAACACATACCAGTACCAACTATGTATTGTTAATCATCTCTCTAATTTGAAGTCGTATCTGATGAGTTAGATACCAAACAATTCTTCTCAGGAAACCCTGCCAACATCATCAGGTAAAGTACTATGGCAGTGCTCCACTGTTCCTTCAAAAATGTATATGTTCAACCAAACTGAAACTGGGTGCTTGTTCATTTTTCAAACACAGATAAACTATGAAGAAGGATCTGTCTAATCTTTAATGATAATTTTGGTTGACAAGAAAGTTCAAGGTGATGTAACGTCCTTTTCCAATTCCCTTTTTTTCGGAAGGCCCCAATTCCAGTTAGAGACCACAAAAATCTACAACTCTTGGAACATCGGATGAACTTTAAAGGCTAGCCAACATGGGCCTCGGTAGACAACAATCAAGTGTTAAACTTGCGTACACTGTACCACTTCAGCATCCCCACAAAAATATATGTTCATTGCCCACCGTGCGGGCTGGGTGGACCAGCCTGCATGATTAGCTTATGCCTAGTGTGGCATCCAGGGAAGTGTGCAAGCCAAAAACTCTGCTGACCCCATGACTCAAATAATCAAGAAGCTTATTGGTCCGTTGCTAAACTGACATCATTGTCCATATCCAGACGCTTTCCTGGCTTTCATATATCAAACCTCACCATCAACCAAAAAAGTATAGAAGAAAAAAGAAAGAAAATGGTCACTGCTACTAGTGATCAAAGAAAAGGTTCGAGAACTACTATCGAGCACAAAAAACAGAACAGTAAACAACAAAAAAAGGGACTATTGCCAGAATTGTGACAGCAAGTCCCACAAGTAGGCGCCGCGCCATCACGTCATGCCCCCATGATTCAATCATCAATAAGCTACATCAGGTAGTGCAAACCACAAATTTTTGTCGTTATGGTGGATTAATGTCGCTATAAGATCTAAGCAGGTACTTATGAACAGTGGCCCTGCTATAAGGCCTACTCGCCGACCTGCATACTCTGCTTGCATGCATATGAGAACTGTGTGATTTGTGCAAACATCACGATTTGATTATGTTTCCCACATTCCTATCTCATCCCACGAGAGAGCAGTCGAAACATACGCATGAATCTGCACCCTCTGCTTGCATGCACACGAGAAGTCGAGAACTATGCACTTAGTACAAACACCGCCACTTGATTACGTCTCCCGCACTCGTATCTACGCTCACGAGGAATCGTGATCAATCGAGACACCACCATCACATGCCTTACCCTGCTTTACGATCCACGCACGGCACGACACTTATTTCTCATGACCCAATCAACCACGCCCGCTCACATAAAACAGCCATATACCACCGCAAACAACCCATTTTACCCATGATCCAACTGGATCGAGAGACAGAGAGAGAGAGAGGTGGCGATCCCATATACCTTTGGAGGAGGCCTTCGCGGTGGTGGGCTGGACCGCGGCGGCGATCTCCTCCATCACGGCGCCACCTCCGGCCGCCGCAACGACGCGCTCATCTCCCGCGGCCATGGAGACCTTCCCGGCCGCGGCAATCGCCCGGCCGGCCCCGGGGGCGCCGCGCGCGGCTCCGCAGCAGGCCGCCGCCTTTTCCTGAGCTGCGGCCATTGGAGCGGGTTCGCGAGCTGACCGTGTCCGTAGTCTCCGCCTCCGCCTCGCCGGATCCCACGATCTGACATACAGCACAGGCCTCCGCCTCCCGCGCCTTCTTCCTCCCCTCTCCGCCCCACTCCTCCTCCTCCTCCTCGGGACCTCCGCGTCTAGGGTTCTACGGGCTAGGGTTTCGAGAACCCTAGGGGAGGAGGCGCGTTCTCTCCGCGAGAAGCCGAGGAGGAGAGGAAGCGGGTGGTTTCTGGACTCAGGACTCCGGAGTGGAGGTGGTGGCGGTGGAGAGGCGAGGCGAGGAGGGGTTTGTTGGGTGTCGGGTGTTTTGGAGAGCGAGGCGACGGGGGCTCACGTGGATTTATAAAAGGTAACCGGGCGTGCGATGTTGGTGGGCTGGATTCTTCCCCGCTACCCTTTTTCCAAATGCTAGAAGTACCCCGGACGACCGCCTTTTTTAAAAAAACTGGTGGAGCCCTGGCCATGTACTGGAGAGGGAATAGAGTTTATCGGTTGCAACACCCGTCCCAAAAGTATACACTTCGAGAGGAGATAAGCAAGACAAAACCAGATTTAGCATTATTTTATATCATATTTATAAAATTAGCTGTATACCGAATGTATTTACAAAAATGTCACTACTGTCGTCCGGTGAGCGGGCGGTAGCGCCTGTGAGATGATAGGTGGCGAGGCCGGCGGCGGCAGGCGCCTGTTGCTGCCCCGCCAGTAGATGGCAGGCAGGCCTGCCGTCCAGTGAGGGGGGCGGCAGGTAATTAAGCCGGCTTAATTACCTGCCTTAATTTTTTTTCATTCAGTTTATATTTGAATTTTTAAATATAACAAATGAGCTCCAAAAATTATACACATTTATACACAATATCCCTACACAATGTACTTCAAATTATAATTTTGGGGTAATTTTAACCATTGTGAATATTGCTAAAATATTTATACAATATTAATATTTGTACAAGCTTTTACATGTAGCAAACGAGCTCTAAAAATTACAAAATTTTATATGAAGCCTTTTGACATACTTATAATTATTGTGTAATTTTTTGGAAATTTTATGTGGTCCGAATTTGCTATGTTAATTCGTGAGTTTACAGCCAATGAATTTAATCGTGAATTTAATTCATGATTAAATTAACCCGAATAAATGTAACAAATTCAGAGAACATAAAATTCATAAAAACTTGTACAATAACTATGACTATGTCGAGAGGCTTCATATAAAATTTCGTAACTTTTAAAGCTCGTTTGCTATATTCAAAATTGTATAAATTTTTGAGCAATATTCGCAATGGATAAAATTATTTAAAAATTACACTATGAGGTACGTTGTATCAGGAAGCTGTACATAAATTTTCATAATTTTTTGAGCTCATTTGACATATTTAAAAATTCAAACAAATATTAAATACAAAAAATTAGGACAGGTAATTAAGCCGGCTTAATCACCTGCTGCCCCCTCACCAGATGGCAGGCAAGCCTGCCATTTGCCCACTAGGTAGTAAGCTGCCTGCCGTCTGGTGAGGGGGTGGCAGGCGCCTGCCGCCGGCTGTCGCGCCGTGTGTCGCCTCACGGGCGCTGCCACTTGCCCACCGGACGGCAGAAGTGACATTTTTGTCACTACAGTGCACATACGACTATTTTCTAAATATAATACAAAACAGTGCCAAATATGGCTTTAACTCGAGATACGCCAATTAACACCGGTTACACCATTACACCCCTCTGACGATCGCTTTTGGATGGAGGTTAAGAAGATACTGAAATTCCCGTTAAAAGAAAAGAAGATGTTGGCGTGTATTTGTAAAAAATATGAAAATATTTATTTGCTCTCTTTATAAGTAACTGTGAAGGCATTTGCTAATAGACTAGGATATTGCTTCCTCGCTTGTGGTAGCTCCTTCGAGCGAACGAGCTTCCACTTCCCGTGCCTTCTCTCCCCCATCAGCATCTGCCCGTGTTTCTTCCGCAGGGACAGTGGCCACCGATAGCAAGTTAGGGTTCCCATCTAGAGAGATGGAATGGCTTGTTGGTGGGCGATGGTGTGGCAAAGCGGCTGCCAACTACAGGTTCCAAGGAGGGTGTCGAGCAGCGAGGAGTGGAGGCAGTGCAGCGAGGCGGCAAGGTATTGCTAGTTGTGCGCGGTGGCGGGGGAGGCACGGTGGGCGGTGCTGGAATCTGTGGGAGAGGCATGCCAATGCCAACGGGACCAAGGCGACGGTCAAGGAGACAATGGCGGACAAAAGAAGAAGGCAACGAGAGGAGGAAGAAAACTGCAAGTCTGAAAGTGGTAGGTGTGTTCATGCCATAACGCTAATGGTACCACACTAGATGCTTCCAACAAATTGAGTAATAAAGTGTTTTTCCTTCGTGTACAACATGAAGTTACAGAAGATCACGATTTTAGAAATTCAACACACTTATTCTATACATATATCGACCTATAACAATATGGCGTATTAATTTACAGTGCATATAGGGCGTTTATATTGGTTTTTGTTGATAGGTTTTGACTTTAGTTTATAAATAGTAACAGCTTGTAAAAAAGTTTGTAGAGAGAGACTAGCGTGTAATTTTAACTGATATAAATAAAACCACTTCAGTGTATACTACAATCGACTAGTAGACCCCGTCTTGAAAAAATACTTCATTTGAAGCCAAGTATTATAAAAAGCTATTTATTGAAGAAAAGCGGTTTACAGAAGTCAAAGCGAACATGGCCATAAGCTAGGTAAGAACTGTTCTGATATACCTAGAATTTTCTTTGAGATAATTGACTCTATGCCACCGAATAGCGTCCACTTTTATAAAATGCTATTGAGAAACACTCTATGATATGCCACTGAATTACACTAAAATTGAATTATATGCCACTCTTGTTAGTTGACCGTTAGGGGAGACTGTTATCTTCTGAAAAAAGACCAAAGTGCCCCTCTAAAAGGCCAAAGACCAAATTTATTTAAAATAGCAAACAACATCCAAAATTATGAAAATTCACAGGGGTGTTGCTCAACATGTCAGTGAGCTAGGGAAAATATTTCAAGATACTGTTCAAAGAAAATATTCAGATTTTTAATTTAAATGCTAATAAAGGCAACTATTTACAAACAGAGACTAAATGAGGTCTAAAAATTCTGAAAAAAAATTTCTCACATGCTTCTAATATGTCACATAGCTCCTGAAATTATTATTTTGCATTTTCATATAGTGAATTTGTTCTGGTTTACAAAATAGCTCGAATAGGCTGATTTTGGGTTTAAATTTCAAAAATGGACCAAATGGAAGGTCAGTTCATGAAATTCTACATTTGAATTGTACGCTACCCCATGATCCACCAAAAAATTTAGTATTTTTTTATAAGCCAATTTGTCATATATTTAATTTTTTATCATAAAGACAGATTTTGAACTAAGGGCAAAATCATCTTTTTCCAGGGCCAAACGGAGACTAACTGATGGCAACGACATATAATTGAATTTTAGTGCAATTCAATGGCATATAATGAGAAAGTATTTTTAGTGGCATTTTGTATAAGCGGATACTATTTAGTGGCATAAAATTAATTACCTTATTTTCTTTTATGTGTGTGAGGACGATGGGTGGGTTCTTTCTGGTTGTACATTATGACTTTTAGCTTATGACATTTGAACTCTAGTTGTTCGTGAGATAGATTATGAGGGAGATGGTCGCATGCGATTTTGGCCAATACAACTGAAGTCGTTATAATGTCTACTACAATCGACTTGTAACCCTATCTCGAAAAGATGCACCGTTTGCAAGCGAGTTACTATAGCAAAGTACAAAAGCCAAAAAGCACAAATTGAATCAAATTCATCTGATATATCACTATCAAATGAACTCATGAACATCTTCAAGCAAATGCTAACACATATAAAGGAGCATTTATTTTTTAGGAGTCTATATATGAAGACATTGTAGCCAGCTTATTTCACATTGTTAAAGTATGATATGAATTCATATACGTGTCTAAGCGGACACATACGCTGACTCCGTCTTAGTTTCAAAATCTCCTAGGACTCTTGTTTCTTAGCCTATATATGTACTTTTGTAGTCACATGGTTGAGCCGCGCCAAACTTCTCCGTGCTTATAATCTCTCCTCATATAGAGAATCCCGCCTTTGTGCGTCCGTGATTTTTCTCAAAAGAGTTTTTTTTACATTAAATTAGTATCTCCTGTTCTTTTGATATCCTATTTATGTCGTGCATTCTATAATAATTGGTATCAGAACTCTGGGTTCAATGTCCAATCCGATTCCCCCAGAAGGAGCTTACTTCCAGGGGTGGCCATCACGTGACACTCAAGGTGCGGCATTTTCACAGCCATTGTACGGCATCCAAGTCAAATGACATCCTATCTGAAGTGGTTGAATCCGAAGCGGTCCGTGTCAAAAGCGAAGCCACGTGAGAGGCATCAATTTCCACATCGTGAACCAGAGGCATCAGCAAGCGCCCCTCAGAGTAGAGGCCCCATATCAAGAAGAAAAAGAAATCACAGGTGGCAGCTGTGTCTAGAAGTTGTCGGTAAAAGTTGATTTTTTTTGTGATCTCAGCGGAAATTGATGGGTGCACATGCAAGTGTACCATGCTTCTTGACAAGGTTTGCTACGTGCACATAAAGAATCGTACCAGGAGATTTCAGCAGCTTCTACACGACGATTTCAACTCGTCTCGACTCCATACTGAGCACGACATGCGCTCTACCTTGGTGACTATTTCAGCGCCAGGTTCATCATCACCATTGCCTGTGCCACCCATGTAAGTTCAAACTCCATTAAATTGGTTTTGGTGATAACAACAAATCTAATTGTGAGACTAACTTATTTATTGATTATGATATTACCTAGTCTCATTTGGATGAAAAGGTGAAAACCATAAGAGGTATGTATTCTATATCACATCCTTATTTCTTATTACATTCCTCGGATTTAAAATGTAAATCGAACTTCATCAAATAGTTAAACATGAATATGTGCATATGTCTCTATTACATATTCTTGTATGCATATATTTAGTAGGAGTTCACTCTATGTTTTGTGGTTTCATTAGTACTGACCATGTTCATCTTTCCACATATTAAGGATCTTTACCTTAAAACATATCCTTTGAGTATATATAGCTTGTGTAGTTCATATATACTCATAATCAGGTTGTCATCTAGTTTCTCCATTATGTGTTAATGGTTGAATGATAAATGACAACCGAATAAGTAAGCTTTGCTTAAAAAGTTTATCTTAGAGTATACAATTATTGTGTACATGTTGTATACTCGAAAAACAATATTTTATTTTATTATTTGTTGAGATTGTCATGAATTACCAAAAAAGGAAGATTGTGAAATCTAGCACATCCGTTATGAGTTAATGGTGAAGTTGGTAATTGATGACAATAGATTTGTTGACTAACATTTTCCATTAGTTGGATGAATATGTTAGGTTCCACAAAAGAGGATGATTTGGGATGGCTCCATGTGTTGAAGATCATCAAGTCAAGTGAAAGAATGCATCATAAGTTGATACATGTCTAAGAGGAGATGATCATGTCTTGATCATCAAGTCAAGTGAAGACCTATCATGTGTTCATGGAGTTCAAGTGACAAGGACCCGGACTTGAAGTGAAGGTGTGTGTCATCATGCTTCAAGAAGATGCTAAGGCAAAGGTATGACTAGCTAGGGCTAAGTATGTGTTCCTAGTGGTTTACCGATCTTGAAGTATGGTTGGAAGATCAGATTGCTGGTAGTTTGAGCCTCATAATGTGTTGATAGTTCAACCTTACTTGCTCTAGTTCTCTTTGACATGAGGCTTGCATTTGCGGATATGTTTTGCAAATAGTTGATGCTCATGTGTTGAATCCTTATAACATGAGACTATATATTGTGATTGTATTTTGTAAGTGTTGAAGTGTAAGTTTTCATTCCTTATAGTATGAGGCTTATATTTGCAAATAGTTGAAGCTCGTATATAATACTTGTGTCCAACTTGGTCGAAATTGACGTGGTCGAGATCTGTATGATCTAAACTAGCATGGTCGGAATCAACGTGGTCAAAGAACTGTGTGGTCAAAACTAGCATGGTCGAACCGACGAGGTTGAGATGTATGTGATCGAAACCAGCGTGGTCGAACTACATGGTCGAATCCGACGCGGTCGAGATCTATATGATCAAAACCAGCGTGGTCAAATCGATGTGGTTGAGAACTGTGTGGTCATAATCGATGTGGTCGGAACCGACGTGGTCGAGACCTATGTGGTCGTAATCAACATGGTCGGAACCGACATGATTACTACAACGTAGTTGAAGATCAATAGAATAGTCAGAGATCTGCGTGATCGAAGATTGACATGGTCGATGTGGTCAAGCCTGAGTGGTCAAAACCAATGTGGTTGAAGACCAGCGTAGTCAGAAACCTGTGTGATAGATCTGGACAACGTAATCGGAGTTCAACATGGTTAGAGATCAGCATAGTCAGAGGCCTGTGTGGTTGAACCGGACAACGTGTTCGGAGACCTGAGTGGTCGAACCATCCGATGTGGTTAGGGACCAGTGTACTCGACGATCGGTACTTTCGACCAGCTCTGTGCGAGCGGTTCGATCGGCTCTGTGTGAGCGGTCCGATCAACGAGTGGTACTACCGGCTCTGTGTGAGCGGTACTTCTAATTTGTGGAACGTGTGACTTGTGTAGCAGTATGTTTTTTCCAGAGAGGCACCTATGTGGTGGTCTTCTCCTCCCTACGAGAGCAGTAGTTCAGTATGTGGGAGAGGTATTTTCGATGATCAGAACTACCGAAAAATGTACAGCAGAACTACCGGGTTCGACTGGTCCTTTACTTCTAATGGCTAGTTTTTTACACTATTGTGAGGGGAGCAGAAGTATCACAATTTTACCGTCGATACTTTCAATAATCCTAATTTTTCTGGTCATTTGCTTCCAACGGCTAGTTTTCGTGGTGTAGACATATATACCTCCTTGTGGCTGGTTGCAGAAGGTATTATTGCACTACATTTCACTCTCTTGAGCTAGTGTAAGGTCCTCCTCTCAATTGTGCGTATGTTGCACCTTGTGAGCACGGAGGAAGGCTATAGATCATATGCATTACATCTAGAGGTGGATTATGTATCCACTCGAGCTTGTGTATTCATTGCACATGGTGAGAGTCAAGTGAGGGGCTTAACTTATTACTTTTGGAGTTTGTTGACTCCTTAACGGCGTTGGAGGTGTCGTGCATGGTGATCTTCTCAAAGAAGGTTGTGAGAAGACCCGACGAAGTGTGAAGGTTGGAGTTCATCTACCCGGAGCGGGAAATATCTACCACTAGTGGATTGAAGTGTTTCGGCTTAATTTGTGGATCCAGTCTAATTCGTTTGGACTAACCTTAACGTGGACCAGGGGAGACCGGCAAGCCACCGAACACCACGGTAAAAAGAAATCGCGTCAATTGTGATTTATTTTTTATGCTCAATTTATATTTAAGCAATTTATATTCATAGAATTAAATTGATTACTTGTATTCCTAGAATTGCAAACCTTGATATAGCTTTAGGGTGCTAGTGCACTTAGGCTTCATTTGTACTAAACCAATTTGATTTAAGCTTCCGCATTGTATACTTAGTTTAGACAAAAAGAAAATGTCTTTAATGATAATAATTAGAAGAGAATTTTTAGACCACCTATTCACCCCCCCTCTAGTCGGCCTCATCGATCTTACAACTCGGCACCATGCCCTAGAGTCGTATTGCTCCATCTCCGTCGACGTTGTTCTGCCTCAATCAATATTCTACCTCAGTCGATTGCCATCTTCCATCAAAAGACTGTGTCGTTAGCTCTACATATTGTTTTATTGGAGGTGGAGTTCATTGCAATTCAAGCCGTTGTGTCTCTTATTGACGACATCCATGCTGAATTAATCTTTGGTGATTTCTTCAACAATCTATCATCTTCTACAGGTTATTGTGGCAAAATCCACACATGAGGAGTCTAAGGTGGAGTTGCAGGTTTTTTTAAACACACTGAGTTAATTTGGGCTACGTTTGATCGAGGAGACTTCAAAAAAATCAATGTCAGTTGTGGGGACAACTGATTAGTCTGATTTTGGTGTTTCATTCACCGTTTGGATATGTTGTAATTTAGATCACTTACACAACCTTTATGAGGTTTTGGCAATATTGATTCTTAGAAATTTGGTTACACTCATAACAAGTAGATAATACTCTCCGGAGTTTTTTATTCATTAGCAAAGGTTATGCTCCAAATATGAATTTGAGACAAAGGATTTAAAGTGTAAAAAGGAGTTAATTATCTGCATAGATACTACAACATTTGGTATTGCATGTGTATGATGTTCTACTTTGTCATAGATCAATATGAGGGGTCTATTGCAAAAATTATTTTTGCTCCATTGATGCACAGGGGTTACTTTCATCGGGATGTTCTTCTACTTGAGCAGTTTTAAGCCATATCATGGAATTCAATTACTTTTTATAATTAGTAATTTGATGCACTTGATGATCACACTTGCAAATTGCTCTTCATTGGGCATTGTTTATCGAGTTATATATTCTAGGCGGAGCATGTAAAAAATCTATGAGATGAGTTATTCACTATAGTTATCCAACACCACAGGAGAAGCATATAGAGAAGACTGATCTGGTCTTACTCATGATTAGTCCTATAGACTTTAACACTTATCATTGATGATGGATTATGATTTGAGGAGATTTGATTTGTTTTGGTTACAGGAGCGAATTCATCTCAAGTTAGAGATTATTGAGTGTGTGATCTGAATTTGTCTTAAGGTGGACATTGTTAAAGCGTGATATGAATTCATATATAGGGGTGTTTGTATTGACTGACTTCCCCAAGCAGAAGTCAATACAAACAACCCCTCTATGTCCAAGTAGACATGCGTTGACCCCGTCTCAGTTTCGTAATCTCCTAGGACTTTTATTCACTAGCTTATATATATCTTTGTAATCATATGGTTGAGGAGCACCGAAGTTTTTTGTGCTTGTAATCTCTCTATATAGAGGATTTCGCCTTTGTGCGTTCGTAATTTTTTTCAAAAGTATTTTTCACGTTAAATTTGTGTCCTCTATTCTCTTAATCTTCTATTTCATATGTGCGTTATAACACACAAGATGCATGCTTTTTCATGCTGATTGATTAGTTATCTGAATACCTGAATATCCAACATGTCGACTGAGGTATGTAGGCGGCGACAGAAGTGAACGAGATTTGTAATAAGTAGGCAATTAGTATTACCATTTACACCGACAGGCGAATGGTTAAAACTTTACCTATTGTTTTGAAATAAAAAAGGCAACTAGCACTGGTCATATTCATGCACCAGGAGCCAGTTGTCTCTCCTGCCTGTCCTGTATCACGGGTGGAATATCGCAGCACGGCAACGCAGGCACTGCGTCCTAATCCTGACGCACTAAAGTGCAGCACTTTTTTAAATGGCGAAATTACTTCAGATCGTTAATGAGGATTAAAAAAGTTATTTGGCGGTACGTGTGAGTACGTGAGCCGTGAGAGTGAGACGAGCACGCATGCACGCCAAGCTCCATGACACGGATGGGAGATGAAAGCGTTCTTATCATCTCAGGAAACGAGCAAAACCGAATAGCCTGGAACTCAGCCAGAGGTGGTACTCCGTCTTGTTGCCGACACCTGAAATTTGTATACATGGCTATTTTAGTACTTTTTACCCAAAGAAATGACATGAGTTGGAGCGAGAATATCGAATTGCCATTACAATCTAGAAGATTCTATAATATTTGATTTGGACTGACCGGCTATCACAATAATTGACAGATGGTCCATGCATACTATCTTTGCAACTTTTCAGATCAAGAGTATGTTTGAAACGCATGAGTTTTACAGGAATCAATTCACAGAACCAGAAAAAATTTCCCCTGTTCCAAGCGAGGCATAAGTTATAACAAACCTGTGATGTGCACATTTTTGTTTTTTTATTGCATATATTTGACTTGTCAAAGAAAATCATTTCTACATGGGGCCACAACTTATCTATGACCATTGTCAGGTGCAAGGAGACCAAATGGAATTTGTCAACAGCAGAAAGACCAAATGCATCGCGTTGAGCCTTCGACGCCGCAGGATTAGGGTCACCTGGGGTGAGATGAATCCACCACGGTTTGGATAACGATAAGAGCGCGGGGCGATAGGAGTGGGCGGGTCTGATAGGAGCACCGACTAGTCACTCACCTGCGACCCACTCACACCACTGCTCAGTCGCTCGGAAAAAATAAAAAAAGTACGGTAAATATTTTATTGGTGTGTACCCGCGGGCCCCGTCGGATTCCCCGGACGGACGGCTCCACGTCACCTCGGGCCCACGTGTCGGCCTCGGCCTTCCTTTTTCGCTCGCTGGCCACGTCACCAGGGTCCAGGTCTGGAGAAAGCGTGGGCTCAGGAACGCTTTTAGCAGCAAAACATCGGAGGGGGTTGCTGGGTTTGCACAACGTCAATGACATGGTGGGCCTACCGACGGTGGGGAGATCTGTCAGTGGCGCTTGGCACGTGGTTTTGCGTAGGCTGCTTTGATCAAAGTGTGAGCACTAGTGGGCTGGTAGCAGTGGCCAGTGGGATTCGTGGTCGGGTCGGTCTAGTCCGATCCGATATGCAACGCACCCACGGCCCGGTCTGGAACGTAGGCCTGTTTGCTTTCTCTTAAATTTCTATGAAATTTTTGCAGAATTCGTATGTTCTAAGCGGAGCCATAGAGATTTTCCTTGGAATTCAGAAAGAATTATAAACATGCTTGCTTTGCATGGAGGATCCAGTGTTCATCTTATAACACCTTTTTTTTTCCTCGTGTGATATTTGTTAAGTGATGAATGGCAAATTCATTACTGGAAGAGGAACGGTGGTAGCGATATCGGGTGGGGTTTTTTGTGCTGTGTCTTATGGTTTATAATTTAAAATTTTAAATTCTAGCTGTTCGTGAGAAACAGTATGTAGAACGAAATAATTACATATGATTTTGGCTGATGCAGCTGAACTCAGTACACTTTTTACTACAATTTTTTTGTTGACACCGTCTTAAAAAACATACCATTTAAAAATTAATTACTATATCTCGTACAAACATAAACCGACTGAAAGTCCAACCGAACCGGGCAATGATTCAGGTGCGTCCAACCGAACCCGGCAATGATTCAGGTGCGTTTCTATAGCTAGCCAAGCGAGGATGATCTTCCACAGCGAGAGGCACTACGAAGTGAGGTGGTTGCGTGGTGGCATCCAGCACTGGTAGTGCACGTTCCTGTCGATCAAATGCTTTTAGATATTCCTTTTGATCACTCGCAAAAAAAAAAAGGATGTTCCTTTTGATCACCATGCATGGACCATATTGCTAAACAAAACAAATGCTACTGCACTATAGATGTCCCACTACGTACTCGGTACCCCTGCCAGTAATGCATGGCAATCGTGTAAAATTCAGGTGAATTTGTAGACCGTACGCATCAATCTCGTCAGATTATAGGTAACGTAACGTAGCACCCGGAAATAGGAAAGGCTTGGCATTATTTCAAACCCCGCAAATTCCTTGAGTAGTGTTAAGCCAACTAATTGCCGTCATTATCTAGGTTAAGAGGGGAGAAATTAAGGGGCTAACCCTTCCCCTACACAGGCCCCAAAACCAATCTATTAGATTTGTCTCTCTCTCTATCTCCCCTCTCTCTCTCTCTCTAGGGTTGACAGCCGATGACAGCAAGGGGGCGGCGGCTTGGTAGCGGCGCAACCCAGGTGAGGCAGGGAACACACAGACGTGGTAGTGGCCGACTGGCGACACAGGCCAATGAGTGACATGCGAGCGCAGCGACTGTGGGCGGTGCGCTGGCAAGCGGTGGCGCAACTGCTGGGGGTGGCTTAGAGGCGACTCGCTTGGTCGAAGGTGGTGCGACGGCTGTGGCAACGGTAGGCCGGGCAACGGCGGATCGACGGAGCGCGGGTCAAGGGTTCATGGTGGCTATGGCGGCGGCGGGCCGGTAGAGCGCAGGGTGTGGCTGCGTGCGCCAGTCGGGGGTAAGCACGGTTGTAAGTCTTGGGAGGCTATGGCAGGTGGCGGCGCAGCACGAACGCCGACGCTCGCCAGTGGCGGCGGAGGTGGCCAGAGCGGCCGGCAACCATTTTTTCGCGGTCACGTGGTTTGGCCAGTCGGGCGCACAGCTGAATCACGTGTTCGCACGGTGCCATGCTGGGTTGTGTAGCGGGGTGTGTTCCGTATGGCCGAATGGCAAGTCGCGCAGCCGAATTGCGATTCGTACGACAAAAAGGGCTAGCAAACCTGTTTCCTTCCAATCAACCAAATCTCTTGTCATTTTTTGACAATTTCAACTAGGCCGTATCTGATTCACTTCCATCCCATGGTGTAGGTTCGCACACAGCAGCGGAGAGAGTATTCAGGCAGTTGCGTATTCCAAATCCTTCGTGCAGCAGGTCCACCGAGCGTGCTCAAGGCAAGTACTTCGTGGCCATAACTTCTCTGTTTCGCTTATCACCTGTTCCATAATTAACTGTTGCCACTTTTTTTTAATACAATTGTCACATCGTAATACTTGCCCTGATCATATCCTATTGATGTAGTATTTACTTCATGATGACCTAGGTTAACCAGTGCTATATGCTTTAGGCTTATTAAATATTTTGTTACGATGTTCTAGTATTCATGCTTTAATAGTAACTTCGAATTAATACTTCGATCATTTATGGGGGTAGCATATGATAATTTAGGTTTAGCCAATTAGCACTTTGGTAGCGTTAAGATTGCTATGTTTTAGTTCCTAATAACATGATCCGTTATCTGTAAGATGTTGTGTGTGAGCCATGATGGATTTATATTTATAACATCTGTTAATCTAACGAATAATCATTTGTCACGTAATAAAACTTAGATGATTGGCAACCCTTGTGTGTGCTATGCTTTAATATTCTCCTTAGAATAATTTCTAGTTCACTATCACTGTATCATCATCTCGCATCACCTCATATCAGGAATCATGCCTTTCCATTCTAAATCTAGCATTTCCTTTCACTTCTCATAATCTTACCTTAGCTTACCTTTAGTTCCCTTAAATGCACTCCAGATAACTCATTAATAAAAATAACGATTACCTGTCCTAGGGTTACCCACATATAGGGGAGATTTTCACCCACTTAGTAACGTACCGGAGGGGGGGGGGGAGGTCGTACACTCTCATTACTCAGGATATTACATCCCGTCTGTGGTTATACAGTTAAGGATAAGGACGTGTTTGACTACTCTCGTATAATCGGGTATGCGGAAGGCAATTGGCAGTGCATTTGCCATAACTTGCTAAATAACAATTGTCTTAAATTCTACCGTTCCTGTGATCTCTATCTCCAATTAGTATTAGTGTTACTTGTAATCTAGTTTCATTGCACTTAACCTGTGTTAATTACTTATTTGTATTACTTATCCTTTACACACCTTGCTTACGGCCGTTGTTGGGTACTTACTGAGATTTTCAACCTCATGCTTGCTTTTTCCATTCTCAGGTGAAAAGCCATTGGATTGATAGCAATATACATGAGTAGGAGCACTTGAGTTTTCAGTACCGTGGTTTGCCACTATTTAAGTTTTCTTATTTACTCTTTGTTTGATTAGAAGTGGATTGGTTCCATATTTCAAATATTTATTTTAGATTCTGCTGATTCTCTATTAAAGTACTCTTAAAGTTTTAATTTTCACGCGATTTTTATTATTGCTTTTATTATTTATTCTTTACTTTGACGATACGTGTTATAGTAATATCTCATATTGTTATGTAATGTGTTACAGTTGGTATCAAAGTTCAGGCTATAGTTTCTAAAAAAAAGAAAAAAAAAGTTTTGCGCGTACAGAGGGCTTCAGAGTAATTCATTCATATATATATGTATATCTAATCAATGATATATTATTCTGATTCTATAATATTATATTAGTATGTAAAGTGCTACACGGAATCAAATCTACCTGCGGTCTACCGGCGCTTGAAGGCATGCTGTCCATGCTGCACATGCATATCAGTCTTGTTGTTCCTCCTCCCAAGTGTTCGTAAAGCTTTCAGTGTTCTCTTGTAGCTTTGTGGATGCTGATGTGACCAGACGTCAAATAGTATTCCATATCCGGAGCGACAAAGCGACCCCCTCCAAAAAGTTTCTCACCAATTCCTCTTCATGATGCTTGCGACTATGATCGCATAGCATCTTTTTTTAAAAGCAAAAATCCCGACGAATGTGTTACGTGCTACCTCGTGCATTCTAGGACGTGAGAACGACACGTACGGTCCACTTGACTGCATGATTGCATGTAGGAATCCAATGCTCCGGCCGGCCCATTAACTTAGAGGCTTAATACTCTTGATTCGATGAAGGTGAAGTCTCCACCACTGGCAAAGCTGTGACTCCTTTTCCACTTTTTGATTTTTTTTTATTTGGCCATACGAATATTCAGATTCGAAATATAACAACACCTTATACGCTGATAGCCTGATATGGTCGCAGCTTTTTACCTCAACTCAACTTATAGTGCGCCTCATCATGCACGATAAAAATAGCTGCCAAAGAGCCAGTGGATCTCAGCAAATCGATATGAGTGAATACGTACTCCATCAATCTAATCGAGTCCTTGGTAATGAGCCAATGATCGTAACGAAAAAGGAGCAGAGCAATATCCAAAACGACGCATTAGGATGACACATCAGAAGGAAGCATCATGTCTTGAGGCGTTTGCCAATCCATATGGTTCCAAGTTGAGATCAGTTGTGCCGCACAGCTGGATGCGTCAATTCACGGTCCACAACGAGTCAATGGCACGATCGGAGGCCATGATTATTGGAGAATTGCTGTCGCACGGTTGCGCCTCGCTCTCCCCCTCCTCCGCGGCAAAATCATGATTTTGCTACTTCTAAGTCGCCTAATTATTTATTAGCATCCTTAAAAAAAATGTTCATTAACTCTAAGACGATTTTATTAGCCTTTGTAATAGCTCTGAGATGTGTTTATGTCTTATTTTGATTTTGATCCAGTAGCTTAAAAATATGATATATTTAATTAAGTCACTTTATATGTATACATCCGCTTAGAATCAACCCATCAGCGTAAATGAATAATCGATATCTCAAGTACTACAGGCTGGAATGCTACAAGTCGATCGCTCTTAACCCATGATCTTCCGGATGATAGCAGTACTACAAGGGAGAGGGATATGCTCCAAACTTATTAATACAGTTCCGGTATCTATGTCTCGCCATCTAAAACGGTACATGGCGGAATCGGTATTGGACAATTCTGATCATACCAGTGAAATTGATAATTCTATTTATTAGACTTATTGAATTATAGATTATATTTGATTCTGCTACTATGTATTTAGAGTAATATTATAATTAAAATTTGGTGTGCATATGATTAAATATATACTCCCTCCGTTCAAGAATGTATAAAGTTTTAGACACCAACACAATCTCTAATGTTCAACTTTGACAATTACTTTTTCTATGAATATGTTAGTAAAAATTTACAAAATTATTATACTATGAAAACATATATAATGACTAATCTACTTATACTATTCTCACATGATCTTGATCAATCTGAATAGATTTTTATATATTACTAGTCAAAGTTAGAGAAGTTTTGACTGTATGCTTTTCTAAAGTATTATACATTTATGAATGGAGGAAGCATATATTTATAAATATAGATTATTATATTAAATTCTAGAATGATATGTCGGTACGAGCTATTCAAAGGCTAAGCCAGTATAGTTCCTGGAATAATATTAACAAGTATGATATGCTCAACACACGGTGCACAACATTGATTAGGGGCCGCTCTAACCGGCTTTTAGTTATTGGTTGAAATTAAACTATAGCAATTATTAGTTTTTTCTACATCATACAATTAAAAGAAAATCAAGAAAAATATGAAAAAAAATGAAAACACCGTTATGTTTCTATGGACAATACAAGGAAAAAAAGAGGAGAAAAGCGAAAGCCAAAAGCCAAAAGAAAAATCAAAACAACTAAAAATCAAAAATTAGATATCGATATGCTCTAAATGACTTCGGACTTAAAAAAAGTAAGAAGTTAAAAGTCAAAGCCGTTTAAAGTAAGGCCAGTCCCGATGAACACGTACTGCCAATTGGGTTAATTTCTGGCTTCTTGTACAAGATAATTATATTAGTCACTCGATCCGATCGATCGGTACAGTGGTATGCGCATACGGTACACTAGTTGCTATGCCACCGGCCCACCGCCCAGCCGTGTGTGTACTTGGGTTGCCGCTAGCTGTGGCACTGTTCTCGACCATAACCAGCAGCCTTGCATGCGTGCGTGGCAGCCGTCCTTGGGCTATCCTTGCCTCGTCGCATATGAACATGTACACGCACAGCTACGGTCACGCACCGACGCACACCCGTGTCCGGCCGTGCGGGCGCGCTATGCGCTCGCTCCTGAGAGTTCAACTTATGGCCTATGGGGTTTGCCTTTTAACGACTTCTAAAAATGACTTTTAATTTTTACTGTAATCCTAATTTTTAAATAAAGTATATTTTTTAAGACATAGTCTACAAGTTAATTATAGTACATATTTAAAATCCAACACTATATTAACCAAAATCATAAGCGAGTATCTCTCTCCGTAATATCTGTCGCAAACAGCTAAAATTCAAAAATTTCAGCTAAAAGCCATAAGCCGCTGCCATATCAAACATGCCCATGGTTTTAATTGTTGGTTTTTAGGTAAAATTATAATATAGCTATAGTTAATCTTTCTGAGTTATTTAATTAAAAAAGAAAAAAGAAAATACAAAAAATCATTATAACGTTATGGACAATGTAAAGAAATAAAGAGAAAAAAAATTAAAATAAGTTGAAATTAAAAACCAACGTATTCTAAATAACTTTTAATTTAAATAAGTCGAAAGGCGGAAGCTGAACCCGAAAGCCCAAAAAAATCCCCTCTACTCCACACGTTGTGTAACTTAGGGATGTCAAGTCCCCTGTGCAGACAGGCTCTGCGTGGAATATCCTCATGGGGGCGGGGGATGATCTCCCCCCACGAGGGGAACGGGAACGGGGCGGGGCCCCGCTATGCTAGTGAGGTGGGGACAGGGTCATTCTTCTTCGCGGGGCCCATGGGGACTCGGTAAAAATAAAAATAAATGTTTTGATAATAGATTATAATTTTTTAATATGGAAGATTATATTTATTTTTTGTATATTTAGACTAAAACTTTAATTTATATGTTAGAATATATATATATACTTAAATAATTAGAGATTAATAAATAAAGTCTAACCATTATTTTTTAAATAACAAATTTAGTTTCTTTAATCCCCGTGGGACTGTGAAGGTCAGGTCGCCACAAGGATCAGGGATGGGGGGCTATCTCTCCCCAGAAAACTTAGCGGGGCGGAGCGGGGTGAGAGGCTGGCTAGCGAGAGGCGGAGCGGAGTCACGGTCTCACGGAGGCTTCCCTCAAGATTTCCGTCCCGTTGCCATCCACCATCCGTCGTCCTTGCGAGCTGTGATACAGGGATCGATGCTCACGAGTCACGCGTGTCTCGTTGTTGCTGTGATACAGGGATCTCTCTCTCTCTCTCTCTCTCATAAAAAAATCACAGGCGCTTAAGTCTAGTTTGAGTAGGTAGATATTTTAGACGTAATCGAGCCTCGGTTGTGAACCTTTTAAACGAGAAACTGGATTTTCTGAGCCGCTCTCCTGACAGAATAAGCTCAAAACCTCTCTCTAAAAACGAACCTCAAAATGGGCTCTCTCTCTCTCTAACGTATTTGTGGGCCTTCAAGGTAATGGACTGCACAAACGGGCTTGAAATAGTACGTGATTTTAGGTCTGCAGTCTGCAGATGGGCCAAGCTAGGCTTCCCGTCCGTGAAACAACCGAGTTCCGACATCTGATGACACGTACGGTACAGGAAAGCAAACACAGAGGGGGAAGAACCTGAAACACTCGACACCTGGGAGGCTCGGCCGGCGAGGCGCCAAAACCCTACCGGCGCACGCCCACCCCTCCTCCCCGCCCCTCCTCCGCGGCTCCGACCAAACCGAACCCAGAAACCAGCACCACCCCGGCCACCGGCCAAACCGAAGGAGCCAAAGCGACCACCAATGGCGTGCTGCTGCGACAACATGGCGGAGCCGCCACGAGTCCTCATCGCCCCTAGTGAGCTACCCCCCTTCCCTCAACATTTCTAATCCTGCCCTCGCTGTACTATCTATTCCGGCTACGACGATATTTTAAGGAGTCTGGGGAAATGTAGGGCAATTTAATGATTTTCATGTTACCAATTGGAAGCCTTTAGAAAGGCTTGGATTGCTTGTATGCTGTTTTGAGGAAGCTCTGTTTGTTCGTGTGGCCTGGTTGAAAGGCCAGAAGGCCTTTTTTTTTTCACAGTGCTGTACTGCTAGCTGATGACTGAGATTGCCTCCAGCGTTTGGTTTGTGGATTGTGGTTGGAGGCTCACATTTTTAATCAAACCCCATTTCGTGTTTCCTTGCAGGCCCTTCCGATGCCAATCGTCAAGGGAATGTTTTGTCACTTCGCCATCCGAAGTCAGGTGCCCTTAGATGCCTCCCTAGCTACTATTTTTCGGCACGAGTTTCTGATCACCAGTAATGTAGACAAATATGTGGTGATGCTTGTGGCTTGTGATAGGTGTGTCGGTGAATTAGGAATAGTCTTGTAGTATTGGGCCCGTTCATATTGCCTTTTGTTGATAGCTTTTGGCTTTAGCTTATGAATAGTAATAGCTTATAGAGAGCTGTACGGAGAGAGAGAAACCCGTGTGCGATTTTGACCGATATAAATGAAGTTCCTACAGTGTATACTTCAATCGACTAGTAGACCCCGTATTGAAAAGACAACCCGTTTAAAAGCTAGATACTGTAGAAAAGCTATTTAATGTAGAAAAATAGTTTTTAGAAGCCAATATGAACAGAGCAATCCATTATCCCTTGGAAATAAATGATCAACAGCTTGCATTGACTTTTGTCTTGTCATCGAACAGATGAAGAAACATCGTATCTGTTCATTGATGGTCAACTTCATGAATTCAATTGGTTTAAAGAGCGTTTTGGCTCTTGGTTCTTGGGAGATTATGTTTGTGAAGGTATGGTAGCTAAGCAGTTCGTCATTTCTGTGCAAAAACAAATTTGTTAAACAAGGAATTCAGATACTAGCTTAGTGGTAAGGAACATGATAAGATAAAGGGATGATGTTGTTCTTATTCTCCAATTTTTGTATACCATTTAGAACACATCAACATAGCAGCTGCCAAGTAGTATAATATGTTCTAAACAAAGTTTTCGCAAAAGCTATCTTACTGCAGTGGACTTCAATGCATGATTTTGTTGAATCCTGCTTCCCTTCCTATAGATGGCAGCCTCTACTATTGCACTCTTGTTGACCCCATCTTCATTTTCATACCGATATTTGAAGCTGCACGTATGTCGGTAAGCGCAACTGAAGATATAGTTTCTGATATGTGGGTGTGAATCTTATTTCATCTAATCTATGTTAATTTAAAACCCACCCCCTTCCTTGTGCTGCAGAATGGTAAAGATTCAGGAAAATTCAGACAACTGGATGAAATATTATACATCGAGGGATATCCTGGGTATCGACATCTCATGAGCGTAGCTGGAAACCATATGGAATTGGTTTGTGAAGTTAAAGGTAGATGTTTGACATGTATGTTTGCTGCAAGATTAACACCATATCAAATTGCTGTCACATTATTAAGTACTACTTAACACAAGAGTGACCACTTATGGGATCTTGAGCATTTTATTTTTTGATATATCATTTTCCGTGTGTTATACTGTCACAGATACATTCATTTGTTGCTTAATTTCTGGTATAACTTATTTCCATACTAACCAATATTTTTACAGAACTAATGATTTCACATGCATGTCACCTTTCCTGTAGAAGTTGCTAATGTGAAGTTCTTTAGGCTGGACGATTCCAAGGTCTTATCTTGGTTGTGCTGTAAGGTAACCTTTGTCAATTCTTACTTTTGTGTACTTGATTTGCTACACACTCTTATGTCAATGCTTAACCTTATCCGAAGCTAAGCACTCTTTAGCTTTACTTGTACTTTGTGTTTTACAAAAGCGATGATGTAACCTGCAGTTAGGATGCGATGTATGCAGTATGCTGTACCGGGTTAAGAAAACATTGAAACAATTTAACTTTTTTGCCTGTTTGCTTTGAACAAGGGAGCTAAGTCACAAGTCCCAACTTCCTATGGGGCACACCATTGAGACTATTCATGTGCTAAATCATATTAATTCTCCCACACCATTTTTTAGTTTTCTTTGGTCACAGAGATTATAAATAAAATAAAGAATGAATCCTAAAAGTGATCCTAGTAAGTTTCCTGTATGGTCAATTCTTTAACCTGTTTTTATGCAATTATTGTTTATGGTAAACATGAAAGTATATCTAGTTCTCAACCAGTCATAATTGGATGTAATTTTTCTCCTCCTGTCATTGCTGGAGTGTTGACTGGACTACTTTCCTGTCAGCTAGGTATATGAGCAATAATGCTGCCGGAACTAACAGTTATTACTTATTACATAGATGAACCATTTCTTTTAAAGCCAATGCAGTGCCACTTGTCATCTTCTATACTTCCCTTTTCTAGACGGCCATTTTTGTACTTCTATGGAAGAATATCATTCAGAAAAAAGTAACACAATCTGTCCTAGCTGTTAGAATGTGCAATACTTTTGCTGTTTTGCATGGTTAACCTAGTAAAGCTTATAATTATTTCTACGAGGAATGAATATATCTCTTGAGATCATCATGCCTCCTATATTAGTTAAAATTTCATCAATTGTGTTTATTTCATGATTAGAAACTTTATTCATAAATGAGAACAAAAATGAAACAACAGTTTGTCATGGTAAGACACAACTCTGCTTTAAGTGCACAGCAGAGTTCATGTGCAGCAATAATGTCTACTTTGGTTTGCGTTTTAACTCAGCTCATTACATCTGTTTGCCATGTTTACCACATTCATGTGTGTGAATCCTCTAGATTATATTTGTCTCACTTTTCATGCATCATTGATAATCAAATATCTACTCTTATGAGTTATGAATCTCATTTACAGGTACACAACCTAAAAGAGGTTTTTCCCAAGTTAGGTAAAAATTATGCTGCCCAAGGAGAAAAGGAACTATGTATGTTTGCAACACTTCATTTTATTTAGTCTAATGTAATACTCTAATATGATAAGTATATATCTTCTTATCATTTAATGGTTCAGTTTATTTATACAGGTGTTTTTTTAATATCATATTCAACCAAACAGTCAAACATGGGTTACTCTCACAGTTATATAACCGAACTGTTTGAATCATTGATGCGATTTACTTCCTCCGTCCCGTAATATAAGTCATTTTTGACTTTTTGTGGTCTCCAACATAACCATTGGCTATGGTTTTGTATCATGATATACTAGCAAAAAGAATAGAAATTATATATTATGAAAGTATATTTCAAGACAAATCCAATGGCATTATTTTCATGTAGTCAATTTATATACTTTAACATATATTAATGGTTAAAGTGTTAAAACCTTGACCTCATGGATCCCGCGGTGTCTTATATTTTGGGATGGAGGGAGTATATCCTAATGAATCACTTAAGTAAGACATGCCTTAAACAGTTAAACTATCTTTCCACTTTGAATTGAAAAATTGGACTGAATAAACTTAAATGAGCTTGGCAGTTTGAATTTCAAATAAGCCTGCTGGTAAGGACGATCTTGTCTCGAAAAGAAAGAATCACAAAAATAACATTTTTTGTGGAATTTATATTGAGATCAAGTTATATCATATGACTTCACTATACCAATTGCTTCTGTGCAGCTGATATTAGCCTGGCTTTGTGCTAGTACAGACTGTACAGGTGGTATGCACTACTTCATTATGAGAAATTGCATATAGATGAAATTCTTGAGTCACAATAGATACATAAGTATTTCTTGATAATGTGAACTAATGTCCTTATGGAGCTGTTTCTATTGCTCCCATTGCAGTGAAGGATGCTGTCCAAATAATTCGTGAATACCTGAAGGATGAGCCATGGTTGACATTACTCTGCAAGAAGTTACAGTAAGACTCATCTCTTTGTATGTTGAAGAATCAGCAGTCCAATACAGATTTCCGTTTGTCTATGCTCATGCTCGAACAATCCATTCCACTGCAGGTTGGATATCAACGAGATCAATGCCATGACCAAAATTAGCGAAGCTTCATTTTGTGCAGAGAGCTCTCCCATACCTGCTCCTCCCCCTGAGGTAAACTCCTCGAGAATGCTTTAGCGTTTTTAGCGCTCACTTCGTATGTTCTAAGCTCATTAAATGTGTCAATACAGGGGAAAGTAGGAAATGGTAGCGCCAAGTCAAGCAAAGGGAGGCCATCGAAGAAACAAAAGATCGAGGTAGAATCGAAGAACATAAAAGACATGTTCCGAAGGGTCACAAGGAAAGGAACATGATGCCTTATGACCTGGACCTGAAATTCTTGGGGTTGCCAAGTAATGTCCAAACTGGATTTGCTGAGATGCCCTCATTGGCTCTGTGTAAGCTGCAGAATGTTTCATGCAGCTGAACGACTCAAGTCTAACCTGGTTAGATTAGCAATTTAGCATTGTAGGCGTAGATTTAATGATTTGGGCCATGAGCGTTACTGTCCTACTGGAATGTATTTGTACCCTATTTATTATTTTCCTTGTACTGCCTGCAGAGACGAGAACTAAACATCTGCGGTTCTGAACTGGTTGTAATCTGGTATATCATGCACTAAAAAAACTCAAGCTCGGTTCATTCTGGCATCCTCAGCTGCCAGTGCGGCTGTTATATTCAAAGATCAGTAGATCCGTATCATATTCGCCCTGACGTTGATGTGGACCTGTGGAGAAGGCTGCATGTGGTGTGGGGTTTTTTTTTTTTTGCTGTGGCTGATGATTTATAGCTGTGATTGATGTTTTCAAGCTCTAGTATGAAAGTTTGTGCGAATGACTGAATATCGATAAATCAGTAAGTATTTTAAAAAAACTGTCTCGATTTTGTTGGGGGGAAGAGTCACGAGCTGCAAAGAGCTAGGCCGTGCTGGTGCGGTTCTGCGCTTTACTTCCCTCAACAAGGTTCGTAAGACTAGCTGTTCGCTCTAGTTGAGCGGCCCAGCCTGGCCCATAAAATTTATACGTCAATTTGGGCCAAAAGTCTGCAAGTTAAATGTGCTAAGAAGTTCACCCATGACCACCCAACTCATGGAGGCGGAGCAGCAGCCCAGCGCGTCCGTCCTCGTTCTCCAGTCCTCTCCCAGTCGCATCGGCAGCCTCACCGAACGTACGCAGCCTCTCCGTACCCGGCCCCCGTGCCCTAAACCGCCACCGCCGGCCGTTCCCTCCTGCCACCGCATCCGGGAGAGGCCCGCCGCTGCTCCTCACTTCCGGTGCCTCCTCACTCCTGCATGCCGCCACTACTCACTCCGGTGCCGCCGCTCGTTACTCCAGTCTCCGGTGCTTCCCCCGCTCGGCCGCTCCTCACTCTATGCTTCCGAGGTTTGTAAATTGTATCCAATTGCACATGAGCCCAATTCCTAAGGGATTAAGTCCATTTTAGTAGGATTATAGAGGTTTCTTGGATGTGGATGGCAGTGGGAGCGTATTGGGGCTAACTCGTGGTCTCATGCGAGAATGTGTTATTATACAGGCATCATGTTATGAGGACTGTACTGGAGTGTATTTGGAATCCGTATGTTCTCATTTGATTTTCACCTGAAACAAAAAAAAGTACCTAGTGATTAGGATTGCATGTAAATACCCTAATCACAATAATTAGTCCTTTGCTTGGTTCTGTTTTTATCTGTGATGAGGTGGTTATTTGGGATCTGGGAATGAACTTATATTCGTGATAGGATGCTACTTGTCTTTTTGTTCGGCACTTCCAAATTTGGGAATCAAAGTTGTGGAGCAGTTGCATGAAGATGGACTGGATGATTGTAGGAGGGCTTTTGGCACCCCGCAGGAGGGCTTCGGCCCAATCTTGCTATTTACTTTTGCTATGATTTAATTTTATTACAATTTAGTGATAGTTTTAGTTAGTCATAACCATGTGTACTCCATTTCTGGATCTGCAACTGTTGCGGAGTTTGAGAACGTAAAAAAATTCCCACAGCATCCGAGCTCAACACTTAATCTGTGTGAGCTCAACACTTAAGTTATCTCTGTGAGCTCAACACTTAAGTTAGCTCAACTCCTCATTCCCATCCCCTGTTGGGTATTTGGATTTTGTTGGTGAGTGCTAGTTTCGCTTCCCCAAATTCTTGAGCAATCCGCGTGATTCCATTTCCAATCTCTTGATCAATCAGTGGCCCATCGCTCATATGGTTTTAATAACGGTTGTCTAATGCTCATATTATCTTGATCATGAAACCCATTCCACCTTTGTGTTGCGCGAGACACAGTTTTTCATTGTACTTCTTTTTATAGTTCTTCTGGTACTACACTGTCCCTAAAGCTATCAGTGTTCTTCAACAGTTGTTTAGGTGGTAAAAAAGATATCATGGTTACACAAATAATACTATTCAGGCATGCATTAATCAGCATAGCCCAGTCCCCAAATGGCAACAGCTTAACCTTCCAAATGCTTATTCGTTCAGTCATTATTGTTCAACTTGGAGTTACAAGAACCCTATGTACGTGAAAGGAAATTTTCCTTTATCGCAGTTGCAGTTAAACATACAATTCTTTGCATTGCCCGAGCTATCTTTAGTAAAAAAAAAACAGTTGTATTGGCTAAATTACAAATTTGCTTGATAATGTAGAAATGAAATGCAATTTAACCAAGTATTTCAATTTGTTTTATTTAGTCTATTCCAAGAGTTTCTTGCACCCTTACTGCTGCCTTATGTTTATGTGACCTAGGATTCTGATTACCAAGTGCTGATGTGATGGACGTCCTTCATAGCGATCCGTATGCAAGGAGCAACTTGCAGCCACACGTCAGGGACACCTCCACGTCCTTCGATAACAACAATGCAGTGTTGGATAAGCATGAGGTTGTCAACCCTCGAGTTGGCATGACTTTTGAGACGGTTGATCTGGCATACAAGTTCTACTTAGAGTATGGCTACCGTGCAGGTTTCGGGGTCTCAAAGCGGACTTCCCATAGTGTTGATGGGGTCAAATACCGTGCAACATTTGTGTGTTACAAAGGTGGCATTGCTAGGATTAAGCCTGGACTCAAAGCTCGAAGGAGGCTTGTTGCAAAGACTGGTTGCAAAGCAATGATGGTGGTGAAGTATAACACAAGTGAGAACCATTGGGAAGTGGTGTTTGTTGAGCTGGAGCATAACCACCCATGTAATCCTGAAATGGTCAGATTCATGATGTGCTTTAAAGATCTCCCTGACTGGCAGAGGGAGCACCGCCCATTCAACGCGAAGACTAGATTGAACCCGAAGATTCACTCTGGTAGAGGCAGGCCACCCAACCAAAACAAAGATTTCATGGTGCGACCGTTCTCTCAGTCAAATTATTCCATTGAAGCAGCTAGCAAGGCTGGAAAGCTGAGGTTCGCAGAGGGAGATGTTGAGGCACTCTTAGTCTTTTTTGATAAGATGCAAGCTCAAAATTCCAACTTTTTCTATAACTGGGACATGGATGATGAAGGCCGGCTCAAGAATGTTTGCTGGGTTGATGCTAGATCTAGAGCTGCATATCAGCATTTCTGTGATGTTGTTTGCTTTGATACCGTTTATTTGACATACCAGTTTGTCATTCCGCTGGTTGCTTTTCTTGGAATCAACCATCATGGGCAGTTTGTGTTGTTAGGATGTGGTTTACTTGGAGATGAATCTCCAGAGACTTTTTCATGGTTATTCAAGAAATGGCTAAAATGTATGAATGATAAAGCACCTGAAGCAATTATTACCACCCATTCAAGACCAGTAGTAAAAGCAGTCACTGAGGTATTTCCAAATACTCGTCACAGATACAACCTTTGGCATATAATGAAAGAGCTTCCTGAAATGTCTGGAAGAGTTGAGGATAAAGAGGCAATTAGCCTGAGAATGAAAAAGGTAGTCTATGACACCATCACATCAGCTGATTTTGAGAGGGAGTGGGTTGAGATGGTAAATCAGTACAACCTTCATGATAATTGTTGGCTCACAACCTTGTTTGAAGAGAGGGCAAAATGGGTGCCAGCATATGTGAAGGATACTTTCTGGGCTGGTATCTCCACCGTTCGCCGCAGTGAACGGGTGGAGGCCTTTTTCGATGGATATATTACACCGGAAACCACAATAAAGACATTCATTGAACAATTTGATACTGCTATGAAGCTTAGGTCTGATCGAGAAGCCTATGATGATTTCCGTTCATTTCAGCAAAGGCCTCAAGTCCTGTCTGGTCTGCTGTTTGAGGAGCAATTTGCAAATGTTTATACAATAAATATGTTTCAGAAGTTCCAGGATCAGTTGAAGCAACTGATGAATGTGAATTGCACTGAAGTCAGTAGGAATGGATTGATAGTGACTTACACTGTGACTGTCATTGGGAAGGAGAGGAAGTTTGACTACAGAGTGATGTATAACAATGCTGAGAAAGAAGTGTGGTGTATCTGCAGGTCATTCCAGTTTAAAGGTATTTTGTGTAGCCATGCTCTTGCTGTCTTGAGGCAAGAGCTTGTGATGCTAATACCTTCCAAATATATTCTTGATCGGTGGAGGAAGGATTATAAATGCCCTGAGGAATCTAAGGAAACTCCCATCTCACCAAAAGCGGCAAAAGCTACGGGAAAGAGCACAAAACCAGAAAATGTCCGTGAAGATAAAGTGGACAATCTCTACAAGCATGGCCACCAGTATTTTGCTGACATTGTGGAAATGGGAGCAACTGACCCTGATGCAATGGAGTATGTTCTGTCTGTGATGAAAGAAGCTAAAGAGAAGGTACGCAAGTTTGAGAAATCTCGAAAAGAGAAAAGGCCTGGAGAAAGTCCAGTTTCTGCTGGTAAGAAAGGTGCTACAGTTTCTGCTGGTAAGAAAGGTGCTAAGTCTTCGAAGCCATCCACTGAAGACGTGGGTAACAGCACATCAGTTTCAACACCTGCGACTACAGCAGTGGCTGCAGTGGCACTTGCGTCATCTACACCAATGGCAGCACCGTCAACAATGATGGCTATGGCACCTACTTCGGCAGCTGTGCCCCCAGGAATGTTTTTAGTACCGATGCACCCACATCCTATGGTTTTCCCACCCTTCACCCCTGGAGTACCAGCAGCAGCACCATCTGCAGCACCACCTCCAGCACCAGCAGCCAATGCGGGGGACGTCGCTTCCAACTCCTCGAAGAAGAGAAAGAAAAGGAAGGGGAACAATTGATCTTCTAATGCTGATGAAGTAAGCTACTTTCAGTAGGCTGCTTCTATTTTTCTGCGTTACCATGCTGTCCAATAGTCGATTTGTTTACATAATCTCATCCTCTCCTTTTCCCCCTCTTTTTTATTCCTTGCCTGACACTAGTTCTGTCCTGTGAAATCAGTAGAAAGAGTTTGATCTTACACCCTGCATCATGCCCTCTAGTGCACATGTGTTATTTATTTATCATCTACTGCTGCAGGATGAGCTTCCCTTCGGAATGTATGCTGTACATTATTGCCCTTGGCTTGGAAAAACATGTTAATTTGTGCAGCTTTGTACTGCCTACTGTACATTATTGCCCTTTAGTTGGAAGTAATCTTAATATGTAGTGCAGCTCCTTTATGCTAGTCTCTGTTTCTGATCTTGTGTATTATGACTTAGAGCAGGTTGGTACTAGTACTACCCTTGCAGGCAATTCTGATGTATTTGCTCCGTTATGTGAATTCCTATTACTACATGTCATCCACGCAAACATCATTCAGTTGACTGTTTGTGCGGAAGCAATCAAAGAGAGTTAGTGAAGCCATTGCCTCTTACCGTCCTCTACCTGGGTGCATGCGAAGTGAGCCTAAGATAGTACTGGGATCGTTGTGGGTTACACAAGGTCAGCATCCGTGAACACCAGACCAGACTACACAGACATAAGTACACTAGTATATTTTTACTACTTAAAAATAAGAGTTATTGGTGGTTCGTTTTCTTTCCTTCTTTGTATCATCCGATATGACTATGAGATAAGATTTAGGTCATCCACGCCTCTCCCCTCCTCTCTCTCAATATCGAATGGCCCAGAAGTTGATGGGCGGCAGGATGATTCTCCCAACGCATGTACGGAGAAAAATCACTGATAGGTGGACCTAGCCTGTCGCTCTCACATATCTCTTTTACCTCTTCCCTATGCGAAACGCAACTTACCTACTCTCTGCGTCGCCACTGCTGACTCGATCTAATGGCCTAGAAGTTGATGGGTAGCGGGACGCAGGGGCGGATGCAGCGGTGGGGCGGGGGGCTCGAGCTCCTCTACTGCTATCGGACTCTTGGAGCCCCCCGAAGCTCCCCCCTAAATTTTTAGCTATAGATATATGGTGTAGGAGGGGCTGAGATCAAACTAAAGGTAGAAGATGACCTCTCTCGCAAATTGGGCCAACAATTCATCTGGCCGGCCCACAAAATAACCACATTAACAAACAAAGCCCAAGGAGCTTCCAGCCAAAGCCCAAGGCCCAACAAAGAACAAAGTCACAAACATAAACCCTATCACAGTATCACGGATTCACGGTATCACCCCAAATCCGGAAATCCCCAATTCCCATCGGCCATCGGGCGCAACTCGCAAGCGGCGGCGACCGGCGGGGGAAGAAGTCGCGAGCACGCGGTGGGGCGGTGGGGGAAGAAGCAGCGGGCACGCGGCGGGGTCGGGGGCGGCCGGGCGGGCGCCGACTGGCGACTGGGCGGGGGCGGGCGCCGGGCGGCAGCATCGGGGGAAGAAGCAGCGGGCGGCGGGGGATTGGGATTTGGGGGAATAAGCAGCGACCGGCATTTTGGGGGATTTTGGGGGATTCAGACATTCAGTTATTTGTCTGTGGTTAGGTGAACTACTGAACTTTAGAACTTTAATCCTTATTTATCTGTGATTGAATGATTGAATTGAATATGTGATTGGCATGTCAGATTTCAGAATGTTGAAAAGAAGTTTGCTACGCTCTATTCTCTTCTAAATTCATAATTTGGAGGTCCATATTTGTTTAACTAATCAATTATGTCTATTTGTGTAGATTGCTTCTCCGGATGAATAATGGGTGTCACCGTCACGCGTCGTCTATTAGTTTCGTAATTTGGCCTTTCGGTATGGATAAACTGCATCCTTTATTTTTCATGATGTATTTTGTGATTGTCATCGTTCATCGATGTTTTGATATAAGACTACTTCAAACTATTATATTTGTCTTTTGTGGGGGGTCATAGTAGAGTTATGTCGCTGTAGCGCTTTTGTTCAGCCCCTCTTAAAATTTTTCCTGGATCCGCCACTGGCGGGACGATCATCCCAACTCACGTACGAAGAAAAAATGCCGACAGGTGGGTCTAGCCTGTTGCTCTCACATGTCTCTTTTGTCTCTTTCTTGTGCACAACGCAACTACCCCACTCTCCTCCCTACATCTCCCCTCTCTGCGTCGCCACTGCTGCTTCCTCCCTCCTCGCGTCTCCCCTCCTAGCTAGTCTTCGTCGCGCCGCACCGCTTCGTCTCCTTCAAATGTCGCTATTGTTGGGCAGCGCTGCTCGTGTTCCTCGAAAGATCACCGCTACCCTACCTCCTTGGAGTCTCAGAGCCTCGGAACATTAGGATCGACCGCCATTCGTATCCATCTATGTCGAGCTGCCGACTCAACACAGAATGCCAGCACCGCTGCTTCCTCACTCCCCACATTGCCCACTACTTCTTCCTCCCTCCCTGCTAGTTTCCCTACCGGTGTGGCTGTTCCGTCTGTTAGACTTTGGGTCTCCTAGGGTTTAGATCTAGAGGGTTCTATACGGGTTCAAGTGATACACGGAGAGAGAGAGCAGTAGGGTTAGGGTACCGACCGTCCGTTGTGCTGGATGAAGAGGCGGCCATCACTGGTTCGTCGGTGATGTCTGCGCACGGGCAGCGGCGGTCGGAGAAGAAGGAGCGGCGGCGGCGGCGTCGGCGGTGCAGACCCGGTGAAGGAGACGGCGGTGGTGCTTCCCGTCGCTGGAGCGCCCCCCTCTCAGATCGGATTAGGGTTTGTCGGTGGGGTTTGTGGCGGCACGGTGAACCTCGTCGTGCGTGCCGCCCCGGCCCCCACCTCTCTTTTATATGGCGCTGGCGACAGGGGCCCACCAGCCTATTGGGCTGGGCGCCCCCGATCAGGGCGCGGTCAAGGGGAGAGGGGGCATTTGGCCGTTGGGCCAAATGCCCTGAGATCATTCTAACATTCTCCCCCTTGATCTCAATCTATACTTTATCTTTAATTACTTTTGCCTTTACACATTCCATCACAGATTAGTGCATAGAACATGTCTCATCGTCACGGTCAATCGCCGATAGATTCAACAGTTACAATACACCTCTCTGTTCTGAAATAGTTACTTTAATCTTTTGGGCCATCTTTTAGTCCAGGATTCATAGGCTTTCCCTTAAACCCATGTCGGCTATATGTTCTCTGAACACGTTGGGTGGTAAGCCTTTAGTAAGCGGATCCGCTAACATCTTTGCGGTACTTATGTGCTCAAGACTTATAATTTGATCCCGAACTTTATCTTTCACAACATAGTACTTTATGTCAATGTGTTTGGCAGCACCACTTGACTTATTGTTGTGGGCATACGTTACTGCGGGTTCATTATCGCAGTACAACTTAAGTGGTCTATTGATGTCGTCAACCACTTTTAAACCGGGTATGAACTTCTTTAGCCAGTTCACCTGCCCCGTAGCCTCATAACATGCTACAAACTCGGCATACATTGTGGACGATGTAGTGACGGTTTGCTTTGAGTTTTTCCACGATATAGCTCCTCCTGCGAGAGTGAATACATATCCGGATGTAGACTTTCTATCATCTCCCGCAAAATCAGAATCTGTATACCCCACTATATGGAGTAAATCTGATCTTCTGTATGTCATCATGAGGCCTTTTGTTCCTTGCAAATAACGCAAAACTTTCTTTATCAATTTCCAATGTTCTATTTCAGGATTGCTCTGGAATCTGCCAAGTAACCCGGTAACAAATGCTAAGTCAGGGCGTGTGCATACTTGAGCATACTGTAAGCTTCCGACAGCTGAAGCATATGGAACCGCTTTCATTTGATCGATCTCATACTGGTTCCTGGGGCATTGAAAATCCCCATATCTGTCGCCCTTGACTATAGGTGCAGGTGAAGGACTACTTTTATGCATACCAAATTTCTTTAAGACTTTCTCTATGTATGCCTTTTGTGACAGTCCCAATATCCCCTTGTTTCTATCCCGGTGAATTTCGATCCCTAGAACGAACGAAGCTTCACCAAGATCTTTCATATCAAAGTTTGAGGACAAAAACTTCTTTGTCTCCAGTAGCAGACTGACCTCACTACTAGCTAGTAGGATATCATTCACATACAGGATTAGGAAGATAAACTTCCCATCTTTAAACTTTGCATAAATACATTTGTCCTCTACATTCTCTTTAAACCCAAATTTTCTTATTGTACTGTCAAACTTCAAGTACTACTGTCTTGAAGCTTGCTTTAACCCATAAATCGATTTCATTAGGCGGCATCCCATTCTTTCATTTCCTTCCACGACAAAACCTTTCGGTTGTGCCATGTAAACATTTTCCTCCAAATCCCCATTAAGAAATGCCGTCTTTACATCCATCTGATGTAACTCTAAATCATAATGTGTTACTAATGCCATTATGATTCTGAAGGAATCTTTACATGAGACTGGAGAAAAGGTCTCATTGTAATCAATCCCTTCTCTTTGCGTGAATCTTTTTGCCACAAGTCGCGCTTTGTATCTTTCTACACTCCCTTGAGAGTCATGCTTTGTCTTGTAGACCCATTTACAGCCTACTGTTTTGGCTCCTTTAGGAATAATTTCTAAGTCCCAGACTTTATTAGTCTTCATGGACCTCATTTCCTCTTCGATGGCCTCAAGCCATTTTGAGGAATTTTCGCTTCTCATGGCTTCTTCAAATGAGGTGGGATCATCCTCCATTTGAAATTCCTCTGTATGATAAATCTGATAATCATCAGAAATAGCTGATCTTCTTACTCTTTGAGACCTTCTCGGGGCCTCCTCATTTGGTACATCTTCTGTTTGAGGCTGCTGTTGCTCCCCCTCATTTGTGGCAATAGGTTCTATAGGATCCTGAAGAACAAGTTCCTCATTACCATTCATTGTTGCCACAGGAGGAACAATAACAGGTGCTGCCACCACAGTGTCTTGCACCGTCGGTGCAGCGACAGCAGGTAGTGTGAAGAATGGCTCTTGAATCATCAGAGTGGGCGCATACACCCGCTTCTCTTCAAGATCAATCTCACGAGCTACCATACTTTCTCTCATCATTTCATCCTCTAAGAAGACAGCGTGTCTCGTTTCTACAAACTTTGTATATCTATCTGGACAGTAGAAACGAAACCCTTTTGACTTTTCAGGGTAGCCAATGAAATGGCAACTTACTGTTTTGGGATCAAGCTTCCCAAGGTTTGGGTTAAATACTTTAGCCTCAGCAGGACTCCCCCACACACGTAAGTGGTTTAGTGAGGGAACTCTTCCTGTCCACATCTCGTACGGTGTTTTGGGCACCGACTTACTAGGCACTCTGTTGAGAATATGAATGGCGGTTTTCAACGCCTCCATCCATAAACTCAATGACAGTGTGGAGTAGCTCATCATGCTTCGCACCATATCCATCAGGGTACGGTTGCGTCTTTCAGCTACTCTATTTTGCTGAGGTTCGCCCGGTGTAGAATACTGGGCCACTATTCCATTTTCCTGTAAAAACCTTGCAAAAGGTCCAGGAACTTGTCCATATGGGGTATGTCGATCGTAGTACTCCCCCCACGATCAGATCGGACTATCTTAATCTTTAAATCGTGTTGGTTTTCAATTTCAGCCTTAAATATCTTGAATTTATCCAAGGCTTCATTTCTTTCTTTGATTGGATAAATATATCCATAACGGGAGTAATCATCCGTGAATGTTATAAACGAGTCATATCCATCCACACTTTTCACAGGAAAAGGACCACAAATATCTGTGTGAATAATTTGTAGAACTCCTGTGCTTCTTTTAGCGTCTTTTTTAATTTTCTTTACATATTTTCTTTTAATGCATTCTCTGCATTGTTCTAAGTCTGAGAATTCTAATGGAGGAAGAATATCATTCTTAACTAGTCTTTCTATTCTCCCCCTCGAAATATGGCCTAAACGATAGTGCCATAATTTCGACGATTCATCTAGAGTTCTCTTTCGTTTTCTGTTTACATTCGTAGATGAGGATTCAATCACTTTCTCGCATGCGACGTTCCCATTATCGCATACGACATTCACATCATCACATAATGATAACAAATAAAGCTCATTCTGTAAGATGGCAAGACCAACACATTCTTTATTAAACATTATTTCACACTTGCCATTTCCAAAATTACAATCATAACCATCTTTGTCCAAATTTGAAACACTAATCAAATTCCTCTGTAAAGAGGGAACAAAAAGGACATCTCTAAGTAAAAGATTGGAGCCATTAGCTAACTATAATGAAAGATCGCCAACGGCTTCAACTTCAGCGTGGACTCCATTTGCAACTTTAATGCATCTTTCGTTTCTTTGCGTAGTCCTCGTCGAACGGAATTTCTGTAAGGAATTAGCAACATGAACAGTTGCTCCTGAGTCAATCCACCAAGTGGATTTCGAATATTGCACATACAGGCATTCATTTATAAAGGTAATAATGTTCTCACCTTTCTTTGCCATTATCATCTTTAAGTAATCAGGACAGTTCTTCTTGTAGTGTCCCGTCTTCTTGCAGTGAAGACACTGATCTTTGTCTACAGCAAATTTATTCTGTTGAGGCTGATGGACAGAGGTTTTTCCCTTGTTCTTTGAGAAGGAGGTACTGTTGAAGTTCTTTTTCTTGTTATCCTTCACATAGTTGATGGATCCACCATGTGAGGATTTAATTCTTTCCTCCTCTTGCACACACATAGCTATGCACTTTTCCAAGTCCCATTTCTCGGGCTGCATATTGTAGTTGACAACAAATGTGTCAAACTCTTTGGGCAAGGAAGCAAAAACCAAATGAATAAGGAACTCATCCTTGAGAGCCAAATCCATTGGTTTAAGCTTGGATGCCAAGTTGCTCATCCTCAGTATGTGCTCTCTTATGCCACTGCCACCACCAGAGTACCTTTCTGTCACAAGCTATTTAATCAGCTGTGTAGCATAAGTTTTTGAAGAGCCAGTAAACTGACTCTTTATTCTCTCAAGGTACTCTGTGACAGTGTCACACTCTGCGATTGAGCCCACAATAGCAGACTCAATCGTGTTCTTTATCACAGCCATACATTTCTTGTTGGCTGTGGTCCATTTCTTATGATCAAGATCATAAGACATCTGTAGGGGAGCATGATCCCTCTGTCTTTTCTGCCAAGCAGTATCATCCTCATTTTGATCCCTCACCGGTGCCATAGGCTCAGTGGGACGTGCTGTAGTGAGGACCCAGTCCACCTCAGCCAAGATAAACGCTAAGTCTATCTTTTTCTTCCACTCTCCATAATTATCTCCTTTGAGAGTGGGGATCTCTCTGATACAACTCATCAAGTTGTATCCGCCTGAAAAATACAATTCATATACAGTGAGAACATAACAGCAAAATTATATGCCTTATTTCCAACGTTGGTCAAAAATACGACATACAATTAAATCAATTTTATCTATACATTAAATCTACATCACCGTTGGGCAGAAAATAGAAATAATGCATAAAATCATCAATTAAAAAAATTATAATACTGTTATTATCAACGTTGGTCAGAAAATAACAATATCATAATTATCTGGGATTTATATCTATTTTTCCAAAATTAAATTCTCCCGTTGGTTCGAATTTAATAATGAAAAACAATCAACATTAACTTTTGCAGCGGAAACTGTAATTATTCTAAAATAATTCATTATTCAGAAGCATTATACTGTACACATTTAATCTCTGAAAAAATTAACACGTTGGTGCAAAAATTTACAGAGATTTTGGATCAAATTTCATTGAAATTCATCAAAGAATACTTCTGAAAATCAATAAAAATCCATTTATGGAATTACTGTTCAAAACGGCCTTTTGGCCCATTCTTTCGGCCGCGGCCCAGCCGGCCCGCTCAGCGCGCCCGAGCGCACGCGCTCCCCCGGCGCTCAGGCCAGCCCACTCAGCCGGCTCCCATGCTCGCGGCCCATGGCCTCCATCGGCCCAACAGCCCCCACCGGAAAAAAACTTGAGCCGCCCGATCAAAATCCACGGTCAAGCTCGCAAGCGGAGGGAATAAAACCCCCAAAACCTAACCCTAGCTCCACCCGGAAAAATCGGAGCGGGCGACGACGCGCCCAGGCGGAGGCAGAGCGGCGGCTCCCGCGCAGCACGGCGGAACCGGAGGGGCGGCGGCTCGCGGGGAGCCCGCGCAGGCCGGCGGCCACCCCGACAGCGGCGGTCCCACCGGAGCGCAGCGGAGCGACGGCGGCTCGTCGCGGGAGCGGCACGCGGCGCCCCAGTGGGGCCTCTAGCGGCAGCGCGCGCGGCGCCCTCGCGCACGGGGCGCAGGGCGGAGCCCGCGAGGCGGCGGCGGCCGGCACAGCGGTCCCAGCGGTGCGCGCGCACGGCGGCCGGCCAAGCCAAAACCGTGAGTCCATTCCCCTCTCTTTTCTTTTCTTTTGCCGATTTCTCGGTTGGGGATTCTCGTTCTTTTCTTTTCCCGTCTAGATCTACCCTTAGGATTGGCTCTGATACCATTGTTAGACTTTGGGTCTCCTAGGGTTTAGATCTAGAGGGTTCTATACGGGTTCATGTGATACACGGAGAGAGAGAGCAGTAGGGTTAGGGTACCGACCGTCCGTTGTGCTGGATGAAGAGGCGGCCATCACTGGTTCGTCGGTGATGTCTGCGCACGGGCAGCGGCGGTCGGAGAAGGAGCGGCGACGGCGGTGCAGACCCGGTGAAGGAGACGGCGGTGGTGCTTCCCGTCGCTGGAGCGCCCCCCTCTCAGATCGGATTAGGGTTTGTCGGTGGGGTTTGTGGCGGCACGGTGAACCTCGTCGTGCGTGCCGCCCCGGCCCCCACCTCTCTTTTATATGGCGCTGACGACAGGGGCCCACCAGCCTATTGGGCTGGGCGCCCCGATCAGGGCGCGGTCAAGGGGAGAGGGGGGCATTTGGCCGTTGGGCCAAATGCCCTGAGATCATTCTAACACCGTCTCCTTGGAAAGTCGCTGACGTTGCTCCACTCTTCCCTAGATTAAAGACACATTGGATCCAGAGGAAGGGTCAACTAGATCCACGTGGCCCTAAGGTGTAGGACATCGGCATCGAGGACGATGACCTCGACAGAGGTGGACTCGATGTCGGCTAACACGAGGACAATGGGATCCCACGGTGAGGGGGTTGGATAAGCGAAGAAGTCATTCAAATCTGGAAGTGTGGTGGAATTGCGACCTATTTACAGCTGCAGATCTGTGTACTTGGTGTCATCACGTTCAGAAGGGGTTCCAATCATTCCGATCTGAGATTGAATAGAATTGCAATCTATTTACAGTGATGGATTTGTCTACCTACCATCTGCCATCGTCGCGTGCCAAGACTGGTTGAAGCGGAAGCCAAAGGAGGAGGAGAAGGAAGGGATCAGTCATGGTGGTGGAGATGAGGATTAGTTGCCCTCATGGCTGCACTAGATTGGATGACCACTATGAGCCATTGGAGGAGGGATCCACATACCTGCGCTTCCACTGCAAGGTCACCATGGAGTATGCATCGCGGAAGATTGGTGACGGGGGGCTCCTTGTGACCGAGTGCAAGGAGGACCCATGGATGTTGGAGTTCAAGTACTTCGTCTATGATTCGTCCACCTTCCTTGACCTCTGAGTTCAAGCGCCTAGATGATACAACACATGCAGATGGAGATGCTACGCCTACGCGGCCTCGACCTCTCACCCAGTAACTGGCAGATTTTCAAGCCCCAGACCATCGTCACCACTACCCACAATTGGGCGCAGAGGGAAGACGATGAGGGGAGAGTTGGAGGCCACTACCACTTGGCCCTGGACATGGATATGGAGGTCACACTTGTGTTCAGTGAGACTCAGGCCTTGGTTCTTGCTTGCAGTGAGAATGTCATGTAGACCATGGAGCTGGGCTCCAGAAACATGTGCGGGATCTGCATGGATGACATGGTGAGCAAGAACAGGACCTCTTTGGTGAACTTGTAGTGCTATCATGTTTTCCATTCCTTGTGCATCACCAAGTGGCTCTTCAAAGGGACAACTTGCCCCATGCGCCGCCATGATTTCAGGGGCCTTGTTGGCTCAACCTAGGCAAGTACAATGCTATCTCTAGATCGGTACAAGGACGAGTAGGGTTAATCATTTAGCATTCAAGAATTTGAATTACTATTAATTTGATATCGCGTTGCAATGACAAGCCACTCTGGTTGAGAGGGGAGAAGGGGACATGGAAGAAACATTTTGAAACTATGGTATGCGAAGTTTTCCATTTTCTAGTTTGATAGCATGCTCCAGTATTTCTTGTTTTACGTACATTAGATGGTTCTTGATGTGTTCGTTTATCACTTTAGATCAATTGTGTGTTGGTACTAAAATCTCTTCAGGACAAAGGGCAAACATGGTTCGTAGGCTCCTGTCACATTTACATGTAAGATTTTCACTATTATGATCCAAATACTTAGCCTCAACCTTACGAGGGGCCGATAGGAAGGTCAAGAACTTGTCTGCTACTTCCTATAAAGCTATAGCGAACAAGTGTTTTTGCTAGCCTCCTATGTAGTTAACGAGTAAATCTAATCTAGCTGTAGTTGGCTTTTTGTTGATTGGAAGTAACATGAGATATCTTTGAATAAATTAGTTATATTTTCATTCATATAGGTCATTTTCTTAATAATGCTTTCCATTGGATTTTCTTGAAGTAGTTATAAGATGGTTGATTCACTTGACATGACACCCCATAGTAAGTGATGATGTTTTCAGCAACAGTAACACTCAACAAGGAGATTCACCCAATTTGCAAGAAATTCATGCAATATGTATTGTCAAATGGCCTATCTCATCTCAGTACGCTTCCTATTTAAGTCACTCCTGTCTCCTGGCGGTTATGCATGCAAGTAGATAGGAGAGTTGGCAATTATGTTGTCAGTAGGTTAAAGGGGTTGCTTGCTGAAACACCAATTAATGTAATCTTCAATATTTAGTGAACAATTAGTTGTTTGGTGGCTTTTTTTTCAATTGGTACCTATGTTCAACTACTTATCCCAAAGGGTAGCGAGGAAGTAATATCTTCTGTTCGAAATGTGAAACATTTGGGGGAACATTGAAATTTGGGTTGAGAGGGCATAACGTTGTAAATTTTACAGGGCCAGTAGTTCTAGCTTTCTCCAGTTGTCCGCACACCGGATTACTTCCACTTGATTCCAGTGCATTAGAGTAAACTATTTTTGGTTCTCCTACACTTGTCATGGTCAATGCAAACAAAGCATCTTTCTTTGCCATTTTGTACTTGGTAGCATAGCACTTACAGATCTAGTAAGTTATATGTCACTTGTACTTCCTAGCATTCGTTATCATAATATAATTGTGGTTTGTGATGCTCTATCCAAATATGCTTATTTTGTGATACCGAATTGTTGATGGTGTATGCTAATTTGCAATATAAGTTCGTTTAGAACTCAAGATAAATGTAGCACTTGTGCATAGGGTTAGTTGTGGTGGCTCAACGGGGTCGATGACACCAAGGAGATGTGGGCCAGCAGTGATGGTTCATCAAGGTGTGTAGTGCTATGACTGCACTATGGTGATGAGGATAGGAGAAGGATGAAGAAGAAGGTGATGACATGGCTCATTTGGGGTAGTGGCGAGTGCAGCATCGAAGCGGCCAGTGGCTCCCACACAATGGCTGTCGACGCCACCACCATGTGATTGGAGCCTCCATCCACGTGAATTGCCATCCATGCCACCCCAAGCACATGACTAGAAGGGCGAGGACGGGGACAGAGCAGGCGAGAAGACGAGCGTAGGTGTCAGCCTTAGGCGGTCACAGCGTCGACAACTTCACGTACTATGGCTGGTACATCGAGAGCGTGGTAGGGAGCAGTGGCAGCACGGTCCTTGCCATCATCCAGTTCATTGCCGAACTCATCCTCATCCTCCGCAAGGCCTACTTCTCCAACGACAGCTGGTTCATGGATTCCATCATGAGGTACAATGAAGCAACCGAAAAGCATTCCGTATGCTCTCTAGATCCTTGTGATAAATATTCTTATGCTTTTTTTAAAACTAGAACAGTTGTGTTGGTTGAGCAAATTCTCCAATGTTATCTGAGTTGAATTGGATAAAACTCGCATATGTGATTCTTTTTTGCATTTTCCTAGAGTAAAGATTTATTTTGTTTGGATATCAAATGCTACATACATTTGACATTTAGTCTCATTTATTTATCATCAAATTTCCATCTATTGTCTGAATGATGAGGTGACAGGTGTGCAACGTGAAGTACGCTATGAGACGTGGTGAAAGCTAGAGCTAAATGAACTGCAAGTGAAGTATGATGATGTTAAAGCACCTTAACTTAACTAATGAAAGGTCTTTTATCCTGTAACATGCCATTGCATGTTTGATTGCGATGATTCCACTATCGAATATAGTTGAGTAATTTTTTGACCGAACTTCTGCTCATGCCTGTAGAAGCAGCATTCACAAGAACTTTGCTTATGTGTGATAATAGTTGAACAATAATATAAATTCCATGCACAAGAAATTTTCATGACAACTTAGAAGATAATTACTTCTAACTTGCCATAATATCTGTGTGAGGAGACTACTGCTCTTACATCCATCAGAACGAACAATTAAATTCCCCATGCCATAGTTTCACACTCTCTATCAAGTCCTTTTCTTTTGTGATTTTTTGTAAAGTTCATCTTAGGATGATTCATTGCTCATATACAATGATGAATGATTTATATTCTGCTGCTATCAAAAATTTTCGATGACTAAGCTAATTCATAGCACTGAGTTAAGTCAAGTATCTTGATTTCGGTTTCAGAGTTCAGACTTGATTGGTTCATGGAACACTGAATACGATTCCATAGCACCTCTTGTGTTCACTTCTATTTTCTACTGAAAAGCATGCAATGAACACTTCTCTATATGTATAGGTTTAAGCATGTTCATGTTAGCCTTACACATTATGAAATTGCTATTGCAGATTCATTGCCCAGCTTGTTCTTTGCCGAGAGTTATGTTTGTTTCGTATGGGTATTATGCTGCAGCATGGATCCGAATTGTCCGAGATACAGTCAAGGACATCGGGTATGACTTCCTTTCCTTCTGTTATAAAGGCCCTGAACAAAGAATTTATACTGTTGTCAAACTTTTCTTTAATTCAACCAAAAGGGAATGCATTGGGGCCCTAGTTCAAACGTGGTGGAGTGTTTGGAGGGAGAGGAATAGAAGAATTTTCGAAAACTCTTTTCTCTCGGTGCATTCGGTGGCAAACCAAGCAGTTATAGGTAGCAGGCAAGTGATCTTAGCTGCTTCGACAAGAGAGGCGACTGGTATCGGGTAGCGGTCAGAGTTTTTTGGGGACCTTTTAGTAGCTGCTTCTTCTTACTCTCTTTTAATATATGGCAGTCCTCCTGCCTTTCCTTCAAAAAAAACTTTTCTTTAATATAATGCCATTTTATTGTACCATAATAACAAGTTACAATCTTCATTTAAATTCTCTTTGTGTCCTACAATAATATTGTAATTCAAAATACTTCCCCTTTTGGTTTAAGCTAGGAGCAGACCATCAATGGATGCATACATGGTGATACCTTATATAGAGAAGCAACAAACATTGCATAAATTGAGAGGCAACTCCTAGCTTTCATTGAGAGATTGTCCTACTATGTTGACTGTAGCAACATTAGGCTATCACCTTGATAGGGATTTCATACGCCTCACAAAGAAAAGCTTATATGGTATTTGTTTGGATCTTCATAATTGCAAAATTTAGCATATATATCTGTGAAATGTGCCTCCTTACTTACATATGGATCCAAACAATTAATTAATTAGTTTGTTGATCATCATTTCAATCAAAACTCTCAATTTTGTTTGTAGTGGACATAGTCAAGCAACAACAAACCTCTGTTCCTTTTAGCAAGAATGTATAGTTGCAATTATGCAGCAAAGTATTTATTATAAAGTTTGGTTTTTCGTTACAATGTACAAGCATCTAACTAGTCACCGGAAACAAAAGACAGTGGTTTGACCAACACGACGGGCTTCATAACCAAATCATCACCATCTATCAGGAGGGGCCCTCTTCTTTTCAGTATGGCTTAGCTTCTCTCTAAAAACGAATAAAATATTTTTTTTATTGTTATTTCAAAATAACTTATCAACATAGTAAAAGTCAAGCCAAAAATAATACTCCAACGGGACCGTATCAGCACCACGCCACGACCTGGCTAGCGGGAAGAAGATCTAGAAGAGACCCAGAATTCGAAGTCGCGACCCGTCCGCCAGCAACTGTCCCCTCTCCACGTAAACCCACAAAACTTTCCTCCCACGGCGCTGCCCAAACCGCCCCCACCAACGCGTGTCGCGCCTCTCCTCCCGCCACGTTACCCCCGCCCCGCCCACGTCACGCCCCTCGCAAACCCAAGCCCACCACCTCAAATTAAACCACCACCTCCCCACCAATTTCCACTTCCCCATTACCGCTTGATCTTACCAGCACGGTCCTAGTCACCTCGCCATGCGGCTGTACGTGTACGTGCTCGAGGCGCGCGGCCTCCCGCCTCCGCCGAAGGAGCACGGCGGCGGGGGAGGGTTCTACGCGAGGGTGAAGGTGGGGAAGCAGAGGGCACGGACGCGGGCGGTGGGGCCGGGGGCCGGCGGCGCGGCGGCGTGGAACGAGGAGTTCGTGTTCGCGGTGGGGGCGGAGGACGTGGCGTTGGAGGTGGGGGTGGCGCGGCGGCGCGAGGGAGGGGTGGGGAGGGAGGTGGTGGGCAGGGTGAAGCTGCCGGTGCCGGCCGTGGCGCCCGCGGAGGAGGCCTCTGGCTGCGGGAGGCGGTCGGTGCCGCCGACGTGGTTCACGCTGCAGCCCAAACACCGCCGGAAGGGCGGCGGCGCCGCGGCCGCGGATTGCGGTGCGTACACGCATTTGCTCCTCTATTTTTGCTCTCCTTTGGGTTCTCCATGTGGTCGGCGAGCGCAAGCCGACTTTTGGGTGAAGCTACACGTATTATTGTTAGCTTTGCCAATTGCCGCACGCAAGCTCTTAAGAGATTAGCATGCTCTTATACGCGAAATAAAAAGTCAGTAAGCATTCCTAAGTCGTTCGAAAGTATTAGTCTCTTTCACGGCTGAGACGCGTGCCGAACAGCAGCAATAAGCTCTGTAGTCCGCCCATGGCACCGATAACAGAACGATCATGTAGCTAGGCTCACCTTCACTGCCTATCGTAAACTAGTCTCGGAAAGTAGATACTAGTAACTGTAGTAGTAGTAGTTTACAGACGCTATACGAACATGCGTATTGGTCTTGAGAGTTGAGACTCAATAACCGTGGATCTAGAAAGCTGTAAACAAGGTCAATTAGGAATACGTTGATGCTGGAATTCAGGGCGAAATTCAGAGCTGATCCAATTTGGAGAAGTGTGCTGTATGGTGTTACAGCGTTTTCCTCCCTTTTGCATTTGGGAACGGCTTAGTCATGGTTTTGCACTTGTACCACCGTAGGATGCTTGCTTTGCATTTTTCATTATTGTTGGTGAATGGTCTATAGATAATGGTTTTATTTGTATGGCTGCCTTCCAGGGAAAATTCTTCTCACCTTTTCACTGTACGGAGAAAACAACAACAATACCGTTATCCACTCGTCTCCTTGTTCGAGCTCCAGGAGTGACACCGATGTTGAATCTGAGATATCAACTTATAGGGAACATTCAGGTTTTAACAGTGGGATGCCTGATTCCCCCAGGAGTTGTGCAATAGAACAAACTTCTCTAGATAATTCTGACCGTTCAACACAAGCAAATTCCAATTCAGTTTCTGAAGATGATGATCTCATAGAGCCTAGTGCAGCAACAGCAAGAGGTGCAAGTGATACTGATCCGACGATTCCAGATTCAAGCTTTGAAGAAGCTATGGAAATCATGAAGTCGAAAAGTAGTACACCAGACATGCCGGAAGATCTTGGTGGTGGCATCATCTTTGAGCATACTTACCTTGTGGAGTCAAAGGATTTGAACTCTCTTCTCTTTGGACCTGATTCTCAGTTCTCCAAAGACCTGCGCGAACTGCAAGGAACTACAGACTACGAGGAACAGCCATGGACATGGAAGAACAAGGATCCTCCTAGCTTAACTAGGACATGTCGGTACACCAAAGGTGCGACAAAACTTATGAAAGATGTCAAAACTACTGAGGAGCAGACATATCTTAAAGCGGATGGCAAGAATTTTGTGATTATGACTCGTGTTCGTACCCCGGAGGTTCCATTTGGAAATTGTTTTGAGGTTGTCTTACTCTACAAAATAACTCACTTCCCTGAGCTGTCATCAGGTGAAGAAAGCTCACATCTGACTGTATCATACAATGTCGAGTTCCTTCAGAGTACCTTGATGAAAAGTATGATTGAGGGAAGTGTTCGGGATGGACTCAAAGAAAATTTCGAAAGTTTTGCAGAAATTTTGTCTCGGCATGTGAAATTGGTTGATTCTGCAGGGATGGATAAAGCGCAGTTGTTGGCACCACTGCAGACAGATCACCAGTCAGATATCAGACTTGCTTGCAAGTATTTTTGCAATTTTACTGTCATCTCTACGGTGATAATGGCACTGTACGTTCTTGTGCACATCCTTCTGTCTAGACCAGGCCCACTTATGGGTCTTGAGTTCAATGGTCTAGATTTACCTGACACATTTGGAGAGCTGATCACATCTGGCATACTAGTTCTTCAGATAGAACGTTTGCTGAATATGATCTCTCATTTTGTAGAGGCAAGGGTACAACGAGGTATGCTCTTCAGTTCAATTGAAACTTTTGTATTTCTCATGCATTAAACAAGCAATTGGACTCATTCATGTAATAACTGTGCGACTTTTGCACCTTCTTTTGTCACAGGAGGTGATCATGGGGTTAAAGCAAATGGTGATGGTTGGCTGTTAACCGTAGCTCTGCTAGAGGCTACAAGCTTGCCACCCGTTTCTTGTGGATCAGTAGACCCTTATGTTGTGTTCAGCTGCAACGGAATAACGAGAACAAGCTCTGTTCAACTTCAGACTCAGGAACCACAATGGAACGGTTAGTAGACTTCACATATTAGCACACTGCACCATTATGATTAACCTTGTAGGCTTGTCTGATTTATGATTTGTGACAAACTAAAAGAACGATGCAGAGATAATGGAATTCGATGCCATGGAAGAACCACCTGCTATGTTGGATGTTGAGGTTTTCAATTTTGATGGCCCATTCGACTTGGCAATTTCACTAGGACATGCAGAAATTAACTTTCTTAAACATACATCAGCAGAATTAGCAGATATATGGGTACCACTGGAGGGAAAACTAGCTCAGACATGCCAGAGTCGGTTACATTTGAGAATATTTCTTGAGAACACGAAAGGACCTGAGACATCAATGAGAGATTACCTCAGTAAGATGGAGAAGGAAGTTGGTAACAAGGTATTCTTCGATTAACCTATCCATGGATTCCTGTAAGAGTAATAACTGTTTTGACAATCCAAGTATTTATATAATTGTATTGCAGTTACACGTTCGGTCACCTCACAGAAATTCAACATTCCAGAAGCTTTTTTGTTTGCCTCACGAAGAATTCCTTATAGCCGATTATGCATGCTCCTTAAAGAGGAAGTTGCCATTGCAGGTACAATTGTTTGACTTTCTACTTTCTTTTGCTTCCTGGATCTACTTTATTTTGATATTTTCTGATATTAGGTCAAATAGAAGGTTTCAATAATCGTGAAAGATTTTATGATATATTAAGAATTTAACTGGAAGGCCTGATATGAAATCAAACATAGCATTTTATTTGAAACACATTATCACAGTTAACAATGCAATATCGTATTATAACTACTGCCATGTGTTTTTTGGACCACTACATTATTGAGCTCAACAGGTTGTGCAACTAGTTTATCTTCCCTAGAGTTGTCTGTGTGGATATTCACTTCTAGTTGCTGCTGCTGCAGGGAAGGCTATTTCTGTCAGCCAGAATAGTTGGTTTCTATGCTAATCTGTTTGGACATAAAACGAAATTCTTCTTTCTGTGGGAGGATGTCGAAGAAATTGAAGTGTTACCTCCATCTTTCACAACAGTAGGCACCCCATCAATGTTGTTTATCTTGAAGAGCGGCCGGGGACTTGATGCCAAGAATGGTGCGAAGTCTCAAGATAAGGAAGGGAGGTTGAAATTTCAGTTCCATTCATTTGCATCGTTTAGCAAGGCTAGCAGGTGGGTATCTTCCAATACTTTAACCATCAGTATTAACATATTAACATAAGGATGATCTTATTGATGAAAAGCTCTCTGTTATTTATTGTTAGGACAATAATTGGCCTGTGGAAAACAAAAGCGTCAGCTATTGAACAGAGGGCCAAGCTGGAAGAAGATCAAGAAGAAGATGGGGGCTACGTTGATCTTGATGATGTTCCATCTGTATTGAGCATTGGAGATGTGACTCTCTCAAAGGAGTATATTTTGGAACATCCTATTGATGTGAGATATCTATGCTTCGTTATTTCTTTTGCTGATAGGGGTTATATAAGTTTCTTTGCCAATAGGTTTGGTTAGGCTGTTACATCATCTCTTTTCAAAAGTAGCATGAGTATGTCTGATAAATTGAAAAGGAAGTCTATTCCAGATAAACTGCAAGCATTCTAATAGACTATATCTGGTCTACTTTTGCTTTTGAGAAAGGGAACTAGAGTGAACTCTTGAGGATTGGGACTAGAGCGAATATATGAACAGCACTTAAGTATTCACTTATCCAAGATCCAGAATTCCACCAATTCTTTATTTTGAAAAATATATGTTAGATAGTTAAAAAATAATCTAAGATAAAATACACCGAGAAATATCAACCACCCAGCATTGTTGCGCCTTAAATTTGTCTTTTGTGCTCAGCAAGCGAAACCCGATTCACGCTTCAGCATTGTTGCACTTGCACCTTTGTATGTTAATCTGAGGAAAATGTCTAGTATACTTAGGTTACAGGATAGCTATTGTTTTGGCTAGCGACACTGCGCCAGTTAATCATGAGAAAAATATTATCTAGTTTTTGTTGTCAGTACGCTTTTGTATGCCTGCGGCCCGAGTTTGATCATCCTTGTTCACTGTTCGCATTGCAGGCTGATTTGCTCATGGGGGTGTTCGACGGGGGCCCTCTGGAGACAAAAACGATGAGCAAAGTCGGGTGCCTCGATTACACCGCGACCCAGTGGGAGCACACCAAGCCAGGCGTCCTGGAGAGGCATGCCAGCTACAAGTTCAACCGGTACATGTCCATATTCGGCGGCGAAGTGGTCAGCACCCAGCTGAAATTCCCGTCGGAGGACGGCGACGGGTGGACGATCTACGACGTCATGACGCTACACAACGTCCCCTTCGGCGACTACTTTCGGGTACGTTTTCTACATGCTAAGCTCATCATCAATTCGTCATGTCCTTTGTTTGGGCAGTGGACGAGAGTGGTTAGACAATGTTTGTGTGTGATGTGTTGCGATATCTACAGGTCCATTTGAGGTACAATATACAGAGCGTTGCGTCGAACACGCCGAGCAGCCGGTGCGAGATATTCGTCGGCATCGAGTGGCTCAAGAGCAGCAAGTTTCAGAAGAGGATCGCGAGGAACATATGCGAGAAGCTGGCTCACAGGGCAAAGGAGGTTCTTGAAGTGGCCGGGAAGGAAATAGCCTTGGCCATGTCTGGCATTCAGGCTAGCTAGCCGACGCTGGAGGAGTTGGCCTTTTTGTTCTCCGTCTTCCAGCAAGCGTGCAGCTCCTGTCTGCTCTGCTGTTAGTTTTCCTTCAGCTTTTCGTTTCATACCCAACAGGAAAGGTCCACGACAAGAGAAACGCGTGTACCAACTTACCAAGTACAAACATTATTCCTTTCGATCTTTACGTGAACATAAGAGAGAGGATATGGCATCGACACACCATCTTCTCTTTGCAAACAAGATCTTGGAAGGAAGTTATACGCACGGAGGACTCTTGCCGCCTTGACTACTGTAGCGAATCGTCTAAGAAGCGAAATCGGTATCTGTAGACGCTTTTTTTTTTTTGGGGGGCCAGCTTCCGCTTCGGGTTGCTTGTGGCGCGGCACATTGCGGTGCAGTGCGGGGGTTCTCGGAGGCGGCGCGGTGGTGCGTCGGCAACGCATGACCGCTCGTACGTTGGATAGATCGGGTGATGCCGTAGAACGTGGGCGGCATATGGCGTATGCAGGTTGCGCGCTGTGGGATTCGGGTGATCGGATCTGCCGCAATTTCTTGTGTAGCTCAGTTTTCTGTGAACTAGCATGATGTTCTATGTATTTGCGTGGCTAAATTTGTTGTGATTTTTAAATATTAAAGTAGCTTAGGTATATTATAATTTTTTAGTATTTAATATTTGCAATATATAGGACTTTTAGAATGTACATTTGAAATAACAATAAATTTTGAAGCTAAAACAAATATGGAGGAAACGTAATTGAGGAAACAATTCATTTCAGTTTCTCTTAAAGAATTTCAAGGTTTATATCGATCCCTTGTGGACACGTGGGCTAATCTATTACCTTTGAACAACTATTAATTTAACTCAATTAAAATAACAGTGAGGAAAGTAATTGTCATGATAATAATGAACAACTAATTTACTACTAAAAGCAATAATCTCTACCACTTATAAATACGAGTTAGTGGTTATCATCTGTTCTCCCATGTAAAAGTAACCCTTAAATGTAGAAATAATTACCCACAATATCATCTATCTATCCCTGCCTCTCATGAAGCTGACCCTTTGTCCCTCTCCCCTCTCTAACTGCCGCCGAAGTAGACCCATCACCCCTCTCCCCTCTCTAACTGTCATTGAAGCAGACCCATCGCCCTTCTCCCCTCTCTAAACGCCGCCTGCAATGTTCAGTGCTCTAGGCCTCCCCACGCGCCGCCTCTTCCCTGCGCTCCGCCTCCCCTCCTCCACCTTGGCCTCCTCCCCTCCTAACCCCACCTCTAGTGGTCTCCCTCTCCACCATGGCCTTCCCACTCCCTCTCTTCTTCCCCCTCCCCACCGACTCTTCCCTCTCTTATTCTCCCTATTTCCTCTCTCTCTATCTGACCAAGCGCCGTCGCTGCTCGATCTAACACCTCTAGCAGCTTCTTCACCTCCCCCTCGACCTCCTCCTTCCCTCTCTCAGCTGTTGCCACCCCTCTCTCTCTCTCTCACGTGCGCTCTCTCTCTCTCTCAATCTCGGGCCGCCACACCCAAATCTATCGCCTCCAGCGGCTTCCCCATCGTTGGTGGCTTCCTTACCTCCCTCTCGAACTCCTCCACCTCACCTCTACTCGTTCCCTTTCCCGGGCACCATCGGCCCGATCCTCACCAGATCTGGTGGCCTCCATCACCGACGTCCCTCTTCTCGGCTCTGGTGGCTTTGCCACTGTCACTGACATGACAACAACAATGACAATGAGCGTCGGTGTCGAGCTCCTTCAGTTCCTCCCTCTCCTACCTCTGTTAGCCATGCTCGACGTCACCGACTACCGCGGGCATGCAAGGAACCGTCGTCGCCTCCATACGACGCCGTCCTAAGGACCTCGCGGCCACGTTGATGCCACCCTTCCCAACACTCGTTGGTAAGTTCAGAACCCACCTTCACGCATGTGCTCTCTTTCCTAGACGTCGCCATCACTGCAACTGCTCTTCCTTCTTGGTTTCTCCTCTTTGACCACCGCCACCATAGATCCATCCTTCCCACAGCTAATCCCATTTCCATCCCCGCAACTCACCTATGAGTTTGCTGTCCATGAAGCCGACCATTGCAGGAAAGGACCAACTTTATAGATTGAGGTCAAAGTGGTGTGAAGTTGTCTGCACATAGTGGCATAGTCGCAGGCACTCGCGAGTGGGTTAGGGCAAAGGAAAAGGAGGAGGCGACCTATTGGAAAGGTGTGGTGCTAGGCGAGGCCTCTACTGTGACATTGTCGTCTTCAGCATACCAGCAACAGGTGACGAGGTCTTTTACGCCTGATATATGTTCAATGAAATGCTTCTAACAACTTCCTGGATCTCCTACCATTTTTTGATTAACGCTACCGGATTTCATTTCATAGCAATGCCTGCCAGACTTGTCGATGTCAACTGGAGGTCATATGCATCGTGGCCTTAGATGCAGCATTGCCACCAGCTGACCTTCCACCTCACAATCACTCTTTTGGTCAAATAATAGGAACCACAGTTTTGCCACATGAATAGTAGCCACCCTATAGTGCCTCGGCTTCTACCCCCATTCTCAATTGGAAACCTTTTTGTATTTTGTTTGCTCTTGAACATAGATAGCAAAATTGATCTGATTGACATTTGTTAAGAAATTCATTAGGAAAGCAACATCCTTCGAATCTTGAAGCATACTAGTTAACTAGTAGGAAATTGTCTCTTCATTCTTCCTTCTGAGATACTATGATATTGGGATTCGCATCCGTTAGTGTTTATTTTTTTTTTGGCTTTGTTATGTAAGTAGTTTTAATCAAAATTTGTACGGTTAAGCTTCTGATCCTTATTTTCAAATATCTGTGTTTGTATATTGATAAAATAGAGGTACCTGACTAGATGTCAATATGTAAAAATGATCAGTTTTATGAACAATATAATTGATAGGCCTGCAGGGTGTATGTACTTGACTACATTGCAATCACCGGTGAGAGGTGTGCACAATCGGCTAATTGATCATCAGTCCGTATGTGGTTAATAACAATATCACCATTGTTTATATGATCTCTTAGGAAATGGTGATGGACATCTATATATTTGGTTCTAGAATGTTGGACCAGATTATTTACTATCTTCACAGTACTATCATTATCGCATAAAAGAGGCATGCTTTTGAATTCAATTCTATATTCCATCAATGTATGTCTTATCCATAACAATTGAGCACAACAACTATGTCGGACCCGGATTTTTCAATCCAAATTCACTGTGATTCACTGCACTATTCCCTGGATCAGTAGATAGTGCTCACAGTTTACAGTTCTGAATATCAAAATACATATCATGCGGAAGCGTAAATATAATAGTAGACTTACTCATGGGCCGATTAGGCCGAAATCAATAAATTGCAGCAGCGGAAGAACGAAGCACACAGGTGGGACCTTTAGGACATGCCCACGGGTAGCCAACTGGAGGTTCGCGACCTAGCCCTTGACATCTTCATCTTCTCAGCCAGCTTGGCCAATCTTGTTGCTGAGGCGAGGTGATTTGATTCCTGATTCTGAATTTTGTCGCAAAAACGAGAGTGAGCACTCCGACCCCGTGCTCCGCGAGCCAATACACAAAATGCAAGTAGATAGTATGCATGGCTTATCAAAGGAAGGCTCGGATTATTTTATTTTGCATAGAGTGCTTTTGAATACAATTACTTAAAAATTCCCTAAGACCTAGCAGTTTGAACCAAATCATAATGGGTGAAAGGAATGCAATATCATTAATAGTGATACAGATTTTTCGTTCACCTTTTATGGCATCTGCACCATATGCTTACTTGCCAGCGTTATAAACGCTTAACTTACCACTGGGACGACACCCAGGACAATTCAAACCAGGACCATCTGCAGTCCTTCACTTTTTTAATACCACCCACAAAGTTTTTGAAATAGAACTATATCTAGTTAAGTTCCCATGTCTGCCCTTGACCGTGGGCACGGCTATTTGAATAGTTTTGACTCTGCAGAGTTTGTACACTTTCACCACAAGAGACAGTCAACTCATTGCCCCACACGATTCCTTAGAAGTGTGGTTGAGCAGACCATCACAGTGATTTTTCAAAATATCTAGTCCCCTTTTCTCATCTCACTTTATGGGCTTCTCCCATTTGCGATGGGTCCCATCTATTGCACGGGATGTTTCTCACTGTTACTAGCGTACGGGCTTCCCCCCCCTCTGCGCTAGCACGTCCTGAGAAACTTCACCCACCACTGGTGTCCCTTAGGGCCTCCTTGCCCGCGCGTATCCACTCCCTATCCGCTACCGGTGAGATGAGTCCGGGAATTTCGATAAATCTACTGGGCCAAGTTGTACTTTACAGACTTGTGGTTGCACTGTTTTTACATGAGTTGACATGACAAGATTCAGTCCTTAGTAGTATCTGGGCGGTTCTACCATAAACCACACTCTCGTGCACCACTGCACCATACCCCCGAACCATCCGCCCAGATAAATAAGCAATTCAAGGTTTTTGGGAATGTAAAATAACCATATCCAACATACACCAGTCATTACCACCATGACTGCCCAACCAATTTTTTTCTCAGGATTAAAAGTGATGCTTGGGCGCTCTCGCGCCCATGAGTATCTAAGCACAACTAAGCATTGCATATAATTACGGACTTATTTTCGAAAGGTTACTATTTTAATTTTTGCTAGGGCGACAAGGTTCACACATTCAAATATTCTAAAGGAGGTGTGATATTATTCAAGGTAAACAATGGACATATAACTAGAATCTTAAATTAAACATGTATTTGCATATAAAATATCAGCATGCAATTTGATAATTTAAAACAAAATAATTTGCAGAAAATTAGGTTCAACATGATCAAAGTATTGACTCGCCTGGCGCGGTTTACCGCGGTCTTGAGCTCACACAATGCTTGCTCTTGAGCTTCTGGTCTCTATCTTCACTCCAAGCTTAATCTTGCTGGATCCACTGAATCTTCACGACTTCCAATTTCTAATTACGCGAAAAACGACTGAATTCAAATAAAAGCAAATAACTCAAAAAGATCCAAATAAATCCAAGTAAACTCAATTTAGTTTTATTTTGAGTTAATGGAAGATTCGAGTGATTGGGTGCAAGGCCGGTGGTAGGGTATGACGATTTGATCTTTTATTTACAATCTCTTTTTATTATTTTTGTATTTATTAAGGAAGTTCCATGAGTTAGGGTAGACCCATGTAACGAAGTACGAGTCTGGCTGGGTATGTATTCCTTGCAACGTAGGTAATGGTAAAGGCAACTGGACTCGTGGATGAGATCTTTACTTATTCTATAAATTTGTTAGTCAAAAGTATGATCACACTCGGATGCCTTTATTAAGTTTTAGAATAATTTCTTATATATGCCTTTACTTATTAATTAGATTAAGATAAATAGTAAATGCTCATTATTTATTTATTTATATAAGGTAATTAATTTAAAATTTAAATCTTTAAAAATCCCATTATCCTATTTTTTTTGTATCTTCATATCACTGAATTTGATATGTGGCATTTTATGCAACCCTAATTACTCGTGGTTATTGATTAAGTGTTTACTTTGAAATGTTTATATATATTAGTTAGGTCATTTTAATGCCCGATGTCCTAGTGCTATTACATTTTAGTAACTACATATTAAGATGACCTTTTAAAGATATAGAAATGATAGTCATACTTTAGATGGTTAACTTTTACATCCCTTTACTATTCGAACCTGCTACACATGATTACATTTTGTTATCGCTACTACATTAAAACTACTATCTAAGATTTCAGGGTCGGCAATATGTTAATGTTAGGGTTTATATTTTCAAAAGGGTCTAAGGTGTTTTAAAAATTGAACTAACATATTTACTAATGGCGCATATATGTCATCAACATTTTTCTAACTATTTATCTATATGTATTTGCTTTCATAAAGGTCACTTGCCAATTGTTGTTGATATGAGGGTATCCAGAGTTTTTAAATCTTTACAAAGCATGCACCTCGTTTATATTTTATAATCAAATTCTCATTCCCAATATTATTTGTCACTTATGATTTATCATGTGCTTCTTTAATTATATTTGGAAATTTCTAATCTTAAACAAGAAAGTTAAATCTTAGTTGGCACTTATTTAGGATTACACCTTTAGCGTTTATTAATTTGTGAACTCATTCTAATTAGTTTCAAATATTCGTTTGAACATTAACATTTGTGGAGTCCATGATAATTTGTAAAAGTAGCCACGCAAGATGTTGATTTAGTGCACAACAGGGTTACCCCTTCTTTTTATCACTTTTTATTGCCATGTAGCTATTCAAGGTTTAGCTTCTTAATTGTAAGAACCTGCATTAAAAACCTTTCAAATGCCTTCTCATTATCCTCCTTAATTGTTTGGATTATAATTCTTGGATTCCTTTATATATGTGTATATATCTATATTTTTAAGAGCATACTTTAATCACTTTCATATATCAGAGTTTAACAATCTTTTATTGGTAATTAATGAGGATTAAACCTTTAGCAATTTACCAATTTTATAAACTCCTTAGCTAACTCCACCCATTATCCATTGTCATAAGATTAACTAGACTTGATTTTCCTTCATTCATACATATATATACATATTTGCAAGAATCTTCACAAAGGTTTTTCAATTTTTAATTCTTACTCCTTATTATCTAATTAATACTCTACAAATTTGCTTCATTGAAACACTTTTAATAAATATTTAGCAATAATTGGAAGAGAAACCAGGAACATACACTGCCTGGGGGGGTTCTCCTGTTTGGGCCCACAAATCAGAGAGAGAGAGAGACAGTCAGGGCAGAGGGCCCTTCGGCCATGGGGAACAAAACAGGGGAGGGGCGGCGGGCTCGCCGGCGCGGCCGTCGGCCGGAGGGCGGCGGATGTGGCGAAATGGGCTGCCCCCGAGGTGATGAACCCTCGGGTGGTGGTGGCTCCGGCCGGAGCGGTGCACAGGAGGGCCGATGGCGGTGGAAACGGCCGAACGTGGGGACGCCGTGGGGGCTGCGGCGGCCCGTCCATGGAACAGAGGAGGGGAGGCAAACACGAGCGAGAGAGTGCCCCAGAGAAAGTACCTGCGGCGGCGGCTTGGTCGGGGAGGCGCCGAGGCGGTCCGGCGATGGGCACAGGCGGTGGTGCGAGGAGGCGCGCGTGGAGGGGGGCGCACCGGCGGGGAAGGGCACCGGCAGTCGGTCGGGGAAGCTTCGCTGTGGTTCGGTGATGCTTCCACTGCGGGCAATCGGGCCGACGGGCACCGAGGAGGGAGCGGCGGCGGAATGGGTGTCTTCGGCCGGCGGTGAGAAAAAAAAGGGCAAGGTGCGAGCTTCGGTGCACTGGAGCCCAATTAATTTGGCGGGGAGGTATAGGGGGAGCAACGGCCCACTGTGACGCGGTCGGGATGGCGAGACCTTGTCGGAGCAGCCGGGGCGGCGTGGAGGCGGCAATGGCGGCTCACGGGCGCTAGGCGGAAGGAGCTCAAAGGGGCAAGGGGAGTCGCACGGGGTACTTATGGCCACGGGTCGATGGCGAGGACAGTGGGCGCGCGTGGGGAAACGGTGGGCGACGGTGGGCGAGACTGTGGGCGGCTGAGGCAGCTTTGCGTCGCGCACGGCAGGCCGCAGAGCTAGGGCGCCGCGTGGCCGGCAGTTGCTGCGGAGCGGGGAGAAATCCCGTGGGCGGGATGGTGATACCGGGGCGGTGTCCGAGCGCGCCGCACATGCGAGGGGACTGCTCGGGAGGCGAGGGTGCCCGGGGCATGCATGGACGCCACGGGGAAGAATGGCGCAGAGCGGAGCAGACGGACATGATAGCGCGGGCGCACGCGAGCAAAGAAGGGAGAAGGGAGTGCGGGCGGGGGAAGGGGAGATGGGGTTGGGCTGGCCGATTTTGGCCGGTCCGACTTCATTTCTCCCTCTCTTTTTTTTATGTGTTGTATATATATACATATGGTTACAAGTTTATATATATTCCTTTATGTCTATTTTTGGTATTTATATATATTATTTCCAAAATGAGCTTTTGTATTTTAATTCAAATTTCTCTCTCCTTATGCTGGATCATCTTTTCATATTCGCATTTACAATTTTGAATCTTCATTATTATTATTTTTTGTCTTTCTTGAGCTTCTTCAATTTTTAGAACCTCAACAAAATTCAGAAAAACACCATAAAATCCAAATTCCAATAAAATATATTGCAAATCATTTCAAAAGCTTCACATTTTCCAATTTTAAATTTTTGGGATGTTACAAACTATCTGCAGAGACATACTCTGCTTTGGCGGCAGATAGGGCAATGAAATTTTATTTCTTGGGGGACTATGAAACCAAAGATCTACCTAGAAGTTGACAACTACCGAAGGTGCTTTTTATATCCACTTTGTAACCCGCATAATTGGAATTCGAATATCCAATTAAATCAAATTTAGCACCTTTGAGATATCATAAGTCTATGTTAGAGGAATACTTTAAATATTTAATAATTATTTTAATGGCCATTAAATAACACTCTTTTGGAGAAACTTGAAAGCGTGCAAATATACAAACATTAAACATGATAGTAGGCCTAGATGCGGTAAGATAAAGTAAGCTGTCAATCATGTATCTATAAAGGTTTAAATCGGTCGATTTACCTCCTTCATTAAGGTTGAGGTGACCGTTAGTAGCCATGGGAGTCCTGATGAGTTTAGTCTCCTCCATGCCAAATCTGTTAAGTAGATCCTTCACGTACCTGGTTTGGCTTATGAACGTCCCATATTTAAGTTGCTTGATTTAGAGTCCAAAAAAATAACTAAGTTATCCAATCATGGACATTTTGACTTCCCTAGATATCATCTCACCAAACTCTTTGCAAAAGTCTTGATTAGTAGACCCAAAAATGATATCATCAACATATATTTGATAAACAAAGAAATTATCATCAATAACTTTAGTAAACAAGATTGTGTCAACATTCCTAATTTTGAATCATTTTGAGAGTAGAAAATTTCTAAGGCACTCATACCATACTCTACGAGTTTATTTGAGACCGTATAGCATCTTGGAGAGTTTATATATATGGTTTCTTTTCTTAGCATCCTCAAAACTGAGCGATTGCTCAACAAATATAAGTTTGGCAATTCTACCATTAAGAAATACACTCTTGACATCCATTTGAAATAATTTTTTTATCAAAACATGATGCAAAACAAAGCAATATACGAATAGATTCAAGTCTAGTTATGGGAGCGAAAGTTACACCAAAATCCAAATCTTTGACTTGAGTGAAGCCTTGAGCGACCAATCTCGCCTTATTTCTCATTACCATTGCACTCTCATCTTGCTTATTCCTAAAGATCTATTTTGTGCCAATTATGTTATATTCCTTAGGTCTTTCCACCAAAGTCCAAACATCATTTTGACTGAAGTTATTTAATTCTTCATGCATTAAATTCACCAAATCCGGATCTTCAAGTGCATCATCTATATATTTAGGCTCAAAAGAGGAAACAAAAGAATAATATTTACAATAAGCAGTGACACTAGATTAAGTTTGAATACTCTTACTAACGTCACCCCACTATTTGGTTAATTGGATGATCCTTCGCAATTACATTATGGATCTTTAGGGGTATGTTTGATGGTTGATCATCTTCCTTGTCCTCTACTTCTTTAATTTGAATTTGGCTTGGTGTAGTGGAAGTAAAAGGTTCAGCTTGAGTGAATCAAGGTGGATTATTTGTGTTTTCCTTTCGTTTGATGTCTCTAATTTACATATTCTTCATAGCTTGCTTTAAGCATTTACTACCTACATCATCTAAAAAATTTTTACTCTTCTTGAGAGCCATTAGTTTTATCAAATTGGATATCACACATCTTCTCAACTAAACTAGAGATTTTATTGACACGTTATGTCTTGCTATTAGAAGAATAACCAACAAGAAAACCAACATCACGATGACTTTGAAATTTTGTAAGATGAACACCGTTCCGCAAAATATAACACTTGCAACCAAAAATATGAAAATAGAAGATGCTCAGTTCTCTTCCAATGATAAGCTCATGAGAAGTCTTTTTCAAAAGGAGATATAAATAAAGACGGTTTATGGCATGACAAGCTGTTCAAGACAACAATCAATTTTGTCCTGGAAGTCTTGTTCTTGTGTGTGGCATGTAATACTCTTTTTTTTTGGGTGGGTGGGTTGGGGGGTTCATAGTGATCTCTGCCCTCTTTTAACTCATCCTCGCATTTGGCGTTGGTTGAGCATGTAATCATTCCGAGTACTTTTTTAATAATCAGAGTATAATTTCTCTCTACCACATTTTGGCAGTAAAGTGAAGAACCCTACAAAAATACGACTCTCAGGGACAGACAAGCAACCTCGAAGAAACAGCCGGTGACAACACTATCCGCTATGGCACGGAACCAGTAAAGTACAAGCCAGCCATAGATACTAGTACCACATCCACGAGAAGAGAACATCAGCCATCGAATTGAGGGGCACAGCATCGACAGATATGAACATACTACTAGACCATAGTAATTGCATACACAGTTCGCCTGCAAGGTAGCTGCTTTCACAAAAGTGTCACCCACAGTGCACTAGAGATCAGCCGATCACACACCAAAGGTCACCGAAACGCCAGACTGCAATAGCAAGATTCCTGGCTACCACAGTAGCCAGCCACTGCAGTATGCACTCTGCCACTTTGTCTAGTTATTCATGCATATGCTACTTCATCTATATCTAGGTTCACTAGGTACTTGACAGCGAGGTCATCACTAGTGCTTCTTCCGGGCCAAAAGACCCATCGGCACTCGCTTGAAAACGCTTCATCGTCCTTTGGAGTGCACCTCGTTTATCTCTCTGTCATCAAAACCCTGGCGGCAATAAGAGAAACTCAGAACATTTTCGCAGTAATGGCACACAGGATGAGGGGCATGCTACATACCAGTTCATGCAGCTCCACGAGGAGTGGATCACATTCATGGACACAGCACAGATCATCGATGGACTGCTCCAGGTCGTACTTGTTCTGCCTGAGTATCTCCTTGTTCATGACGACCTGCCTGAAGCCCATCTCCTCCAGCTCCCTCAACAGTTTCTCCTCCATGTGATTCACGAGTTCATCTGGCGAAGGTGCAACAGGCACACTAACAGGCGCAGGAGCATGCACAGGCACCGGCATGCTAACAGGAGCAGGCGCCAGCACAGGTGCACGAACAAGAGTAGGTGCAGGCACACTAACAGGACCAGGAAACCGCACAGTAACCGGAGCAGGCGCAAGAACGCCAACAAAAGTAGGTGCAGGAACAGGTGCAGGCACACTAACTGGTTTGGGCAGTGGTATGGCTTCAGGTGCAGCAGGCGCGCCTGCAGGCATGGAAGTTGATACAGGCCCAGTGGATGAGGTGTGATCAGTGATGGGGACTTTAACTGGTTCAACTGCTGTAGGTGCAGAGGGCACAGCACTCAGAACAGGCTCAGATGCCTTGGGTTTGGTGGCTTCATGAAATAATGAATGTGCAAACCGGTCGGTGCTGGTGCTTCCAGGGTATTCATATACAAGATCTGTGGGCTCAACATTCATATCGATGAAAGGCTTCCATTTTGTGTTGTTGCCTTCTGGGGGCAGGTTCAAGTTTATTGCAGCCGGCTGCTTGTTGCCACTGGTTTGAACAGGCTTTTCCACCTGCACACAAATTTAGCATGCAAACGATCAGATAAGCAAGAAAGTATCAAGGTTGACAAGGACGAAAGCAAGCAATGGGAGTAACAACCTGAATAAGAACCCAAACTCGCTGACCAAATTTCTGACCAGAGGGTAATGCCAATCTCCAGTACGATATGTACCTACCAGGCTTCGCAGGTGCAATGAAGTCAACACCAACATCGATCTCTTGATCCACAGGAAACCCATCCACCGAAATCTGCACAGCACATCAAATCAAAGACCTTTCTGTGATGCAATCATGCCATCTCACACTCACAACTATAAATTGGCAAACTAAGATACATAGGTTGTAGGTACCCCTAATTTAAGTGAGCTCTGGCATGCAAATTGATCTCCGCCAACCCAGATAAGATGTGTCCCAAACGGCCACATTGTACGTCCATTGTTACGCATGCGCCAAATCTTGGTAAATGGAGTTGATGGTGCCATTACTGTTCCATCAGGGACAGTAACGTTCTTAATGAAGCGGCACTCAAGTTTGTCCTGTTGAAGCCGTGGATGGAGCCTCTGATTCTGAAAATGGTCAGACGAGAATCATTCTGTTACATTGTGTTACTATTTCACAGGAACTATCTAATCATGAATATGAACAAATTGATATAGTCACCTTATTAGTGTCTCTCAAACTTTCGCTTACTAAACTTGGCCTGTCTATTCTGGTATATTCAGCCTCATTGCCCATGTGAGAAAAACAAGGACTGCACAAATCATAGTCGTCTTTACTGCCAGCAAAGAAGAAAGCATGTTAGAAGAATGACAAAATTATTTTTTTTTCAATTTCCAATTAAAATACAATTGAAGACCTGGAACAATTATTGAACTAAAAAACTTACACATTGGACTTGTAGTGAGGCCCAGCAATCGGTGTCACCCCGCAGCCATCACACTGTATCCATCTATGGAGTGTGCATTGTGGTACATTACCATACTTGTCGCTGAGATCTCTATATGAACCTCCAAAAGAGTAGAGACCTTCTGGATAAGGTCCATAAGGGCTATCTAACGAGGGCATATTCAACTTAAATGGGTTGTACATAGGTGGAGGATAGTTGTAGGTAGGTGGAGGAGGGAATGAAGAGTTCAAATCACGGTTGATCTTTCCATTAGCTCCAAGGTGCGGAATGGAACAGTAAGGGGGAACTGGTGGTGGAGGGAATATCGAATGTAAATCACCATTGATATTCCCATTAGATGTAAAGGGCACATAGGCAGGATTCAGTTCATATCTTGGTGCATTTTCACCCATAGATGGAGCAGGCACAGAATGGAGAGTAGGAACACCATGAGCAATGGAAGCAACAGGTGGCATCGCAGAGGATATGACAGATTTCCACTTACCCTGGGCATGAGATTTCCCCTTGCTTTGGGCATCAGTATTTCCCTTACGATCAATTTTTTTCCCACCTGAACTAGCTGAAATCAATAGATCCTCAACCGAAGGATATCCTGATGCTTGTTCAACTTGAGCTTTGGCATCCTCAACTAGCACGCTCTTAAGACCAAGTGTTTTAGGTGATTTAGAATCTTTCATGTCAGAGGGCTGTGAAGCAGAAACTGTTATAAGTTCAGACTCTTGGGTCATTTTTAAATTTCTCAATGTTTGTGGAGTATCACAAGAGCCAGATGAACTATCAGCGGGCCCACTGGAAGGTTGCATGTTGCTCTTTAGTGTCATCAATTTAGCGAATCGGTCCAGCAACTCAGCCAATGATGGTGCCGATGACGCAGCTTTAGAACACAGGTCATGAGATAGTTTTGCAAGGACAACGGGAACTTGCTCTGGTACAAACTTTAAAGCTTCATCAATAGCTGATTTCACCTGAGCTAGTTGATCTTCCAGAGCTGTGGACATTGGAGATCTAGAATTTGCAAGCTGATGTTTGGTCTGAGGTGCCCCAGCACTGCTGCTCTTCAACTCAACATTAATCCTAAGAGGGTTCAGTTTCTGACTAATAGCAGCATCATGTAAATCATTATCATCCTCCAGCATGACAACATCCCCATCCTCATCCGTATAGGTGAGAATGAATTCAGCATCACGACTGAACTTAAAAGCACTTGCAATCTTTGACTGAAGGGCAGCCAGATTATGATCAAAGTGCGGACCATTCACACAAGCATTGAACCGCTTGAGAGTGTCACCGTATTTGACCTGAAACATCAACCGAAGGTAAAATGGAAATTCACAAGAACAATAATTGACTAAAATTACACATACTAAGCACAAAGACAACAATAAGTGGCACATTTATTTACTTTTTTGCTGCACAAGCAAGTTGTCACATAGCACAACATGAAGTCTTTTTGCTTCACAAGCAAGTTGTTGATTAGCCAAACAGAAGTGACAAAGAAAATGTTAGCTCTCTTCTGTTCATGGTTGTTATGGCATTGCCATGGTATTGACTAGGCGTCACCTAGGTGTCGCAGCGTTGCAGGGAGGACGCCATGGAGGTTCGCCGCGCCTTGGCCTACTAGGCGGGCGCCTAGGAGGGCTGGTCGTCCATGGCATCACCATGGTGTCTATGGCACAGTGTGTGGTGACGCCTTGCCAGGTGAGTGTATTGAGGAGAGCGTGAACGCAGCCGAGGGCCTGAGCGTTATTAAGTTGAGTGAGTGACTGTTGCTTGTGTTGTCTAAGGCACGGTGAAGCGAAGTGATAGCAAGCAATCGAATAGTAGCCGACCCAAGGAACCCTAGCCGCCGCTGCCGCTACTTCCTCCACCGGCGCTGCCAACCTGCCATCATCCAAGATCCCTTCGGTGAGCAATTGCCGCTGCCTCCTCCACTCCCTCTATCACCATCGAAGGAGTCGATCCACACTTCCGCCACCATCCCTAGCCACCGCCACTCATCTGCCAGCGCTGCTGCCATCCAAGTCTCCAAGATCTTCAGCGAGCAGCGAGCTTCCCTCCCTCCTCCAGTTCCACTCGGAGAGCTAGCGATCCACTGTCGCCCGGCCAACTTCCCCTGCATCTATGACCGCGGGGACGAGGGGAAGGCGAGGAGAGCGGCGACCGCAGGGACGAGGGGAAAGTGAGGAGATCGGCGACCGCGGTGACGAGGGGAACCCCTGCATCCGCAACTCGATCCACTCGTCTGGGTGAGCCTTCAGCCTTCCTCCCCCAAACTGAAGGAGGTATGGATCCATGATAGATGTTGCATTGTCTCAACACGTTGCCTCCTGCTTGCCGTACCACGCCTGCAAAACACCATGGCGCCCGCCAGGACGCCATAGCGTCCTGGCGCCCGCCGGTCGCCGAGTCCACCGTGACAACCATGGTGTCCTGGAGCCCAGCAGTCGCTGCTGTCGCCAAGTCCACTGGGGCAACCATGCTTCTGTTCCTCTCATATCAGCTAATCAACATGTGTGCAGTTTACAATAACACTGAAACGCTACTTAAAGAAGCAAATCTCTCCCTTTCCATCATCACGTGTTGCTACATTGATGGCAAGAGTGTTACGGCATTAATCAATTAAGGACTACTACAACTACAAGCTTAATCCTTGCAACTAGTTGAGACTTGAGAATCATACCAAACAGATACAAGTATACGATCATAGCCAGAACAATTGGAACATGAATAAAACAAACTATAACAAACTATGCAGATGCACCCAAAGACGCAAGATTTCTTCATCCTTTATATGAGATGCCATAAACAAATATCTCATTGGAAATCCACAGTAAAGATGTGAGCCCAACAGTGCTAAGAAACGTAGATTAGAGTACTCTACCATCAAATCCCAAATAAAAGTATCTTACTAGTAACACAAAACGCCCTACAATCATCACAAAATCGTCCCTTGACGCACAAAATATTCTCCACGCTTTTACAATCGCGACCAAGATCAAAGCAATCTGATCTTGGATACAGCCAGCGAGAAGCAAAACCCATCTTTTCGACAAGCAGATGGAACACCAAAACCCATCTGATCATCTGCAGTTCTGCACCAGACCACGCCCTCATCTCCAACGAGGGGGGAAAGAACCCCATGTCAGTGTCCACAACCATCTCGCAACTTAAAAAGAAGTTACGAAAAAAATAAATAACACCACAATCACCGCCCAGATCGCTCCACAATCTAGCAAGTGCAAAACCCCTTCCCCCTCTCGACGACGAAACCCCAAACCCTACACGAGGGGGGAAAAAGGAGCATTCCCCACCTCTCCTGCCCCCGATCAAACATCACAACACAAACACCGTAGCGCGAGCACACGGTAACCCCACCTTGATGACGAGATCCCACGCGTCGTCGCTCGGCACGAGGCCGTGGAACTGCCGCGCGGCCCAGCGAGGCATCGCGACACGAGACCGCGGCCGCGTTCGCGGCCGCCAGAACCCTAGCCCCTGCGAGTCGACCGGTGACGGAGCAAACCCTGGACGAGGAGTAGGGGGGAAGGAGGAAAGGAATGCGTCGCGGCCGCGGCGGTGGTGGTGGTGGTGCGGTGTGATGAAAAGAAGAGACCAAGGCCTCGCCGCTTAGTGTGGGGAAGAAATTTCCGCATCTTTTCGCCTTGTTCTCAGTTATTACGCCTGGGTCCTCGTCGGCCGATGGGCCCACGCGTCGGTGAGGGGAGGCGCTTGAGTGGGACAAATCCTTCGGATGGGGTATGACGTATTTGATTTTCGAATTTGTTGGGGTTGGGGCTGCGGTTTTATTTTGTACATGTCCTCTTGTGGGGCCCGGTGGTCAGTGTGGCGATGCGGATAGGGACGGGAATAGAGTGTTACTTCTTTTTGCGAGGAAGTATATATAGGTCCGTTTGGCACGGCTCCACTTCACAAGTGGAGCTGTTTTAGTCAGAATCCATATCTCACATTCTGTCCAATGGTGTATCTAGTGATGTTTTTCTAGAACCAAAATCCCATTATATAGTTCTCTTAATACATCTAGTAAATCTGTAGAAAGAATTTGTAGAAACATCAGGTAATACCACCATTCTTCACTTCTCAGCTCAATAAACATCAGGTGAATATGTAGAAAGAATTTGAAAGAGCCAAAAAAAAGTTCCTATGCAATTAATTGTTATATTCAACATGCATCAGCTAATACCATCATTCTTCACTTCTCATACAAAATTTTCACTTCTACAGAAAATGAAATCAGAACCAAGTAATATCATTTGTCTATTTGAAGGACAATTATCTAACATAAGAGCACCAATCTTGGTTACTTCCCTACTCCACTATCATCAAAATAACCATCAAAATAGCAAGAACTGGCCTTTCATCACTAGTGTACATTCGGTTCTCAACGATTCATCACTCACTAACATTCACATTCATCACTCAAATTTCGCAGCATACTCCCGTCTCGTCCCACCTCCCCAGAGGCAATAATCTTCCCATGCCACTGACATTCCACCACCCCCTAACCTCCTCTCCTACATTCACATTCATCACATGCAAAAGAAAGAATGAAAGAAAGAAACTGCAGACCAGGGGCCGCCGGCCGGGATGGCGCCTACAGCCGCGCGAGGGGAGGGGCTGCCGCCCGGGAGGCCGCCTGCAGCCGCGCCGGGCCAGGGGACGCCGCCAGGGGAGGCGCCTGCAGCCGCGCGAGGGGAGGGGCCGCCGCCCGGGAGGCCGCCTGCAGCCGCGCCGGGCCAGGGGCCGCCGCCAGGGGAGGGGCCGCCGCCCGGGAGGCCGCCTGCAGCCGCGCCGGGCCAGGGGCCGCATCCCGGGGGGCCTCCTGCAGCCGCGCCGGGCCAAGGGCCGCCACCGAGGGGGCGCCGCCGGCCACGCCGGGCCTCGGCCATGGAAGGCCGCCTGCCCCGGCGAGAAGAGCGGAGAACCCGCCGGTCTCCATTGGTTCCGAAACGCCGAGAGCATCTTCAGCGACTCCCGATCTACCGGATTCCGTCCCGTCAGTGCCTTCCTTTCCTCCGGCTGGCTGGGAATCCATGGCGGCGGCGCTCCCTCCACGGTCGATGACGAGAGGAACGCACAGAGAACGGGAACGAGAAGCGGAATCGGTTCTGGTTTATGGCCCCGGCGGCAATCCGCGTAATTTGACGATGGACCAAGGGCAGTATGATGCGGGCATCATGATGGAGTTGGGTGGAGCTACTTTTTCAGCTCCATCCCATACATATGGTTTGTCTTAGCAGATTTTAAGGGGCTTCTTGGGTGGAGCTGTTTTGTTTTACCCCGTTTGGCACAAAACGGCTCCAAACAGCTTCAGGAGCCGGTGGTGGAGCTGTGCCAAACGGGGCCATAATATTACGTCGCGTTATTTTGTCAGTGTGTGCGCTATTCTGCTACCTTCTTTGGGAGCAAGAACGCATGACTAGTGGCAGCTTGCTTCCTGGAGGGGATCGACCATCCGTGTCTGATCTGTGAGCCACATTTTGTGCTGTGACATGAGAATTTATTTTGTATCTTGGAGATGAGATGTCGTAAAGTATATGTTCATTTGTCAAGCACTGTTATAATGTTGCTCAAGCTCATAATAATGCTTAGCTACAACACTGAGTAAGTATGTGTTGCTTTGTGCCTTACTTTGTGCCTGACCTGATTGGTTGGAGATGTACCTTCTTTCTTATAAATCCACTTGCAATGTATATGTTTCTTTTCAATCAGGAGCTCGACCAACTCCCAAGTGGAATTTTTCTCGAGGGATTTCATCTCTTCGCACATGTCAACCATCTACTTCTTTGATTCATTAGAGTAAATGGCCTCTGAAAAAGTTGAAGGTTCAGTGGTGCCTTTAATGTCTTCTACCATGTTTAAATAAATAATAAGCCACAATGTTGGTTTCTTCAATTAATCTCCTAAGAGGCTGGATTTTCCTCCTTTCCCGACCTACTGCAACGGATTGATGGTTCTGACTAGTTTCTGTTGAAAGATTATTGTTCAAATCTTCAATAAAGATATCCTATGTATTCTCCTTATCAACCTCTAGTGAGAATCCTGAATTGATAACGTGCTTCACTTGCACGTTGGTCTTTTACAGCTTCTCAATGGGAGCATCACTGGTAATAATTCCTTTCAACAAACCAGACTCGTCGAAAGTAATACTCTGCTCACGACCACCTTTCGAGTCCCAGAATTCCACAACTTATAGCCTTGAACTACAGGCTTATAACTGAGGAAGATGCACTTAATGACTCTTTGCTCAAATGCATTGGCGATCCTGTGAGCGTGACCGGCCTGGCATAGCTTCTTGGTACGGGCCAGTCCGGGTCTAATAACACTACTAACAGGATGCTATCACGCCTAACGGGCTAAATGGGCTAACTTGCTTAATGGGCCTTGCTCGTGCCATGTTAGGCTAGGGTGACGGCCCAAGCACAGCCCACGGTATCATGTCGTGGTAGCTCGACCCATTACCGTCATGGGCCAGACCTATAATGTCATGCTTGAGGCCAGCCCAGTGGGTACAACCCATTTGGCCAGCTCTAGTAGGAGCTTTATATCCTGTACATACACAGTTTAGGGTTATGCCCTCTGTGGATGGTTAGTTGGCCGGTTAGGCCAGCCCACTTCTCTAACTTATTTTCCTTTCCTTTTTGTTTTTCCACATTTGCACCAAGTTTTACATAGTTCCGTACTACACATGCCACTAAAAAGTTATGGCATTCCATTCAGTTAAAATTTGGAAGGGCGTCGTCGAATATAAATTTTTAATTTTGTTTGACCATATGGTGATCGTGCATTTAGTGTTGATGAATAATTGACATTTGGATTTCATTAGAATTTGTGTTTATAAAAGTTCTGGTCGATGCGCTTGTGTTGTTGGAAGTCTTCAGAGTGGCAGTCGACCATGGCAGATGATCATGGTCTGTAGATCACGGTAGTCGCTCAAGGCAGTCGACCAAGGCAAGTAATTGGTCAGGTTCGACCACGATCACTGAACCTGTTGTATGCTAAGGGAATCGGTTGTATGACATAATGAACGAGATACAATGGACTACAGTGGGTAGTCGGTGACTTAGCAATCTGATGTCTTAGACGTTGCAATCGGTGCTCAGTGGTCGGTGATATATTATTTGTTGATGATAGTCTGTGCTATAGTACCTGGTCGGTACTTGTTAGTCGATGGTGCAGTTACTGGTTGATGGTGGTAGACGTAGACTAGGAGCGCTATGATGCTTGTGATTTATGAGTGTTCTGATTTTCCGAGTACTTGTGGTTTTCGAGTACTCGTTGGGATAGTGACCCGACTAGCCTGTGCATGGCGGTCATAATGAGTAATCTGAGGTTGATTTTCTAGAGAGCGTTGGATATTCTGGTCATGGATGACCTGGTTGATACCGATGGATGATTAAAGGTGTGTTTTGTGTGTGTTGGCTAATGTCGATAAAAGTTGTGAAGAACTTGTGCTGAGAAAAACGTCACTTTGGTCTTTGCATGTGCAGGTGAACAAGATACAGCCTCTGTAGAAGTGAGAATTGTAGTAACCATTTAGGTCCCATTCTAATCGGCTTCTAGCTTCTAACTTCTATCTTCAAAAGTTTAAAGTTGTTTGTTTTTTTACACATTTTTTCTTTTTTTTCTCTCTCTTTTTTCTTTGCATTATCATGAAGATATAGAGGTGTTTTCCTTTTTTGTTTTATTTAATTGAATATTTTTAAAAAAACTAACAGTTACTATAATATACCAAAAACTATGATACTTTTGGACGGAACCTTAATTGGGGAGCATCGAGGCAGGATTTTAAGGCTATCATACTCATCGAGGTGACATGTTTACACGTGCAACAGTGGTGAGATTTGGGACCACCGGCAACGATGCATAGGTTGGCAGGTAGGGGTGATTAGTTTTCTCATCTTTGTAAGGCAGATCCTGAACATCAGTGGCGAATCCACCGTGGGTGCTCGAGCACCCCCTCCTCCCACCATGGTTGAAGAAGACCTGGCCTGCCCGAAGGTTGAAGCACCGGCCACCGTAGGTCGGACTGTCGGAGGATGAAGAGCTGGAGTGTGTCGGAGCCGAAGATTGAAGAAAGCATGAGGCCCAGTTGGTGTCTTAAAGCCCAGCGCCCTAGCCGGCCCAAACAGTGGCGAATCCTGGCCCAAAACCCCAAGGACGGCATAAGTAGATAAGGTCACGAGGAAGATGAACAGCACAATATGCGACGGCGCAACAGTAGATAAGGTCACGGACACCCGGAGAGGCCAAGCGCCGCCGAGACGTTGGGTCGGAGAGACTCACCGTCACTAGTCGCAGAGATGGCACGGCAGCCCGCAGCCCGGCGTGGCAGAGGGAGAGCTGGGGAGGGGGAGGGCTGGGAGGCGGTCGGCGACTCGGCGTGGAGGGGGAGGCCGGAGGCGGTCGGCGCCTCGGCGGCTCTACACGGAGCGGAGGGGGAGGCGGTCGGCGCCTCGGTGGCGGCCGGGCGCGGGCGCGGCCGCGAGGGCGAGGCCGAGCCGCCGAGCGGCAGAGTGGGGCTAGGCGGCTAGCGCCTGGCGGGCGGCGCGCGACGCGCGGCGGCAGGGCGCATCGCCGCATCGGAGCTCGGACCCATTGGAGACGATGGAGAGGACGAGGCGACAAGCTTTTCAGCTTCGGTATTCTATTCCCCAATCCCCACTCGTTCGCCATTTCTCCAAGACGAGGCAGGTGAGGGCGTGACTCTCCGAGACCGTGAGGCGTGTGAAGGTACAAGTACTAACTTTTATTGCTTTGCGCAGTGACTTAGTGAGCTCCAGTGCCAGCTGCATCCTGCGTGAGGGCACAACGGCACGAGGTGAATCCTATTTTATTATTGTTCTGCTGATGTTAATTATTATTTAATTGACACTCAATAGTAGCCATTAAGCATTAACCAATTAGCTAATTTATTTAATTAGTTGTTTATTGATTGTTGTTTAATTTTTCTTAGATTTACAAAAATAGAGAAGCAAATTTTACACAAATATTTCTCAAACAATGCAACTTAGTGGTATGTTTCCATTTCCTTTTTAATGTTTATGGGCATTCACAATTTAATATTGTATCACTACATTTGATATTTCTTATCTACAGATCGGTACTCACATATTTATGAACATTTTGGGGCACATTATCCATTAGCAAGGTACTAAATTTACTGTATTGTAGTTTTCAATTTATTCTCTTTCTATTTATGTATGAACTTGATATTCTAATGGTAAAAACTAGTAGATGTAGGTTTTGTATATTTATATTATACTATAGCTTTAATAGTAGAGCTCCCCCTCTATTTTCATTCTGGATTGGCCACTGCTGAACATTTGCTTGTGCACCGTGCAAGATCACTGGTTATCATGCAGAATGATTCATGCTACCATGGAGGACACGCTATGGGCCTATGATGAACCAACGCCTTGCAACATTGGAATTTTGGCAAAATCTCATGTCGGATCGTCCAAATTAAAGAGGATGATCCTCTAGATGGCTAGTCCAAAATTAGTTCCAAATGCGCACATGTTCGGCCTAATTTCACCACATGCAAGCACTATATCAAACACCGTTCCATCAAACAAAACGGAATCAAGACTTATTTCTGTTTAACCTACAGGCCAGTCAAGGCCAAACAAGCCGTTGGGTTTGGCCCTGTATGGCTTATTATTAGAGAAGCCCTGGCTAGTAGCACGAATTCCAAACGGGCCCTCGGTGAGGTCACTGGCCAAACCAGAGGGAGTGCACGAGCTCGGCGTAGCAGGCGAAGGCGACGGCGAGGGCCAGCGCGAGCAGCGCCGCCCCGATGGCGGCCGGTGCGCTCTCCACCACCCAGCACGCCATGCTCATCAGGAGCGCCATGGCGAACGACCACAGCAGGACCTGCCCAGCCGCCGCTCGCGCCCACGCGAGCCGCGGGCGGCGCGCGCACAGCGCGAGCAGCGACGTGAAGACGCAGAAGCTGAGGAACTGCGACGCGAAGACGGCTAGGAGGACGTACTCCTCCCGCGCCACCAGCTGCGCGGCGAAGGCGGCGCCGGCCGCGAGGACGACCAGGGCGAGCGTCCGCGTCGCCGTGGGCGAGGTGCAGGAGCACTCCTTGCAGTCGCCGCCAGAGCCGGCGCCGGACGGCTTATCGTCCGCTGCCGCCGCGGACAGAAGCGGCTGCTGCTTCTCCACGTCGGCGGCCGGTCCACCCATCTTTGATTTGGCATCCATTGCGTACGCACAATGGTACGTGAGTCGCATTGGCAAATCCGTGCAAGCAAAGCAATATATATATTGGACACATCGATGACATCGCCTGCTATAATTCTTGATTAACTTGCAACAATGCATAGGCCGATAAACCGCGGCAGAACCAAGAAAGACGCATAAAAATAAGCCGAAGCTTGATTAACGAGCGAGCTTTACAAGACTGCAAGAACGGAGTACTGCATACATCTGATTATCTTAAGTAGCTACGTACTGGAATGGCATCATAATTGGTATAGATTAACAGAGAAAAGGAGCAAAGTGAATGATGTGATCTCTCCCAGACCAAAAATGTTGAGCAGCTGCTAGCCTATAGAGCCCATCTTTCATGGTTTTTAAAAATGGCTTTTAGCTTTGTTACAGTATCTAATTTTTAAACATAGTATTTTTTAAGACGAAGTCTACAAGTTAATTATAGTACACGTTAAAAACACAATATCTGTATCAACCAAAATCACAAACGAGTATCTCTCTCCGTAATCTCTATCACAAACAGCTAAAATTCAAAATTTTCAACCAAAAATTATAAATCGCAGTCATATGAAATAGACCTATGACTCGACAAAAATTGTTTGTACAACTGCTAGCAAAGTGAATGATGTGATCGCTTTGCATCTTACCTTTGCTGCCTAGTCTTTCAATATAATGTGTATCAGAAACTTTGCGTACAGGAAATTAAGAGGCGTCTTATCAGCTTATGCGTAGAACAAATTGTTTTTTGGTACAGCCCATTTTTTCGCTGTTTACGTGTAGCTATGTGCTTACTTACGATTTTGGACCAGAACACCCTCAACAGATCAAGTTTAAATAAGCACGTGAGTAAGTACCTCAACTCTGCAGTTCTACAAAGAAAAAAAAGGCTAAAACAAAAGGCTTCAACCTGTCGCTTTGCAGTTCGTTGGGGACAGGGTAGTGACTACGAAACAGTGATGGCACGCATCAAGATACATATATCACACACGAACATCGGCTATGCCAATGAGACGTCCAAATCGACAAGGACTGAAACGCTCCTCAAGAGTCTCAAGACAGTAACCAAGTAGATACTAGCTTTAGTAATGAGGTTTAGGACCTCACAAAGTGCAGACCGTGATGCTGTCAACCAGGGGCGGAGTAAGGGCAGGCAGCACTTAGTCCTTTATATTTTACAAAATTTTATTGTCATTAGTTTTATTTGATTCTTCTAATTAAATGTAATTATATTGTATAGATTGTTTGTCTAATTATATTGTATAGATTGTTTGTCTATCTTAATTTTAAATTGTCTCCGCTCGTGCTATCAGCGACGCGTTATTTGGCCAGGGAGTTCTCCCGTCTCCACTTTGTAGGGCAGGGCAGATCATCATTAAGATGCGTTGTGCTTAACCGTTAGTGACAAGTCACGAATTTTCCAAGTTCACCGTGTCAGATTGATAGAAGACAATGTCTAGGCTATGACAATGTGACGACCAAATAATAAGGTGATCGAGTTGTGATCTAACCGGGCTGAAACTTGAAAGTTACATTCTGCACTTATTGCTGGTGTCTGCACTTATTGCTGGGACACGACACGACGCGTGGAATATTAGCAGGATCGACGGATCTACCTATGCCACGGATCTACCAAGAAAAATATATACATAAAAAATAAAAGTGGTGACAAGAAATTTCAGACTATACATACTATGCAGGTTGATTGAGATAAGCCACTAACACCCCTATATCAACTAGTAGTGTACCCGTGCTAACGCTACTCATACAACACGATAGATAATGGCGTGATGAACTGAATATCTAAGATATGACTTAAGAACAATATCTAAAAAACTATTCTTCCCTCCCAACAATTCAGTTTGTGTCAGTACTAAAATGCCAAAATGTACAAAAGAGACAGCAAATCTGTATGTTGTCATCTATTTGTTCACCTAGCATCCTTAACAAGAAGTAGCAACCTGCATCCTATAGTGACATGTTTGAAGTCAGATGGCATTATACTCATGCAGTATCCGCTTCAAATCAAGAAATGTTGCAGAAGCACAATCTCATCTACACTAAAATTAAATATTAGAAACATGACAACCTAATTTCACAAAATCAATCCAGGTGAAACTTACAGCATTCTTGGGAATAATATATTGTGAGATGCCACATTTTTCCACAAAAGCACCACATCGGTACAATGTAAACAACTCAAATGTGTCATTATATGTTTATCTTGATACAAAGAATTCTACATTAAAAAGAAGCAAAGGTGCCTCTTCATGTATATGAATGTGTGAGTATACATAAAGATTTACAAGACTTAGACATCAAAGTTTACTACAAGAAATGGAAAGTTATATATTAAACTTAGTGGGACAAGATGTTAGAGATCTGAAGGTATATGAGAGTTAAAATAAGTTCATATTTGCAAGTTGTGTAGTACCTTCATACAAAGGGATGCAACGACTTAAACAGAGGAGTAAGCACATGTATTCAAGCATGTTTACTTACAAGTAGTGGTCAAGTTATGTTGCCTTACCATATCTTGTTTATTGGCAAATACCAATATAACGCTGTTAAGCATCAAAGGATCATTAACTATTGCCTGCAACAAAGCTGCCAAATATTAGCTTGATTAACAAAGCAAACTTAAGTCGGCAATGAGCAGTTATAACAATTTGTAAAACCTGGAACTCTGCTTTGGCTTTTCCGATTCTCTCTCTACCCAATGAATCAACCACATAGATCTGCAAATCAGAACATTCACATATTAATATAAAATGCTAATAAAATTTATATAGCTTAGTCGAATATGTTCATGAATACATCCAAAGTCCAAAGTTTAACACAGATCACTCAAGGAGGAGAGACAACAAAAATGTAGAATAAGGTTTTACTGAAGAGCATCATCTAGCTGTCCAGAAGAGTATGATTAACTATATTCACATTCTGGACAATAAGAATTGACTAATTAACAACTTCCATTGGGGTTAAATGACACAAAATAATTCAAACATAATTGGCAACTGAGCTTATATTCGAAAGGATGAGCTTTGTACAGTTTGTGATAAATAAGAAATTAAAGGCTAGTTCCAGATTATAAGCAAATCTGCTACTAATCATGTATTTTGTTGAGAAGTGAGAACATGTAATAACAAGCAATCTTGGTCCATAAGAATGGTAGTTGTAACTTAAGAAATCGAACCAATATAAGATGTAATTTAGCAGCTGAAGAGTAATACCTTAGGTGTCTTCTTAGCAAAAAGTTTACCTATAAGCTCACAAGGCAGTATCTGAAAAACTGGACAACATTCTCCAGTTTTAACAAAAAGCAGGGAACTAAACTATGAACTGAAGAATTAAATATGTTTGTCTACTAATACATGATGATAATAAATAGGATGACTGATAGGCACCAATTTTACTCAAAATCCATAAAATTTGATGTTAATCAAAAGAGAAGAGGGAACATATATACAACTTATTTGGTAAACCAATATTATAATAATTTAGATAGCTGAGTTCTAGAACTTAACAACAAATTCATCACTAATTACTAAAGACCAAGATTTTAACATATATATTGTAGTATCAATATTAATATGTTAGGAATTGCATTGTAGTTTGGAAAAGCACGGTCGTACATCAAAGGGGCCGTTGGGGGTGGCTCGGCATTATTTCCAATGAGCTCTATCTTCATTGGCTTCCCATCAAGTAGAACACCATTGTATCTCTTTGTAGCATCCAAAGCATCCACTTTTCTTGCAAAGACAACTTCCGCAGTACCCTAACAAAAAGAAACAGTCAAATAAAGTCTGCAATGTACAGAGTAGAGATATGAGATACTAAAAGCAAGGCTACTCAATGATCTACCTTTGATCTTCCATCCTTATCATAGTTAACAGAATAACGCTTGAGCTCACCAACCTCCGAGAAGAGTTCCTGTCAAAACAAAACAGCATAGCCCATCAGCTACCATCACATAACAACTGAGGTCGCGTATTCTTATTTCTTAACATTTTTTACTTTTCACAATCTCCATGACACACTTGCAAAAATAGTGTATATCATAATATGATGATACCTTTGCAAAACTTACAAAAACATAACACAGTAAAAGTATATTTATTATGAATCTACTTGTGCGGTTTTTGTGTGACCAACTAACCAATCTATGTATTTAAATATATCATTGGTCAAAGACCAGAAAGTATGATTATACGCTTCCCATGGTGATGAGCATTTGACCGGAGGAGGTACAAGAATTAAGACCTCAAGATCTTTAAAGAATATGGGAGATTGGAGAATATATTCTTTAAAGAAATAACTAAGAATCATGTATTGCCAAGAATTAGCATAACAAAAAAACTTCCGCAGAGGACACTAAAATTATCAACATGATTCATGTAAGTCAACAATCAGTATAGCAAGAATCTTTCACAGAGAATCATGGTGTCCATAGCTCCATCTAATTACAAAATTATTGAGTGTGTTCCTTAAAGAGAACCAAAGGCTAAAAACGTTGAAATGATTTCAGGCATCACAATAAAGGGAAAAGCTATACGAACTAAAATGTTCTTACAGTCTTTATGAAACCTAATCCACACTCCCCAATACTCCTCATCTCATGATCTGCATTGAACTACCTTTGATGATTTGATTTGTACCCTCCACTTATAACTTGTAAGAATATTGTAGGAAGTAAGTACATGTAACGTTGCCCAATCGCCAGGAATTAGGACATCCAACATCTTTTACAGGGAAGTATGGTGTCCATGCATGGCTCCATTGAATGACTTGACTATTCAGACAATGTACTACAAAGAACAGCTATGATTAAAATCATGAAACAGGGTTATGTGTATCGACAAGAATTAGTATGTCAACAATCTTTCACACGAATGTACGGTGTCATAGCTCCACTTAATCACATGAGTACGGAGTTTGTATACTCTTCAAAGAGCGCTAACACTAAAACTTCTAGCTTGTTTAGGGAAATGGCACAGATTAGTATTCTACTGAAGGAATTGTGAAAGCAACAGCAACACAAGAACGGGAAGCACCTGGACGTCCTCGACCGTGACGCTAGCGTCGAGATTGGAGATGTACATATCTCAGCTAAAAACAATATAACATACATGATGCACTATTCTAGAGTTTGCCACATAAAAGTTCAAAGATCTTCTATCCTGATCGAGAAATGCCTACACATCTTTTATCCCAAACAACAAATGCTTAGTTGCCTAAAGCACTGGGGCCTGGGGAATCACAGGATAGTACATCAACACCTTGAATTTAAGTGAACAAAATGTATACACCACGCACAACCTACCACCCACATTTTTCTTCATGCTTCTCCAAAGCAGTTCACAAACATGTACTCAGAACTAAATGAATCCTACATGGACTAAAACTAATTCCATTGTTTTTATCATCCATAAACAGAGTAATAGATAGATCCTTAGCTCAAAAGGGGAAAAAAGAGCACACAGGCACACAAGAAAAACAAGCATAAACAGTCACATGTAGCATTACCCTTTCCAAGATCATCAGGGTCAGCATGAACAACAACAGCTCTGCCAACGATTGAATTTGGCCCAGTGAGTGGGATCTGCCATAAACAATTGTTACCCATGTTAAATGAAAAGGCTAATTATAAGGAGCTGTGTAGTATTGGTTCCATAAAATATACATGCCAAGAAATGTTTGATTACCTGGCTGTCGACAACATTGACATTAGCAACACCTGAGAGTAGAGATAAATTCTCAGTGACAAGAATCATACAATATAGTTGCAACATGAGAAATTAAGTTATGGACTGCTGAGAACACAAAATTAACTCATCTTCCTGAGGATGAGTATCATCGACATGGGTATGGAACAGCTCATAACAAAGAAGGGCAAAAAAACATTACCATCCGCTCCAGCTGTCACATTTCCAAGATCACCAGCATGGCGGGTCTCATCTTCCGGTGCCCCATGTTCCTTACCCGCAGGATTGAAATGTGGTCCTACATCAGAAGCAAGTGCAGCAGTAAGTAGACAATTCAACAGACGACAACTTAGCATCATCCGGATCATATATATAGGCAAGCCAAACGAAAAAAGGGAAAAATACCAGTTGACATGCAGCCATTTGTGGTGTCACCCAGTGCATGCACATGGAACCCATGGAGACCAGGCTTGAGGCCAGAGACGCTTCCAGTCACAGTGGTCGGACCTAAGAATCAATAGAACGGTAAATGTCAGTAATGAACTACAATTCAATTCAAGCATAAAAATCATGGAGCAGGTGATGACTTACCATTTCCCTCTTAGACAAAGTAGATGGTGCCCTTAACACCCTCGCTGCTAGCAAGCACAGCAACAGCCTTCACCATTGTTTATGTGTTCTGTAAACAACTCCACATGGGAAAATGGACATTTCAGTATGAGGCAGAACCGTAGAAGTAACCTAAACTACATCAAGTTGTAAACGATATCTTTAATTCTTCACATTTTGGTGATTCCCCCTAAAGGAAGGCATATATTGAATCTACATATATCATTCTCTTCGTGGAAGATTCAAAATTTTTAAAGCAGCAAACAGGAGACATATCTTCATTAGTGATATCAACAATAGTATGGTGCAACCATCCAGTTTTTCTAAAGCATGTAAAGCAGGAGGCTCCATGACGCACCGTGGAGCAAGTGCCTATGCCAACATACTAAAGAACCACACAATACCAACATACTAAAGAACCACAAAACTCAGTGCATTCATTAAAGGCAAACAAAATATGCTTATTTGCCTCTGCTAAAGAAGAAACGCCACAAACAGTAGAATCGAACCTCACACTGGTGAGTGGAAATGAAGACTTCACCAATACACACAACATCCAAATTCGCAGAATGGGTTAATGGCAATAATAAGCATGAACGTACAGGTGAATTCTGCACGTCATCTGGCTACTCTAAACATTCCCCAATCCCAAATCTACTGCCACCACTTCCCCAACATATCGTCGCAGGACACTACTACCAAATTCGCATAAACCTGTTTCAATGATGTGGTCTAAACATATTCCAAAGCTCCTAGGGGGAAGGGCCTGAAGGCCGGTAGGGAAGGTGGACGTGGCGGCGTACCTTGGAAGCGGTCGGCGGGTAGGGCGCGGCGCGAGCGGCCGGCGGCGCGCGGCGGGTGGGCCCGGACGAGGAGGCGGGGCTGGCTTTCGGCCTGGACTTGGACTGCTTGATGAGGTCGTCCAGGGACCGGCGGACGACGACAGGGTGGTGGGCCGCGCGGAGGATGAGGAAGGGGTGGACGGGCGGCCTCCCGACGAGGTCCTCGCCGGAGGCCCCGTCGCCGCCGCCTGCCCCGCCGGCGAGCGGCGGGATCGGAATGGGGAGATACTCGAGCGCGTCGATCTCGACGACGACATTGCCACGGAGGTGGAGCTCGGAGCGGAGCCGGGGTTTGGGGGAGGGCTAGGGTTTTGGTGGAAGCACGCGACGGCTTTTGATTAGGAGGCGGCGGCGGAGTGGAGGAGAGGGGGAGGAGGCAGCTGAGCAAAGAAATGGGGGGAGGAGGAGGCGGCGGCGGCGCGGGGTGGGTGGGGAGGAGGAGGCGGCGACGATGCGGAGTGGGGAGGAGGAGGTGAGGGGAGCGGCGGCGCGGGGGAGGACGGGGGGAGCGGAGGGAGTGGAGGCGCGGGGGAGAGGTGGAGATGGGGGAGCGGCGGCGCGGTGGAGGACGGGGGGAGCGGAGGGAGTGGCGGCGCGGTGGAGGACGGGGGGAGCGGCGGGAGTGGAGGCGCGGGGGAGAGGCGGAGATGGGGGAGCGGCGGGAGTGGAGGCACGGGGGAGGAGGCGGCGACGCGGGGTGGGGAGGAGGAGGAGGCGGCGGCAGCGCAAGGTGGGAGGAGGAGGCGGCGGCGGCAGAGCGGAGGGATGGGGAGGAGGAGGCGATGCGGGGTGGGGAGGAGGAGGCGGCGGCGCGGGGTGGGGAGGAGGAGGAGGCGGCGACGGCGGAGGAGCAGGGGAGGAGGCAGCGGAGAAATCAGAGGGGAGGAGGCGCACGGGTTCGGTGGGGGAGGCCGGCGGCGGCGGAGGAGGAGGGAGGGGAGGAGGCGGAGGAGGGGTGGGGGAGAAGGAGGCGACGGGGGAGGGGCGGCGGAGGAGGCGGCGGTGGGGGGAGGCAGGCGGCGGCGAAATTCGAAGGGTGGGGAGGGCGGTTCGGGAGGAGGGAGGGGGGACGCAAGGGCGTGATGGGGTGGGATTCTCGATTCAATGATGTGCATGATCCAGATGATTTTGGCCTTAGGATCTTCAATGAGTAAGAGAAGAAGGCTTGAGGAGAGATCCAGGCCATTCATTTGTATGAAGTTGGATTACTTTGGTACACAAATCTGAGTGGACTTAGATTAGTCATGACTGTGGGGGTGGTTGAGGGGGTGGATTTAGTAAAGAAAATTTTGGTGTATTATAGAGTAGGGTAGATGAATAGCTGTACCAAGTACCAGCATGCACATCCTGGCATATATAGTAGTACTGTGAAATTTCTGTTATTCAATTAGCCATTTGCTTATGTGGTTATTTACTAGAACACTGGTTTCGAAAACATAGTGGGACCAATTTAACACCATATACCTAAATAACTTGTACAAAATTGCTAGTTTAGTGTCTAACATTTAAGTAGTAGAACTAAGTACTTTTTTAGCAAATTTTATAGAGAAGGGGGCATGGCCCCCTTCGGCCATGACGACTGGGACACAGTCCTTAACAGTATCATCCTCACTCCACTAAATTAAATTGTTACTAATCACAACTAGCACTAGTACAACCCGGGGTTGCACTTAACTCTCCAGATGGGCAGCCACTAGCTCCCGTTGATGAAGCGCTCGACCGTGTACTTTCTGTCTTCATTAGCGCGCTCGATGACGTGGAACCCAAGCCACGTCACGTACAGGCTCACATTGGTGCTGGCCCCAGTTCTTGCACTCGCCGTAGAACAAGGTACGTGTAGTCCGCTCGACGACTTTGAAGGCACGTCAGAGCCATGTCCGCAGAGCCGACCAAGCATGGAAATACGGGAGCTGCGGAAGGTGCGGAAACAAAGCTACAGACGTAGGCGACGCTGTTGAGTGATGAATCTTTTGGCCAGGGTGAAGGGCTTGTAATGGCCTCGTGCTCGGTTGTTGAGTTTAACCAAGATACACAGACAAAGTAGTATGCAATTTTTAGCAATTTTTATAGGAGTAGGATATGTACAATAGTATGCTTTTTAAGAAAGTTTTAAGGTTTCTATCTTATTTAAATACAACACTATAGATAACCTCTTCAATAGTAAATCATTTTTTGACTATTTTATTCTATTTTTATCATAACTTCATGTCTCACACTCTTTCACTATTTACGTTGGTTTGCTGACTAAAGTCGTCTCTTGCATAAGAAACAGTTTATTATCTCTTCTCATCTCCTCTCTCCTTCACATAAGAGCTAAGAGACAACTGAGATAGCTATATTGTAGATGCCCTAAGAGGGCCATGGCCCCATTGGCTCTAAAAAAACTCTTGTCTTTCAGTCTTGAGACGACCAAACCTTTAAGGGCATGTATGTTAGGACTCAGGATACAACAGGAAAAGAGGAAGAATTAGAGAAATTAGAGAAAGATATGATGTAGATAGCAAGCAAATAGGTAGGGTTCAGAGAGAACACAAGAACAAGGTAGAGAAAGTAACCATGTCAGGGGTGTATCTAGCAATAGGGTGAGCTGGAGCGGCCGCTTGAGGTACTCCACTGGTGATAACACTCATAGGAGCAGCGCGGAGTTGGGAGTGTGCCTGGAGGTGAGCACCTGATGCAGACGTTGAAGCAATGGTGCACAGCTAGAGGTTGAAGAAAAGGTTAAGTGATCTATAGAGCCACTTGTGGCCCAATCCATAGGAGGCTTATTCACTTGGGATTGTATATGTTGTCTATGGTCCACGACAAAGCAACAGCCAGACGACAAGGCAAGAGAAGGTCACCCACCCTACCATCCAACGCGGAGCAAACGCCCAACGGGAGACTGTATCTTTCTCACACCACTCTTATGATGCATTGCTAATACTTTATGGTAAAGTAGTAAAGCTGTGTAGTTTATGGTACATAATGATATTAGATGCTTATATCTCTTTTGGGTATTGCGGAGAGCATTTTTAGAGGTATTGGTAGTATTATGTCGGGTGACTTTGACTACCATAACGTATGTTGTACACTATCTGCTTAGTAGATGCGTAAGAGATCACACATTGCTTATTGGCTAATTGGACGCTGACGATTCAGCCCTAGCTAAAATCTAATTTTGGATCCGCCACAGAATGTTTCAAGATGTGCTTGGTAAAATAAAACTGTTTTTTCTTGTCGCATTTGAAACATAAGGTACTAATTTAATGTAGCATTAATGCTGGAGTAGTTACTAGTGCTTAACAGAATAACATATGCGTATGTATATAACTACCTCTAATTAACATACATGGAACTGTCCATATCACATTCGGCTACATATTTTGGTCAAAACAGTCGAATTTTTGGCCGTTTGATCAAAACCCGCAGCATCGAGAAAACGTTAACAGGTCCGGTAACCTTAACGGGCACATTTCGGGCCACTTGTTTGAGCTGACCCTAAAGGCCTTTTTGACTGTTTGTGCTGAGGCTGTTTTGTGCTGAGTGGTTTATCCAATAGCTGTTTGTGCAGCCCATTTACCCTGAACCCATTTGTGTTAAGCTAGTCAGCAACAGCTAACACGATGGGCATGCAAATAATTTATCGAACCAAGACATATATTTGTTGGATCGGTGGCCTTTCATATATAATCATACTAATTCGCCATCTTTTTTAGAAAGACAAATCCACAGTATCAAAGGCGACGTACACAAAGAGAAAAATAAATAGATACTAGCATAGCACTTTTCTAACCTAGACAAAAAAATCTAAAAAATGGTAAACCCCTACAAAGACAAAATACAACACCTATTTTACAAACTAAAAAATACATATGAGATATATCAAATTACTCTTCTAAGCTAGTCCAAAAAAATTGTAGGATTGGTGAAACACTTCAAAGATAATTGACAAATTTAAAAACTAGATATTCTAAACCAAAAAAATTAAAGAATAAGAAAATCCAATGAAACTAGTTAGTGCATAATTCAACAATGAAGTAAGCAATATTGTTCAGCAAAAATCTACTACTACCCCTTCAATAAAGCAATATTGTTTAGCAAAAATCTACTACTACCCCTTCAATAATGCATTCATAGCCACAATTTTAGATACATGAATCACTTTCAATATAAACTAGTCTCATAGGCGCGGCGCCACGCCGCGCCAACCACCGTGTGTACCGAAGTGAAAGAGGTGATAATTCGTGAGGGGTTTTTTTAAAAAAATTGTAAAAAAAATCGAGGGCACATGTGTATTTTCAAAAAAGTTGAAGGACTTTTTTGTAAAAAACTATGGGTCTGTACGTAATAAACGAGGACCCGTACGTAATTTAGAAACTGCGGGGCGCTATCCTGCAAAATGGAGGGGCTTGAAAAGAAATGGCAGGGACCTTTTCACGAGAACCAATGACCTTTACGTAATTCGGAAAAACGCGGAGGCTTTTTCGCAAAACTGCTCCCCCGACCGTACGCGAATTCGGCGGCCACGCACCGGCCGAGGGAGCGCTGGGGGCGACGTGGAGGGGCTCGGCGGCCGGGAACCCCCCGCTAATATGGCTGGTATGATGTGTTGAATTTACATAATCAACAAAACAGTAAAAACATATAATAGTCTATGTAAATTAAGTAGTGTTTGTAATATAAGGTGTAACTTTTTTCGACATTGTCATGGTATTATTTAGAGAAACACAGGACAAATGTATGGATAACCATAACTAGAGGGCTACACTACGGAGTAGTAACGTACATGAACAAAGTTTATGAACCCAGCACAGACTTTTATTTTTTTTAACCATAACTATAGCTACACTACCTGCGAGCACAGGCACAAAAAGATAACGGCGCGAATTCAAACCCCGATCACCCCTGCACGCGGAACTGATAAGAAGGGTCTCAGCCACAGCAAGGATCTTGAAACAAATCAAATGGTCACAAATTTGACTGAAATGCCCAAAAAAACATTCGCAGAAATTGAGTAAATCTGTTAATATATAGTACAAGTTATACAACCATATAAGCACTTACAAGAGGTGTTTGTATTAGAGGAGATGGCTCTTATGTAAGTACTTTTATCTTTACTCTATTTTCTCTACTAATTAAAAGAAAGAATTGACGATGTTGTTCATTCACTCCTCCCCATCTCTACTCTCAAAAACCACTTACACTAACAAACTTATAAATAACTCGCAACAAACTTATAAATAACTCGCAACAAACTTTATCCACTCGAGCATGCATTGTCTACTTTAACCAACACCAGGGTTGGAGGCATTGCCCGACGAGCCTGGGCGACTGCCCGGGTTCACTGGTGATGAGCTTGAAAGATGCATAGTAACCTGGCTACGCTAGTGTTGGAAAAACGGCAAGTTCCTAGGCACATTGCGGTGGTTTGGCCAGCGTCGTTGCAGGTAATCCGGTCATGCATCTGGTAGGCCACTGGCCCATTACATGGGCCTACCCAACAATGTGACCTGAGGTGGCCGGTCGCCCACAGCCCCATACTACATCATGGCATACTAAGTTACTAACCCTAATTCCTTGATTTCTTCGGTCCTTCACTCCCAATGGATCCCCATTCTCGCTTTCTCAGTCGCCAGTCGGCTTCAGTCCATGCTTCCCTCATTCTTTGTTCTAGTGTTCCATCAGCAAGTCGACATCAACCATCAATAATCAGCTCCACTCCCCTCCCCCTTCGAGCCCGAGCTCCCACTCACAAGGCGGCTCAGGCAACGCCGCACATGGGGTGGCAACTGGCAAGGCAACAGGGTCGTGGGCGGGGCGCGGCCACGAGCGGCTAGCCAACAGCCAAGGCCCAAGGGGACTAGGGGAGGGGAGGCGGCAAGGGAGCCAGGGGCCAAGCCCCTCAGTGGCTGCCTTGTGAATCAGTGAATGATATTTGTGAATTGTGATATGTGAAAGTGTGAATCAATCATAGACTCATATATATATATATATATATATATATATATATATATATATATATATATATATATATATATATATATATATATATATATATATATATATATATATATATATATATATATATATATATATATATATATATATATATATGATTTATAGACAATGTCAATCTATTTTTCATAAAATAATGAATATTTGAATTGTCAATTTTCAGAAATGAGAAGTTTTTTTGTTGATACGAAAAGCCTCACAAATGAAAGCCAATCTATTTTTCATTTACAAACTTATTAAGTTGGCATTGCTATTGCCTATATCACCAGCATCTATTGAAAGAGCCTTTTTAGCAATGAAAATTATCAAATCTATATTGTGCAACAAGATTACTGATTATTGGCTTAATGACTTGATGATGTGCTACACCAAGCAAGAGCTATTTAAAGCACTTTTCAATGTTACCATAACCCAACGATTTCAAGCCACGAATACTAGGAGAATGAATTTGCCTTGTAGCCGTGATTAGCATATTTGTGGTATGTCATACGATACGCTATCAAAGCATATTAGATATGTGATTGAACTTTTGTTAGTTAGTCATCAAAGCATTCGTAATGTCATTCTGAGTTACTTGTTATCGTATCTTCCTTCTCTTTGCATCTATGAATGTTGAAATATATGTTGGATTTTAAACCTATTGCAATTATCAATTTTCCTTGTGTCATGCGTATATTAATGTATTTATGTTTATTACCTATATTTGCATGCGCAGCTCACCCAGGCTCCCTAATTTTCCTGGCTCTGCCACTGACCAACATATGCACAACTCTTCTTTCTTTGCGATATTAGTTGCTCTCGTCAACTCATATGCATGCATGCAATGTATTGATATATACTTGAGTATACAATAAAAATATTGTGTGCGGCAAATTATTTCTATCTAAAACAAATCCGCTCTACCATGCATTATCTACTGTAACCAACACATGAATATATTTTTTTTTCTCTTCGTTAGTCTGGCGACGATAGCTTGATGTACTAGGTAATATAATTTTTTTATCCATAGCAACATACAAATATTCAGCTAGTAGAGCACTCATGTAAAAGCATATCTTGTATTATACATACTGTTAGACCATGTGGATGGTCGTGATTAATGTGATGATGAATAATTGATATTTGGATTGCTTTAGAATTTGCATTTACAAAAGTTTTGGCCAATCGCAGTCATAGGTTTTGAATACGAGTAGTTTCAGTTGGTTCCAAGTGGTTTCAGTCTGCTCCGAGTGGTTTTGGTTGTCTCCGAGTGATTTTGGTTGGCTACAAGTGGTTTTGGTTGCTCCGAGTAGTTATGGCCTGCTCTGAATGGTTTTTGGTCAGCTCCAAGTGGTTTTAGGCCAATAGGATCATGTCTAAGTGGCATTAGACGGCTTTTGAGTGGCCCAGGAGGATCGAACGACGTTCGAGTACCACCGAAAGATCGGACGGCTTTTGAGCGGAGTAATCAATGATTAGAGCACGGCTTTACGACCACGTCCAACTTCGATCGTGATAAAATTCGACCACGGCAATCTGACTATGGCATTCTGACCATGACAAACTTCAATCACGTCCAGCTTAGACCACATACGGCTTTGACCACGGCAACTCGACTATGGCATTCTGACCACGATAGGCTTTGATCACATTCAACTTTGACCACGTCTGGTCTTGAGCACGTTCGACCATGACCATGTTAGTTCGACTATGGAATTTCGATTACATACGACTTCGACTATGATATTTCGACTATGTATGACTTTGACCACGGAAACCAATCGTAAGCTACATGGAATCGGTCGTAAGTTACAAGGAACTGGTCGTAAGCTACAGGGAACCGGTCGGAGGTCGTAAGAACATCTGCTATAGGTATTTGTTCATGGTCGTAGCTACAGTACTTTCTGATGATCATAGATTTTACTAGTTGAAAGTTGTAGATCTTTTTGGTAAGTGGTCTTAGACTTTGGGAACGGTACTCGTAGACTTTGTTGTCAGCTGTCGTTGTCTTTGGTTGATCGGTTGATTGTCGTAGACCACATGATCGGGGTCGAAGGCTTTATGATTGGTTGCCATAGACTTCATGGTCGGTACTCGGAGACTTCATTGTCGGTACGAGTGCTTTACTTCGTGTGATCTTCGAGTACCTCAAGTACTCGTGTTAGGCCAGTGGGAGGACTAGCTGGTTCCTAGTGATTACATGGTCGTGGTACTCGGTAGTCGGAAGGGCTCGGTACTCGATGGTCGGTGATCGGTAGTCATGGGTGTTGCGATTGGTTGTCTGAGATTTATGGTATGTGATCGGTACTCGGTTGTCAGTACTTGTTGGTTCCCTGGTCGGTAGCGATGATGTCATTCCTGAGTGTTTTGAGTGGAACAATGGTGATTCTCGAGTACTTGTGATTTTCGAATACTCATTGTGCTAGCAGTCGTAATGTATTGTCTGAGGTTGAGTTTTGGAAAACGATAGTTTTAGTGGTCGTAATCAATAGTCTGAGAGTGATTTGTAGATAGCGATGAGGTGCATGGTCGTGGTTGATCTGGTTGACGACTTTGGATGGTTGAAGGTGTGTTTTGAGTGAGTGTGTGTGTGTGTGCTGATGACGGTCAAGTTGTGAAAAACTTGTGCCGGAAAAACGTTTCTTTGGTCTTTGCATGTGCAGGTGAGCATGGAGACAATCACGGTCGGTGACGAGGAGGACTAGAACTAGGATAGGGAGATCTGAAGTTCAGACTGTTTAGGATGTCACGCAAGGTGGTCGGGCTAATGCTGGAGTACGTGGAGATCAATGATGGTGATGCAAGATGAAGCTACGGGAGGTGCGATCTTAGTGGTTTCGTCGCGTGTTGAGTTAGGAGTTGTGGGTGGAGTCCATAACTTAGAAGTGATAGAGTTTGATTAAAACTCGTGTTATGAAGGATTTCGGGTTCCTTGAATTGAGAAAGAGATATGATTCTGTATTTGTGTTTGAGTCGAACACGATTTAGAACACTAGCAGATAAAAGCATTGGTTGGCTATGGGTTTGATGAGAAGCTTTTGGCGAGGCGTTTTGTGTGCTAGAGTTTTTCGGGATGCTTGTGAGGGCACTTCGTAACTGCACAAATATTCAGCAATAAAGATCTTAAATCAATCTGGTTCATTATTTCTGGCTATTGTTGTTTGGGTGAGGCATACGATTGCGAGCGAAGCGCTGCAACGAGTGTTCATTCGAGCGGTCGTATTCGTCATCTACAACGTAGAGATTTGAAAAAGTAGAGGTAATCATTCACTCTCTTTGATTGCGCCATACGATCCTAAGCATTCCCTAATTATTTCCGGTCGGTGATTAACCGCAAGTGACAACTCAACGGTCTCAACTCTGCCAAAATACCCCATAAAAAAAACTCTGCCAAAATGAAAGAGTACTGGTTGCAGTTACAGCATACTCACTCATTTTGGACCATTGGATCATGAAAACAATTATCTAGATAAGAGTTTTTCACTAACCCTGTTAGTGCTTAATCATGACCGCACCTTGCTTTAACCCCACCACGATCTTGCGACGTGGAGCTCATAGTCATGAGTGATGAACAATCAAAACATTATTTCGGTAATATGTCCTCTGAAATTCTTTTAGGGAGTAGATCTGAAGTGCCATTTTCAAAGCATGACATATTACTGTATTAGTGAATACACCCATATCCCTAGTTCCCCCCAAATAAATAAGATGAGTTGTGATCTAACCAGGTTGCAAGATCCAACCTCCACTTACTGTTTGGTAGTTTTCAAAAAAAAAACATCGACCGCGCCCTTAGGCTTCTTTGTTAAAAACCACATGTATATCTTCACAGATTGCATCACCCCGTGTTTACGGCTGAGGAAAAAAAATGAACTATTGGCAAAGGCTATAACTCGGGCAAGGGCCACAGATGAGATGAAATGAGACGAGCTAGCTGACCCACTTTGCCAACGCCACTAATCTTCACTATGATCAATTTGCACTCCTATCAGAATCAGAACATGGTAGAGCAATGTAGAAATTAGAATGGCGCTGCACACTGGTATAGGTTGAACAAGCAATTGCTTTACGCATTTTTGCATTGATATGATCTTGCTGCCCAGATGATGCATCTCTGCTTCCTAACAAGCTCATGCTTTTGCAGCATCTGCTGCAGCCAGTCGCTCGTCTTCAGTTGTAAGTCCCTCAATCAGCGAGATGTATGTGCTGTCATCTGGGGTGATGCCATTCCCCACCATCTCTTTCATCAGGTTCTCGGCATCATCTCCCTGGCCATTCTTGCACAGCCCCTGTATCAGCGCATTGTATGTCAAAAGCGTTGGGTTGAATCCCTTATCCATCATTTCATCCCGAACCTTCAAAGCATCTTTAATGTCACCCTTCATGCTGTAGCCGCTGATCAGCGTGTTGTAACTGACGAGGTCTGGCTGGATACCGCTCTTTGTCATCTCATCAATGAGCGCACACGCTTCATCGAGACGGCCCAGCAAGCACAACCCCCTCATCAGTGTATTGTACGTAACATCATCTGGTGTGATCCTCTTCTTCTCCATCTCTCCCATGATCTGAAATGCCCGATCCACATCCCTGCCCGTGCAGTGGCTATTGATCAGAGCATTGTACATGACAATGTCAGGCTTGACGCCCTTCCTTGTAGCCTCGTCAAACAGCCTATCTGTCTCCTGAATTTGCCCCTTCTTGGACAAAGCATATATCAACGATGTGTAGGTCACCGCCGTTGCACGCACCCCTTTCCCAGCCATCTCTTCAAACACCTTCAATGCTTTCTTCTCCTTGCCCTCTTTGCAGTACCCATTGATCAATATATTGTACGTGAACACATCGGGCGCAAGCCCCTTTCCGCCCATCTCCTCAACCAATGCATATGCCTCTGCCGCACGCCCGTCCATGAACAACGCGTGCACAAGCAAGTTGTAGGTCACCACTGTCATGGCAACCCCCCTCTCCACCATTTCATCCTTGTACCACAGCGCGACCTCTAGATTCCCCTGGTCACAGTATCCGCCGATCAATGCATTGTACATCACCGCGTTTGGTGCAACTTCTCCTTTGGTCAGCATTTCGTCGAACACTTTGGCTGCTTCCTCGACCCGGCCGACCTTGCACAACCCGGATATGACCGTAGCGTAGGTGTACTTATCGGGGGCGATGCCGCCGCACTCCCGCATCTCTCGCATGATCATCAGAGCAGCCTGGACGCGGCCGCGGCCGCAGAACCCGGCGATGACGGTGTTGTAGGTGACGGCGTTGGGGCGGGGCATCTGGCGGAGGAGCTCGAACGCGCGGACGGGCTTGCCCGCGGAGCAGAGATGGCGGAGCATGATATTGAAGGTGGAGGTGGAGAACGGGAGGCGGTGGCGGAAGATGTCGGCGAAGAGGGCGAAGGCGGAGGCGGAGGGGAGGGAGGAGAGGAGCGGGTGGAGAGAGGCGGTGGGGATGGGGACGGAGAGGGACTTGAGGCGCGAGTAGAGGCGCAGGGAGGTGTCGTGGGGGCGGGCGGCGGCGGAGGCGGTGAGGAGGAGGTGGGGTAGCGACGGGGCGGCGGCGAGGTGCGGGAGCACGGCGAGCGGGGAGAGCGCCGGGTCGGCAGACAGCGCCGACTTGAAGAACGCGAGCGCCGCGGCCGGTGTCGGCGCCGCGCGCGCGGCCGCCGCGACGGCGGCGGGGGAGGTGGGCGGCGCCATGGATTTGGATGGCACGGAGAGGGTTTCCTTGAGGTTTCTATGGAGAATATGGCACATGCATCCTTAGGAAACAAGGGCGGCCCACAGGCAGACACATGAAATGAGAAAGAAACACATGGATGCTCCAAGCGAACCATGGCCAAAAATCTTTCTAGTGACGTTGCTAGAGAAAGAAACACATGGCTTACAACACATCAACATTGTTCTCAATGACACTCTTTCAAGCTGAGACGCTGCTCGAGATTGTTACATGAATCTACTGACGTTACAACACATCAACATAGTTTTCAAGAACAGTATTTGAAAACTCAGGTTGAGACGTTGCTCGAGATCGACCGACGATTATGTTGTTGCTGCTACTACTGCATATAGTTGACGTTAATTTGTAGTTTTGCACAATGAAAATTCATATACAAAATTTCTCTGGACAGCATTCACACAATATGAGAATGGCAGTCTTTCTGCAGTGCCTCTCGCTGCTTCCAACTCCCTCTCTCTTAGATGCGGTCCAGAAAGCTGTCGTAGCTATCCTGCGATCCGAGCTGCAAGTCCTGTCATGAGATACAAGAAAAAAAACACACGTTGAGATTTGTCGTAACAAATATATCAGAAATGAACAAGGCAGTAGCACAAGATGATACACTTCCGGCTAAAGTGCCTAAATTATCCAGGTTAGGAAACGATCCATGAAGTGCGTCCATGGTAAGACAGTTGAGAGGTAGTGGTTTCTCAAGACCGGTGTCCAGGACTTGATTGCACTACAAAGGTGTGTCCAAGTCAGGCAGGGCAACGTCCTGGACAGGTTGCGACATTGCGTACCATGCATAGCAATTAGCTTCATATTTTAGGTGAAGGATGGATAAGCCAGATTCTCCCTCCTCCTGTCACAATTTCAGCAATGCAATAGCATGAGAGAGAAGGATTAGCAAATAACACGAAATATTTCTAGAGATCAATACTCTATATTCTTGAAGTCGATGCGAGACAACGAACAATCGATAGCTTGCAGTCAGTTGATCAAACCCTGACTTGACTGATTTCTGACTCCCAATCAGCGGTACATGCGATGAGATTTCCCTGCGGATCTACCCACAGACCACGAAATAGGGCTACACTCGAAGGCGATTTCTAGGGTCTGTTCGTATTGGTTTCGGCTTCTACTTAGAGAAGCTAAAGCCAATATAAATACCGTAGTTTCTATAAGTCATTTCTATTAGTCACTGTTATTCGTCGATCATTATTTTACACTTTCGTATGTTATAACACACTTTGTATTTTATTATGTCACAATTCCGTAAGTCACATAGCGGTTCAAATATTGTAGTGTCTTTTATTACACCGTCGTTTGCTCTCTTTCTTACATAATACACTAAACAAAAAAACCACTATGAACGTCTTAACTTCTATAAACCGCTTCTATCAGTCATTACTATTCATCCGTCATAACCAAAAGCCATCAGCAAAAGACAATACAAACAGACCTTTAGGTAGGGGTCTTAAGGCAAACGACAGTCGCTACATCATGATTTAAATCGTAAGCAGATTAAGATCATGTTCTAACCAAATAAAGGTCAACGGCAAATTCCTTTTGTCTTGCAGCCCGTGTGGGGGATAAATGAATCCACCGCTTTGTTCAGTTGTGTGCAGCTCAACACTTCTTTGAGGTATATTTAAGCACACTGATTGCACTACAATAATGGGGGAGAAGGTACCAACCAGCCCCTGGAAGTATCCAACAATATGTTACTTGCACTTTGCACCTACTTGGCGACGAAACGAGTCGTTGTTCACAGGCTCCTTAATCACCATTTGAAGAGCAGGGTTGACGACTGTGATTAGGATCTTACTGACAGTACATGGACTTTCAGACATCAGGCATCAATTAGACAGAACGAGAAGCACGTTTGCTGCTCGCAATAGCCAGAAGATTCGTTACAGAAGAAACCACTTGGAAAGAAAGCGGAGAAAGGGCATGCAGAAGAAACACTGAAGTTTCAGATGATGCAACTATTACACGCAGTAACGCCAAGAATCGCAACATACTATCGAATGCCAGCCTAAGCGTTACCAACAACTCCCCTGCTTTTTGACCAACGCACCTGTCAGGGGTTGGATTTGCAGTGCCCCGACTACGAAGAGCGTAGTCGTGATTGGTAGAGGGGCGAGGTTTTTCCCCTCTGCGCCCTACGTTGGAAGAAGGGAGACAAATATAGTTTTATTGCTTGATTCTAATTCCAGGCTCGTACAGGGGATATATAGCCCTAACTCCAAAGGATAGAAACTCCTAAATCTTAGAGATACAATTATCCTTCCTAACTAATTCAATCCGGACTCTTATTCAATCAGGACTCTATTGCAATCTGGACTTATCTGACCGCCTCAGCCAGCCCTTGGCGCGCGGCTGTTCCCAGTCTGGGCACGGCGGGAGTAGTATTTCCCCCACATGCATCTCTCCCCCCCTCGACGAGCAGCTCGTCCGCGAGCTAGAATGATGGATAGCGCTCGGTGAAGGCGTCTACGTCCTCCCAAGTGGCTGCCGAAGGTGGTTCGCCCTGCCATTGGATGAGCACCTGGCGAATGCCCCGTGCCAGGCGGGCTTTGACTGCTGCCGCCGGAACGGGTACTGCCGCGCCGTGATGCATGGGCGGTAGTGGTGGTGGCGACTCTGGAGGCTGCCCGGTGAAGCGCTTGAGGAGGCCGACGTGAAAAACGTCATGGATGCGGGCCCCAGGCGGCAGGTGGAGGCGAACGGCGACCACATTGATGACCTCCGCAACCTTATATGGCCCGTAGTAGCGTGGACGAAGCTTGCCTGACGTCGTTGTGGGCAGGGAGAGGGGGGTGCGATGACGTACACGCAACCAGACCCAATCCCCCACATTGTAGGATACCGGCCGGTGACGCCGGTCGTAGTAGGATTTGTAGACCGACTGGGCTTGCTCCAGCCTATAGCGGACATCCCTCAGTAGCTCGTCTCGTTCCGCCATGGTTTTAGCCACAGCCGCGACCCTGGATTCACCGGGATCGTAAGAGCGGATGGAGGGCGGGTCGCGGCCATACACCAGTTTGAACGGCGTGTCCCGGAGGGATGTTTGGAATGCCGTGTTGTATGTGTATTCCGCCCAGGGAAGCCACCAAAGCCACTGGCGGGGCCTATCCCCTGTGAAACAGCGTAAATACATGGTGATTACCTTGTTGGCGGCTTCCGCTTGGCCGTCAGCTTGTGGATGGAAGGCGGTGGTCATGTGGAGTTTGGCGCCGGAGAGAGTGAGGAGCTCCTTCCAGAATGCCGAGGTGAACACCGGGTCGCGGTCGGAGACGAGGGACTGAGGAATGCCGTGCAAGCGCACGATCTAGGCGAAGAATACCTTGGCGACTGTCTCGGCCGTGTAGGGGTGGCCCAGCGGGATGAAGTGGCAGTATTTGGAGAACCGATCTACCACCGTGAGGATGACGGACTTGCCGCCGACCTTTGGAAGCCCCTCGATGAAGTCCAGCGCGACATCAGCCCATACCATGGACGGCACCGGAAGGGGTAGCAGCAGACCGCCGGGAAGCAGGTGTTCGGTTTTGTTCCACTGGCAAGTGAGGCAGCCGCGGATGAAGTCCTTTACAGCGGAGCGCAGATGAGGGGCGTGGAGGTCGCGGCGGAGGCGGTGCAGCGTCCGCTGGATGCCTTCGTGCCCGTCATTGTGGATGTCCGCCACCAGGTCTTGAAGCAGTGTGGAGGACGGGGGCACATAGAGCTTGGCGTCGAAGGTGACCAGCCCGTCCACCAGAGCCCAGGGTGTGGCGCGGCGGCCTGCCTGGATGTCCTCCCGCAATGCCATAAGGGAGGGGTCGTCGCTGTTGGCCTGGCGCAGCCGGTCGATGAAGGAGAACTGTGGAGCTGCAAGGAGGAACGCCGTGGCCGAGTCGACGTCGCGGTGGGATAGCGCGTCGGCGACGACGTTGGTGCTGCCTGGTTTGTACTCCACCTCAAAGTCGAACCCCAGCAGCTTGCCCACCCAATGGTGTTGCGGAATTGTTGCCAGGCGCTGGTCGAGGAGGAACTTGAGGCTATAATGGTCCGTGCGGACGAGGAAGTGGCGACCCCAGAGGTAAGGCCTCCAGTGTCGGACGGCGTGGACCAGCCCGATGAGCTCCCGTTCATAAGCTGCAAGGGAGGCGTGACGCGGCGCAGCTGGTCGGCTGAAGAAGGCCAGGGGCCGCTTATCCTGGAGTAGGACAGTGCCGAAGCCCGACGAAGAGGCGTCGCACTCGACCACGAACGGTTTGTCGAAGGCCGGAAGCGGCAGCACGGGAGCTGTGGTGAGCGCCGTCTTGAGTGCGGCGAAAGCGGCTGTGGCCGCGTCGGACCAGCCGAACCCCTCCTTGCGCAACAGGGCAGTAAGGGGAGCGGCGATGAGGCCGTAGTCTTGTACAAACTTGCGGTAGTAGCCCACCAAGCCGAGGAAGCCGCGAAGCGCCCGAACTGTGGTGGGCACCGGTCACTCCAGCACTGCTTGGACCTTGTCGGCGTCCATGGACACGCCCTCGGCGGAGATGACGTGGCCGAGGTACGCGATCTTGGATTCGCCAAAAGCGCATTTGGAACGCTTCACGAAGAGGCGATGCTGCTGAAGCACGGAGAGGACGGTGCGGATGTGGCGGAGGTGGTCCACCCAACTGGTGCTGAAGATCAAGATGTCGTCGAAGAACACCAGGACGAAGAAAAGGCCGGAGGACTTCGTTCATCAACGCTTGAAAGGTTGCTGGAGCATTGGCCAGGCCAAAAGGCATGACGAGGAACTCATAGAGCCCGTCGTGCGTTCTGAACGTCGTCTTGGGAACATCGGCGGGAAACATGCGAACCTGATGATAGCCCGACCGTAGGTCCAGTTTGGTGAAGTAGCGCGCTCCGTGTAGCTCGTCCAGCAACTCGTCGACCACCGGAATCGGAAAGGCGTCCTTGACGGTGATGCTGTTGAGCGCTCGGTAATCGATGCAGAAGCGCCATGAGCCATCCGCCTTCTTGACGAGGAGGACCGGCGAGGAGAAAGCCGATGAACTGGGTCGGATCAGGCCCTGCTGCAGCATGTCGCGACACTGACGTTCCAGCTCATCCTTGTGTGCCGATGGATATCGGTATGGGCGTACGACCACCGGGGCAACACCAGGCAGCAGCGTGATGTGGTGGTCGTAGGAACGCGGTGGTGGCAGCCCCTTCGGCTCGGTGAAGATGTCCTGGAACTCTGCCAGCAGCGCGTCGAGAAGGTTGCCGCCCGTGGTCGTGTGAAGGCGTGGGCTAGCTGGCCCGGCAATGCCATGCCAACACACGGGGTGAGTGCCTCGCCAGAAGGACATGGAGAGCCGCCCAAAATCCCACAGAATAGGGCCCAGCGTTGCCAACCACTGGGTGCCCAGCACGATGTCATAGCCGGCGAGCGGAAGGGCGTAGAAATCGGCAGTGAAGTGTTCCTGTTCGATGGCGAAGGGGGCGCTACGGAACATCCCGACGCAGGGTACACGGTCTCCGTTGGCGACGGTGACGGACAAAGAGTCACGGCGCTGGGGAAGGAGACCGGTGGCCGCCACGCTGTCCTCGGCGATGAAGTTGTGGGTGGAGCCCGAGTCCAGCAGGGCGTGGAGAGAGGCGCCGCCCAGTTTGATCAAGACCTTCATGGCGTGGAGGGAGATGAGGGGCGCGTCATCCAGCGCCTCCGTCTCTTCCCTGCCCTCATCATCAGCGGTGTCGGCGAAGTCCAGGAAGAAGAGCCATGGGCAAACTTTATTGTGGCCACGGCTGAATTTGTCGTTGCAATTGTAGCAGAGACCAAGCCGCCGGCGTTCCTCCATCTCGGACTGGGAGAGCTTCTTGACGGGGCGGCCCTCGACGGTGATGGTTGGTGTCGCGGCTGCAGGGGCGGCAAACGCGGGGAGGGCGCGCGGTGCTGGCAGCAGACCCCGGCCCGCGGTTCGTGGTGGCCCGGCAGGTGCGGCCAGTTGTTCCCGGAGTTCCATCTTCCTGGCGAGGCTCATGGCGACCGACAGGGATTGCGGATTATGGATTTCCACGTCGAGGCTCAGGGGTGGTTGGAGGCCGGCGGTGAAGAGTTGGACGCGCTGGGCCTCCGTGAGGCGTCCTGCACGCGGAAGAAGGGCTTGGAAGCGGTCCTGGTAGTCGACCACCGACCCCGTCCGCTTGCAGGCGGCCAGTTCGCCGAGCGGATTGGAGCGCAGGGGAGGGCCAAAACGCAGATTCAGGAGCTCGGTGAAACGCCGCCACGGAGGAGTGCCCTCATCTTGTTGCACCTGGATGAACCATAGCTGGGCAATGTCCTCCAGGTTGTAGGAGGCCATCCATACTTTTTCTTCCTCGATGATGCGCTGCTGATGGAAATAGGATTCACACCGATTGACAAAGGCCAGTGGATCCGTCTTACCATCGTACTTCGGAAAATCCATCTTCTGGAAGCGAGGAGGCCGGTCATGGTGGTGCTCGCCAGTGAGCAAAATCTTGGCGCCTGACGAAGAGGAGTCCGAGCGACGCTCCTGTTGGAGCTCGGCGACGGAGGTCTTCAGATTTTCCACGGTCTCGACCAGGGTCTGGAGGATGGCCGCGAGATCCACTGGGGCCGGCGCTGCCATGGTGAGATCGGCTGGGGGCGGCGCTGACATGGAGGCCGACACCGATGCAGCGGTGGATTGCGTGGGGTGTGGTGGGGGATTTGGCGATGAGGACCGACTGGAACCTGATACCAAGGTGTCAGGGGTTGGATTTGCAGTGCCCCGACTACGAAGAGCGTAGTCGTGATTGGTAGAGGGGCGAGGTTTTTCCCCTCTGCGCCCTATGTTGGAAGAAGGGAGACAAATATAGTTTTATTGCTTGATTCTAATTCCAGGCTCGTACAGGGGATATATAGCCCTAACTCCAAAGGATAGAAACTCCTAAATCTTAGAGATACAATTATCCTTCCTAACTAATTCAATCCGGACTCTTATTCAATCAAGACTCTACTGCAATCTGGACTTATCTGACCGCCTCAGCCAGCCCTTGGCGCGCGGCTGTTCCCAGTCTGGGCACGGCGGAGTAGTATTTCCCCCACATGACACACCATAAAGTCTGACGGAAAATTGCTTCCAAACGGTAAGGTGAAGAGAGCTTTTTTCAATACTAAAACATATGAAGTGCCTCAGTCAATCATGCTGCAGCTTCCAAGACTGGAAATCAGAAATTTAATGGTGCCATCAACACAAGAAACAGAATACCAAGGCGACAATAAGAGCAGATGCATATGTAAATTATATGCAGAGTAAGGCCAGTTCTACACAGCATATAAATCTGAAATCTCACTTAATTTGCAATCTACAGCAGTTCTGAGTTTATATATCAATCAGGGAACTAATATGAATGACAATGACCTCTGGTGGTAAGCACACACTGTTGAGCTCATCTGGGAAGGTAACCAAGCCACGACCAAGCATGCGCTATGCTGTCTGTCAGGTCCTCCAATCCAACTAAGTTAGCCAATCATATCAGATGCAACTGCCACAGCCAGTCGATATCAGGGCCTGGCAGTGACACCCATGCACAGCAGATTGCAGAGTAATCATAAAATCTAGCCACTTTCTCTCCTGCAGTTCCCCGGGAGAAGATATTTGTACCGGTCAAAATTACGAAGCAGGTAACTAGGAAGATGAACAGCAGAATATGTACTTGGAATCGGCCCCAACTTGGCAATGATTTCTTGGAATGTATACTCTTCGGGAAGCATATCAAAAAGATCTGCCCCTCTGCATATGACATCTTGAATCCTATCAGGGTTCAGAAAGTACTTAAATCTAATCCGGTCGACATGGCTGTAAGCTTGCATTTTGAAGGCAAAATCACTTATGTAGCGGAAGCAAAAACTGCAGTGCCACCCTGAATCAGCAAGAAGCTCATCTGTCCGCCGGAAATGTGCATACCTTGTCTTCCCAGATTGGTACCTGTGTACTGATGCCCTCCAACTCTTGTCATCCAGGAAAAATTCAAATGAGTAAAGATAATTCCTGAGCTGAAGATGAAGTATCTCGGGAATGTTCTCACACCATCTCAAGAGGTCGATTGTGTGGCCGCTTGGAATTTCATCAACATCTGACATGATCAATAGGTCATCATCTTTAATTTTTGCAATCTTAATAAGCTGGTCCAGGGCAACCCTCTGATATGATTCCTCAACAAATGGATTTTCCCCCTTCACGAACCTTCCCCCAATCATTCCATATGTGAGCCGTGATTGAGCAAACCCAAATCGATGGCGATTTTCCTTGAAGTGGAGGGGCTTTTTCAAGCCAGTGAAGGTTGAGTTGGACTCAAGCAGCACAAACTCCGACACATAGGGGCTAAGTTCATTCCAGCGGAGTTCAAGGATATCAAGCTCATTGCTGAAGAGTACAGCATCAAAAACACGGCGTGGGGTCTCCCGAACTTTCCACCCATGTAACTTGCAGAGGTTCTCCATGGTGACATTCTCATGGTAGTAGTGAGGGATTATCTTGAAGGGCTTAGGAGGAGATTCCCAGATTGGCCGGAGGAAGTATGTGACCTTCTGACCATGCACATATATCATTAAGATTAGAATTGGCACACCAATCAAGAGCGCCAAAAGTGCCCTGAAATCAAATCCCCGAAGTGCACATTTCAGCCTCGACATGGTCAGAGCTGCCTTTGATGCAGGCTGCAAATGAATTCATAAATCAAATAAGAAATCAAACAAGCAATAGTGGACAAAAAGAAATTCATGAAAGAAATAAGAACACCAGCTATCTGCATACCAACTACTCCACACAACTATTTACAATTCCAGTATATTAGCACTCTTTATCCCTAAAGCAGGGACAAACATGGCAACAATGTAATAACCAAAGTCTGCTTACCAAAAAGATACAACCTCCCGGAGCAATTGCCAAACATTAGCTTTTCACAACGCAAGTTTTCTCATAGCCACAAAAGATGGCATCCAAAGCTCATCAGAAACTGACTACTGTCGCACAAAACTAGCACAGAACAAATGAAAAATCTAATGCCACAGCTACAAGCACAAAAGCAAAAAGCTAACGACTGAGACAAAAGCAAAAAGCTAAAGATTGTCACTCACGAAAATATTCAATCACTCGCAAGGTTAGCAAAATTATGCAACATAGCAACAGCCGAACCTAAAGCGCTTGGAAATCGCAATACTCAAGCTATAACCGCACTAAACCAGGCAACCAGCTTTATTATTAACAAGAATAATCACGACAGCTACCGGCAATGATAACTAACCAAAAGCTGAACCTTTTCCTAACCAAACAGGGAGTAAACAGTCCGCTGCAAGTCTGCAAATTTGCAAAAGCCCAAACTTTCACAGAACAAGTTCTCATGATCGAAGCAAGAGAGCAGAAAAGCCCCAGACTCATCCAAAGAAATGTTCCACAGTCCGAAATGCCAGCCCAAAACACGCAATTTGGCCACATCGAGAGATTCTGCCACCCAAAAGGCGTGAAGAATTCGAACTCCATAGCACCACCTACCCAATCCCCCGTCACCCGCACCAGGGCAGATCAAGGAGTACAAATACAGCATGGAAGAGCAAAGGCTTCCTCTCTCAAACCGCCCCCAAATCCGACCAACATCCCATCAAAAAAAATGGGAGCTTTGGAAGAAAATCCAGCACGCAGCATTCCACGCATCCCACACCGCAAGACTAAGGCGAGGAAGCTGATCCTGTAGCCCGGACCGAATGCGCCAGACATCCCCGATAACGAAGCACGCATGTCGGGGACCGAGGAATCAGCCCCCGCGACACACGGAGCAGATCTGGACGGGGCAGGGAAGGGAATGGCTCACCTCGCCGCACAAACCGTCGCAGATGCCGTCGGTCTTCTTGTAGCTGTAGTGGCTGGACTCCGGCATCGCAGCGCCCCAGTAACCCACCAGAGCATACGAATCCACTAAGAAGAAGGGGGGAGAAAAACTTCCCCAAAAACCAGCCGCGCGGGCGCGACTCCTTCAATGGCGCGCTGATCGAACCGGGCGCGTGTCCCGGAATCCCCCCGGCGATCGCCGGGGGGCTATTGCCGCGCGGCGGCTCCGGCGGTTGGCTTTTTTTCGGCTCTTGCCCGGTGAGAGGGTGGTAGTTAGGGGGATTCGCGGGGTGCGAGCGCAATAGCGTGGGGCATTTGGAACCGCCTAATTATAGCCGTTTGGGTCGCCTGCGGCTCCTCATATCCATCGCCCGGTGCCTACGGGCTGGGTGGTTCTGTCCTCTCGCTTGGGTGGCACGAATACAAACGGTTCTCTGTCCTCTCGCTTGGGTCGGGTGGCACGAATAAACGGTTCCATAGTTTTTAACTATGATTTATAATTTTTACTTATAAATAAATAGTAGTAGTTAAAATATATTACTTTAAGAAGGATGATGTGAGTGATTGAGAAAGTGAAAAAGAGATATATATATATACGTGACAGGTGCGTGAGTGAAGAAGGCACTTAAAAAAACCAGTTGTTTATATTGATCTTTAATTTTTTAAATAGAAATTAATAGGATCTTAGGCTAGGCAAGACACCCAACTATATGATCTTTATATGCTAGGACATTATGCCTTTTGGATTTTTTTTTTTTGGTCTATTTTCGATTAAGTAGAGTTTTGTGATCGATGGACGGTGAAATAAAAGCCGCGGAAATGTTGGAGCATACCTAAACACAAAATAGTTCACACTTTTTCATAGTAACACATGACAGCACACGAAGCGTAGTGCTCCCTTGTGGTTTCTATTTTTTACTTTCTTTTCGTCAGGCAGTTTGCAGTTCATAGGGCGCTTGGTATTCATAGTGGAGGGAAATCCTTTTCTATAAGAAATAATTTTTTTATGTTTGCTAAAAGAGTTAGGACGTACTTGGCATCTTACTTAAATGTGTTTGGCGACCAAGTTATCCTAATTCCTATTGAGGATAAGTTAGGAGAGGCTCCAACATTATGAGAAGGCATCCAGGTGAGATGCTCTCCACAGTATATAATGGATTCCATCGTCTATTTGCTGGTTCCCCAAACTAATGTCTTATTTATGCGACAAAGCATATCATGGAAACGAAAGTCCTTATCCCTTTCCTAGTCCATCTCCACCAGCCGAAACAAAACCATTGTATTTGTATACACGACTCGCACCTATTTTGGAGCATCACATTCCCAGAACTAAGGCCAGAATTTTTTCCAAGGGCATCTTCCTACCGAAGCGACGTGTAACATGTGTGAAAAGCCCCAAAATTTCAAACCAAAAATTTCTGTGCTTTTTGCTGGTTTTTTTGAGTGATTTTCGAAAACTTTCCTTTTTGGGAAAGTTTTCCCCCGTTCCCGCTTTCCTTTTTGGGCCGGGCGTCTTCTTTTCTCTCCGGCGCCCCGCTTCTTTCCGCCTTCTCCGTTCCCCGGCCTCCTCCCGCGCGGACGCCTCCTCCTCCCTCCGCTGGCGCCCGCTCCCTCCCCGCTTTCCCCGCGCACGCGCGCTGCGCCTACGCCCGCTCCCGCACCGCCTCCTCGCGCGCGCGGACAGCGCCGCCCCTCGGATCCCCTCCTCGCGCCCGCGCCACCCCGACCACCACGGTCCGAAACCGTGGGCGCTCCCGCGCCACGCGTCGCCGCTCCTCTGTGCCTGGCCCCGCCTGGCAGCGGCCGCCCTCTCTCTCTCCCGCGCGCGGACGCCCTTCGCCCGCCGCTCCCCGCTCCTGCCCCGCCGCGCTGTCCCGACCGCCGCAGAGTCTCCGCGCCACGCGTCGCCCAGCTCCTGCGGCCGACCCCACCTGCCAGTGTCCGCCTGTCCCCTCCACCCCGCGCGGACGCACTCCCCTCCCATGCCGCAGCTCCACACGCGCCCGTACTGTCACCTCGCCATTACGGCCGCTCAGCGCCCGGTCACCGCCCCGTCTCGCGGAGGAGACGCTTCCCCAACTGCCCCCGTCACTCGGGTTGACTCGGCGCCCCCGCCCGTTGCCTTCTCCCCGAAGGAGCTCCTCCCTCCGCTCGGGTACAAATACCCCCTTCCGGCTCCCTCTTCCTCCTTTGCTTCCCGAGCCACTCCCCCACCTCCACTCGCCTCCCCAGCCTCCAGAGAAACTCCCCGAGCGGCCGATTGAAGTCCCCGCCGCCCGGAGCTTCCCCATTGCCGTCGTGTGAGCTGGCGGCACCCCGGAGCCAAACTCCCTCCCCTCTCCCTCATTCTTCGATTGCTCCCGCCGAGAGCATCTCCTCCCCTCGCTGATCCTTTTGGTGTTTCTCCCTGGCCAGGTGATCGCCCGAGGAGCGCCGCCGTCGAAGCTCCTCTCCGGCCGTCGCACCTCTCCCGTGGCCAGCTCGCTCCGCCGCCTCCCAGCTCCTGCCGCCACTGCCAATGTGAGCCCTGTGACCCCCTCCCTGTGTAACCGCAGCCGTTCGAGCTCCCTTGCCGCCGATGACCTCCCTCACCTCCGAGCACCCAAATCTTCCCCTTCTGTCCCCCGTCCTCTCCATTGTTCCCCTCACCCTCCAAGACCCTAAAATGGACTCCCCGAATCAAGCTCTAGCCGGTGGAGCCCTCCCCGGCCCCCGGAAGCCTTCGCCGTCGCCGAAGCACCGCAGCCCCGCCATCCCCACTTCGCTGTCGCCCCGCTCGGCTGGAGGTAGACGACGACCGACGTGGCCTCGCCTCCACCGCCCGATCCCACCGTTGCCGTCTAACCTCAGCCGCCAGATCAAACCATCCCCTCCGCCGTCCGATCCTCATAAACACCGCCATCCACCTCCGTCGGATCTCCCCACCGTACCGCTTTGCCCGACTCATCTCAGCCGCCCGCGCCGATCGTTGCCATCTCGCCTGGACCGTCCGGTCGTCGCCCGCTCCCTCGCCATCCGCTCCGTCCGACCGCACCACGCGTCGGCCATCCAGGCCACCCGGACGCGCAGTGGACTGGGCCGCTCTCCCCGGCCCGCTCTGCTCCCGCGTGCGCGCGCGCGTTCGAAATCCCAACCGGGCCGCACTGTAGCATGGGCCGGCCCGAGCACTGTTCATAACCATTTTCCAGTGATTTATTGATTTCTAAAATCCCAGAAAATCAAAATAAATCCTAGAAAATCACAGAAAATCCCAAAAATTCCCAAATTTCACCACCTTGCCCCAAATAATATTCCAGACCCATTGGTGACCTCCATTTCCACAGATCCATCCCAAATAAATTCCTAAAATTCCTCATTTGGAGATTTATGCAATTTACTCCTTTTTAAATAGTTTATTTTCCCTCGCTTGATTAGTCTCAAGCTGGATTTAGTTTGTGTTGTATGTTTGCGCTAGTGTCGGAGTCTCCGGAAGTTCAGTTGCAGCCCCAGGAGCCAGGAGGTTCTTCGTTCGAGCTAGCGGAAATCATTCGGATTGACGGCAAGTCCCAAATCCTTTGATCATATTGCAACCCATGCTGTTTATTTATGTTAATATGCTATTTGCATTATGCTAATTGTGAAATGTTAGTTTGAAATTAAAATAAAATGTTTAGAATGACTTATTATGTAGTTAATCCTACCACCGTTAAATGCCATGTTTAATTTGTTGTCGTGCCTTTGTAACCCTAGAATTGATTACTTGATAATCTAGACAATGGTAGGATATTATTATCATCATGCAAAATCTTACACTGATAAGGTTGTGGCTGTGGGCCAATAGAATTTGGAAAACCCGACTCTAAGGTAGGGTGGTATGGGACACCGTATCTTAGAGCAGAGAGTGCCGGCGTGCATAAGGTAGGGTAAGGAGTGGGAAGCCGCGAGACGGTCTTCGCCCATCTTTACCCTAGAGTTTGGAGAAGGGTAAGGGTGAGTGGGAAATCGCGAGACGGTCTACGCCCACCGCTTACCTTAGGTTGGGTCGCGGGCCTGGCGAGGTTACGGACCATGTGAAAATATAAGGACTGAAACACTTATGCTGAGCAAATGTCAAGAACCCGCTCAAACCACAGGAGTTGACTTGTCAACACTTGTCTAGTAGCTGCTCAATTCGATTGAAACTCTACAGGAGGTTTAGCAGTGAGGTTAGGCAAGCCGTGTTTGGGTGCCTAACAATGGTAGAGTTCACTCGAAGCGGACACCGTCTTTTCTTGTGTGTGTGAGAGAGAGAGAGAGAGAGAGAGAGAGAGAGAGCCAGACCCGAGTGAATTCTACCGGGTAGAGCCTATATAAAGAGTTGAGCAGTGAAATGACCTGGCTTTCTTAACTCTTTAGCGGGAGTTAAGGGATCGTGTGGGTAAAGCTGAGCGAACTCTGCAGAGTCAAATAAATGATATTCGAGTACGCCGTGCTCCCAGTTATTGGAGCTGTGTCACTCGGGTGATTCCAGTCGCAAAGCTTAAGTAGTTTTGTAAATGTTTAACTTGTTTAGGTTGGTTAATGAACTCTTGTTGAAAAACCCCTGAGATCTTGAGGAGTAGTTTTGGGTCCCTCCTTTAAAATGATTGCAAATAAAATTGCATCAACCAAATGTAATAAACCAATTATACACCCTTCCTTTGATTTTCCGTGCATGTAATAAGTTAGGGTCCCTTTGGGACTTGCTGAGCCGGTTGATTGGCTCACGGCTTGCTTAATCTAATTTTTAGAGGATCCAGACGAAGGAGAAGGTCTCCCCGCTGAAGAAGTCCCGGAGGATCTTTTCTTCGACGAGGACCCTTGGCTGTAGGTCTCCGCCGCGCTCGAAGCGGATTCTGGAAGTCTTTTGTAATGTAAATACACTTTGGGCTTGCACGCCCCGCTGTGAAAACCTGGATGTTAATCCTTATGTCAAATATATGCTGGACTTTTGTCGTAAGCATGCAATGGTATACTCTTGCGCGACATTCCATAACTGTTCATGCGTGAATAGTTGAGGAGTGCCGTGTCCGTACGCGCCCCTGGAAACGGGGGCGTTACAATGTGTTCCAGGGAACCCTCGAAAGCTATTGATCTCCTCGTCGTTCGCCCTTCGAAATCTTGAGACAGCGTCATGCCATTGAACTTGTTACGCATCGAATTGCTTGTCGCCGATTAGTGGCTGGTCAAATTGGCACGGCATTGGTGTTGTCAAGTTGCATTGATCCTTATCATAGATGAGTTTAAAGCCTTGTTTAAAGATGATATAGCTTGTTAGAAATGATACTATAGTAGTTGTTAGTCTCTTTGAGATATTCAATTAAAAAATGAAAATAGAAAAACACCGTTAAATCTCTATATAAAGAAACAATGTAAAAAAACTAACACGTTTTAAAGGTCTTTTGGCGATAAAAGATAAAAGTTATTTGGAAAGGGGGGTTTATATGGAATTTTCGTGGAAAAAATCGATCCTACAATATCGTGAGGGTTTTTTTCAAGATGATCGCGACGCAAAGCGAGAAGCACGAGAAGTATATGCTTCCTGAAATACTGTGCATTGTTCGGACTACTAAAAGGTCTCTTGTCATGAGGCAACGGGATGCAGACTGCGAAAAGGCAGGCTGGCCTAAAAAAACTCTTGCGCGTCCACGCTTCCGGCGACGGTTGTTTCGAGGCGAAGCAAAAGCGCCGGACTTCACGAGGGCCGGCCGGACAGGGCATCGGCCAAACCCAACGACGCTTTTGTTCGATTCATTTGGCATTTGGCGCTCTCCCGTTTTGCCTTTGTGCTCACTGCTCAGACAGCAGCAGGCTTCCATCGACTACATACCAGGGTAAACGTCTTGCCTTGAGCGCTAGTAAACGTCTACTGCATTGACGTGTCTTGGGGCGATTCGTACAGTTATGTTAGATGATTTATGACTGAAAAATAAATAGTATAGTGATTGAAAAATACTTTTAAAAAGAGGGAATGAGCGGTGGAAAAAATGAGAGGGAGACACATATGCAAAACAGTAGCAAAAAGAGTGGGGTACGTGATATGTCCGTGACCCTTACCTTATCCCCGAAACGAGAGGTGTAGGGAGCAGCTTCGAAAAACCGGCTATTTATATTGGGGCCCTTTCTACAAACAGCATGAAGTAGTACTACCGAGTAGATTCTCAAAACAAAATGTAGTACTCTTTCCGTTGAGAAATATAAAACCTACAATTTGAAAATTTTTGTTAAGAAATATAAGTCATGCATGTAGTTTGATGAGACTTTTCTTTCTATACCCATAATTATTTTTCCTATCATCTGCATTTAATCATTATCACCCACACAAAGCATTATCTCTCGTCTTTCCAAAACAATTATAAGAGGAAACTAAATCATTTTCTTTTGTTATAAAACAGATGACAGAAATAGAAGATCAAAAGAACGGGAGACACAGGTTTAACGTGAAAAACTATTGCGGGAAAACCACATATGCACCAATGCGAAAATCACTATATGGGGAGAAATTACAGGTACGAGGAACTTTGATGTATCTCAATCGTGTGAGTACATGGGTACATATATAGACTAGAAAACAAGAGTCCATAAAAAAGAAAGAAACCAAATCAGAGTCAGATGCGCCAGCTGTTGCCACATCTTATAGACTATAGGGAAAACAAAAGCCTCATTATAAATATCCATCGTTCGCCAAGTTCTTCCAATGACTTGTTTTTGCCCATAGGCGAAGCTTAACGCATAGTTGAACACGGACTAGATCAAACAAAACGTTCGTATCGCTGTCAGACATGGACTTACTGTTTAATTAAGTCCCAAATCATACTGTGATCGCTTCATTGGACTTGTGCTGCCAAGTTGTTTGAAGTTTCGAGCTGATATGACGAGTTGGGGTGACAATTTTTCTGTATGTGTTGTCGTCGCCTTGATTTGGACAGCGATGGCTAGCTTAAAATTTTCGTTTTCTCTCATGTCTGGCTCGTAGTAGAATCCAAAAGCCGGCTTTGCCGTCTTGTGTAATCGCGTTCTATGCGGTTTGGATTTTGGAAGCACACATTGTCTGGACGGAGTCTAATAGGTTTGAAATCCACATATTTTGAATGACGACTTTCGTTTGATTTTAGATACGGTCGTCCATATTTGTTATATAACCCACGACAAAATATAAAATAATGAAGAATAATCAGGAGAACGAGTCAAAGATTTAACATAAAAAACCCTTATGGGAAAAAAACTAAGGATGCACAATCAACGAAATCATTGTATGCAGAAGAAGTTACATAATACTCTTGGCGTATTATATGTATAGATAACTTATATCGTCGTACATTTTTATGAGGCTTACAGGGGTATAAATAACATTAGGAATAAGAGTCCCAGATGAGGAAAGAATACAGTCCTAATCGGTAATGGAAATAGAGACCTATTCGAAAACTGAAACAGTAACTAGGTTAGAAACGGGAACAACACCCCACTTAGAAATAGAACAGAGTCTCAGAAGATGATGGTGATGAGTTGTAGTCGAAAGCGTCTCGAGTAGTCATGCCTGACTCCAGTCGGCGTAAACATCTTTTGATATCATGTCGGACGCAAGTCCATGTAGAGTCCATCATGAACATGAACATGATCCCAATCATAATCTCATACCAGTTCGCATTACCAACTAGTCATATTGGTCGAAATATATCTTTTGAGTGGAACATAATCGAATACTTCAAGTATTGGACTTGACCAGATTTGGATTACAAAATACAACAATCTCCATATTGAGCCGAATTCCTCCTGTAGCAAAAACACAAAGAATTTCTCAAGTAACTTATACAACACTTCTTGTGCGTCAAACGTCCAAAAGGACTAATAAGCAAACAATAACCGGTCCCACATGTCATAGAGCCTGAAAAGAAAATAAAAGAAAAATTAAAACTGTCGTGGACCCCACTTGTCAAAGGGTCTCTCTGTTTTTTATTTTATTTTTTTCAAATTAATTTAAACTAAGAACTTTAAATAGACATAACTCATTCATCTTAGCTCCAAATTAGGTAAAATAAATTTTTAAACTCATCTAAATTCAATAGCTGTCCAATGAAACTAAAACCATAAATTTGGAGCTTATTTGTATTTTTGTGAGAATTTATTTGGTTTACTGATTTTTGTCCAAATTTTCATGCAACGTAAAATAGTGTACGAGGCACAAGAAGAAGAGGTAGAAGCTGAAGCGAGTCATGACCAGTAAGACCAAATCAACTGTGACCAAGGCGAGTCAATACTTTGATCATGTTGAACCTATATTTTCTGCAAATCATTTCTGTTTTAAATTATCAAATTGCATGCTGTTATTTTATATGCAAATCAGTGTTTGTTGTAAGGTTCTAGTTATATGTCCATTATTTCACTTATTCATATTACACCCTTTTGGAATATTTAAGCATTTGAGCCTTGTCACCCCAGAGAAATTTATAATGATAACGTTTCAAAAATAAGTCAATAATTATGCACCATGTTTAGTACCGCTTAGATACTCGGGGCACCAAAATGCTTCAAACGTCACTTTCAATCATATAAACTGATTTGGGAGGTTATGGGTGGGAAATGGTTGGTATATTTTGATATGATTATTTTATACTCCCAAAAACCCCTAACTTGCTTAAATATCTGGGCAGATGGTATGAGAAGGCTGGTGTAGTGGTGCACGAGAGTGTGGTTAGTGTTAGAACCGCACAGATAACCCTAAGGACTGAATCTTGTCATGATCTCTATGTAAAACAAGTACAACCACAAGTCTGTAAAGTGCAACTTGACTTAGTAGATTTACTGGACCCTAAAAGTCATGTCATCGGTGGGGAAGAGGGGTAGTGCAAGTGCTGACTTCGTGATAGCTTGAATAGAACACTCGTTAAGGGTGAAGTTTGCCGCGGCAAGCTAGTTGGTGTGGGTAGTCCAACTGGGTTAGTCATTGAGGGTAGAACATCCCGCACAACTTATGAGACCCATCGTAAGTGAGAGCAACCCATATGGGTGAGATGACGGAAGGGGCGAGGTATTTTGAAAAGTTACTATGATGGTCTACTCAACCGCATGACTAAGGAATCGTGTAGAGCAACGAGAGGATCGTCACTTGTGAGTAAAGTGTATAAACTCGTCAAGAAAGGACATGTGAACTTAACCAGATATAGTTCTATTTCAGAAACTTTGTAGGTGAGATTGAAAAAGTGGCGAGCCGTGAAAAGTCCTGATTTGTGTTGTTTTGGGTGTCGCCCCAGTGATCAGGTAAGTGGTTATAATACTGAAAGGTTAGCATATGGTGCGGGAGTCATATAACGGTGGATGAAATCTGTGTGGGTAGTACGATGACCTGGCGGGTGAGCACGGTGCTCCCACTGTGTGCCCGATGCGCACGACGTGGTCCGTCGAATGGCCGCAGTTCAGGTTGTTCATTATTTTCTTGGCTTTGCGATAGGATGCACTTGAAAGTTTTCTACAGAGCCGGTGGTGTGTTTGGGCTGCTGATGGCTGTTTCAAACGTGTTTGCGATGCGCTATGTCCGCTCTCATTGAAGTGACATACGAAACAAGTTCAGTAACAAATGGTATAAATTTCATCAATGAAATAATAAGAGGTTGCAAGTGTCTTACGGTGTTGTAGCGCCACGAAGCGATGTGGCCATCGAACGAGCACTGTAGGCTGTCGTTGTGCGTCACCTGCTTCGTATGCTCTGGTGAAGGAACTGTGAGTCTGCCTCGTGACTGTGGTTTGTATCAGTCTAAGTATTCGTCGTACAGATAAAATTACAAATAAAATTCATAATTTTTTATGCTCATTTGCTAAATTAAATAGTGCCTACAAACAGTTTATTATATGTTTTTTTCAAGTAAAATTCAGAATAGATAAAAATATGAATAAATTACACAACGGATTACGCTATGTCGGGAAGCTCCACAAAAAATTTTGTAGGTTTTTGAGCTCATTTATTATACCTAAAAATCTGTACATGCAGTAGGGGTAAATAAATTCCCTAATTACGCTATTAAAGTAATTAATGACAGAGGCTAATCACCTACCGCACAATAGTCGTGCGACAGGGAACTCAGGCACCTGATGTCCATGCGGCAGGCCCTGGCCACACGTCCACTGTGCTTTCCTCTTATGTGTCGGCATCTCAGGCCCTATCGCATAGTGATCGAACGGCAAAAACATTATTTTTATTATTATAGCACGATCGACGTTATTTTTATAAATACACATCCAAGAACAGCTAAATCCACAAAAAACTCCGATTTGTTCCTCTTGGTTATCTTTAGGGAGGTGCCGCCGGCCCTATACCCGCTCGGTCTTTGTCCTTCAATGGTGGGTGCATGCCAAATATCTGGTAGGACCTTAGGTAGTGGCTTATAATTATATACCAAGAGATCGTCAGAATAAAGAAGCCTACCGATTGCTCTGTCTCTCATCTCGTGTCAATGGGTTATCTGCTTTTGCTGTTGCTAATTATTACGATTTATTTTGCTTTAGTTGTGTTGGTTGGTTATTAAATCGCTCGGTAAGGCTAGTTTTTCGACAGTCCGATCGATGCATTCAGAGCCTTGCCAACCGAGACGAGGACGTTTCATTTGTTCAAGTACGATACAAACATGAAACATGGTTAATATGATTTGGCTAACAAATCTGCATTTTGCACCTCTGTAATTTATGTTTAACGGATTTTCTTTTAGTTACACCCTCCTGTAAAATGACAAAAAAAATTATCCGGGTATGTGTTGATGCTTGACTTGAAGCATGCCGTGATACTTGCTAGCTAGAGAGCCATCGAAAAGATGAAATCATGAGGTGAATTTAGACATGGAAGTGTAACTACACCCACACCATTAATCAAATCCTGGATATCCATCTTTACATACACGATATGTTCATCCTCTGAATTTTGGACACATCTGGACCCCTGAATACCCGAAATTCCATTTTTGAACTCTAAACAAAAAAATTCCGAATCTAGACCCCCCGCCGAGCGCGCGTTCTCCTCGCGCCGCCACTTGTCCTGTCGTGCGGTGTGGTACCGCACGACCGCACTGTAGCACGGGTCGTACGGTACCACACCGCACAACCGCCCCGTTTTGCGCACTGGCATCATGACCCGCCTCCCAACCGTTTTAGTTTTTCCGACCGCACAATTGTTATCCGAGCGTTTTGAAATCGAATGCAGTGAGTTGAGTGTCCTGGATGACAAGATCTGAGCATTCGATAATTTAAAGGACATAACATCTTTGGGCGTACAAAATTGTCCGAACTTGATCTCTATTTCGAGTGAAGGCTTCAGCCAGCTCATCGCTTTAGGGGGTGATCAACATGGCTTATGCTACAGTGCTCATGGCTTATTTGTCACTATTCATAAGTTTCGTCTTTTTCTGAATTTTTGGCTTTTTGTTGAGCTTTTTTGTCGGTTCTTTTTTTCCCGTATTTGTTTGTATTATACGTAATGGGCTAACAAATTTTTTATATTTTTAAATTTTTTTAAATTTAATTATGCGAAATAAGCCTCTGTCAGCTACAGTACTTTTTTCAGCTAGCTACAGTGTTTTCAGCCATAAGCCATGAGCTTTTAAGCCGAGTTGATCACCCCCTTAGAGCGTTTAATTATATCGAACTGCCCTAATTTGCTCCAGTTACACATTGTGTCAGAGTCTGTCCAGGAAAACAGTACATCTGCAAACATCCTTGTCCTCCCATCTCTCAAATATCTTCGCATTTGGTCATGCGGCCCGGATAATAATCGTGCGGTCGGAAAAACTAAATGTGCGGTCAGGAGGCGGGTCGTGCAGCCGGTGCGCAAAACGGGGTGGTCGTGCGGTGTGGTACCGTATGACCCATGCTACAGTGCGATCGTGCGGTACAACACCGCATGACCGGACAGGTGGCGGCGCGAGGAGAACGTGCGCTCGGCGGGGGTCTAGATTCGGAATTTTTTCGTTTGGGGTCTAAAAATAGAATTTCGGGTGTTCAGGGGTCCAGATGTGTCATGAATTCTCATCCTCTGTTTGGGTCGCAGATTTATCCTCGACTACAATTTTACGTGTATGCTACGGATGTACCTGTCCACTATTTCAATCTAAAAAATTCATGTCACAAAATAAAAGAGAAATAAGTATGTGGATTTTTTTGAGCTGATGGTTTATGGTTTATGAATTAAATATTTAAATTCTGGCTATTCGTGAGAGACAATATGTAGAGGGAAATAGTTGTATGCAATTTTGACCGATACAACTAAAATCAGTGCACTTTTTACTATAATTTTTTATTAACTCCGTCTTAAAAAAATATACCATTTAAAAATTAATTACTTTACCTTAAGTGCAAAATTATCAAGGCAAGACTGCACACGCCGGTTGAGAGAGTTCCCAGGTTGGGGTTTGGCTCGGATGGTTCTATGAGCGGGCTCTTACACGTGTGCACACGCTGCCCTCGCTGTCCATCCGAATTTGTTCAAATAGTGGGCCTTAGTTGAGCCCATCATTACCCTATCTAAGCTCGGCCTAATAACAGCCCAATTTGTATCAAATTAAAAGCCCACACCCTGACGTTAAGGCACTCTCATGCGCGGGAAACCCAAATCTTCTCAAAACTCGTCCTCCGCGTTTCCTCCACCTTCTCCTCCCCAAACCCAAAACCCTAGATTTTTTTCTTAGGCTCTCACGCGGAGCTTGGCCGCCATGAGTGCTCCCATGGAGATCTCCTTCGATCCCCACCCTTCTCCACCCTCTGTGCCGGCCTCCACCTCCGCCCTGCCCATGGCGCCTGCCGCCGTCGTGGTCTCCTCCTCGCCGGAGCCGTCGGCGCTGGCCGCGGCTGTGCCCTCCCCGGCCGACGACAAGGTCCTCGTATCAGGTGGGTGCTGCTTTTCCTGATTTGGTGCCTCGCTCTAGCGAACGCGTGCCTAGTGTGGCTTGGGAATGCTGATTTGGTGGGGTTGTTTTTTTGTGCCTGCAGTTGAGGTGCTGCTGCACGCCACGAGCACGGCTCGCGCCGAGGACGTCCAGGAGGCGGTGGAGAGGTCGCTGCCTGTTCTTGCTAGATTTTGTTCTCAACTTAATTTTGGTTATTGTTTTACGAGTAGGTGATGTACGAACGGTTTAGGTGAGCTGGTTTAGAGACAGTGGGGTTCTGGAAACGTGGAAGGTTTTGTTTGAAGGAGGTGGGTGAAGCTGTGATTTTGCAATGTTGTTACTGGGATGTGCTGCGAGAGTTGGTAACCGATAGTACTTGAATTTGGGAGGAAGCATACAAATGTTGGGTAAATAACGGCTTGCGTTGCAGCAAACTGGGGTAATGTAACTTGTGAAATCAATGTGGCAAACTAGGAGTTGTCAAATGTTTCAAATAGGTATCGCAGAGTAGGAGCAGATTTTAAGAAAATATCAGATAGCTTCTAAGTTCTGTAACAGATTAGTAACACTTAGGTGGGAGTTCATGATGTGTCACATGCTTATAAGCCAATTATTCCAAAAATTATAGCAGTGTTCATCCTTGGCTTATTGAAAGTCTGTAGAAAGCAGTAAAGGCATTAAAAAATCCTATCATCTGTAGTGGTATATTCAGAACAGAACACTAAATAGTTTGGCTTTTTATTATTGAAGTGGTAATGACTAATGACCAATGAATGCTGAAGGCATGAAATTAACATAGTTTCCTGAAAAGAGTTTCCAGGCTTTTATACCAACTCATAGGATCATTATTAAATTTGCACAATTATTGGCATCTTCTCTTACAAGCCATTAACACATGTTATTGCTCACACTTAAAATTTACTACTCGCTTGCTCAATCAGGATGTTAGAAACTCGAAGCTTAAGCTATGTTGATGGTCCTGTCCCGATTCCTGCTGATGATCCTTTTCTTTTCGAAAATGTTAAAAGGATCCAAATCTGTGACACTGGTATGATGATTCACTTAATTTGGGAAGTGTGCTCTCTTGACCTCTGTTACTTACCTACCTCTTGTTCTGATTTATTGCCTTTTACATAGACGAGTGGGTTGAGAATCACAAAGTTCTGTTATTTTGGCAAGTCAAGCCTGTCGTGCATGTATTCCAGGTACACAACTATTAATGGTTACTGCCTTAATCACTTCAGTTCTTTCCAAAACCGAGTTTTTTTTTGTGTGTTGACTTGTTGGCTATCCTGTTTCTTTGTTCAATTGCATGATAATTGCTAGAGTTGTTTCATCTTGACATCATAAGCTTTCTTTCTAATGCTGCTGAGGTGCTAGCTTTTTTGTTGCTTTGACTCAAATTTCGTGCTTTTCTCTGGAGACACCTGAAGTTACTTTCTGCATTCCACCACTGATCTTGAGGAATAGTTTCTCTTCAAGAGATAGATTACTCCATGTTCTGTATTCAAACAAGGAGACACTGTTTTGGTTCCGATTTGCTGTACCACAAGCTGATTTCCTTATTCTGCAGCTGAGTGAAGATGGTCCAGGTGAGGAACCAAGTGAAGATGACACACTCTCTAGCTTCAATGAGTGGGCTCTACCTGCCAAAGAATATGATGGATTGTGGGAGAGGTTTGGTTTGAAATAATTTTATCCTTAACCAGTATAATCTCTGCCTTTTATTCTGTTGGTGATCTCATCAGTGTTTGCAGCTTACTATATGAAGTTGGTCTCAAGCAGAGGTTGCTGAGATATGCTGCTAGTGCTTTGCTGTTTACTGAAAGAGGTGTAGACCCATGCCTTGTTTCGTGGAACCGGTGAGCATCTTTAACATTCTTGCACACATTCAGAGACTGGACATGTTATCTGAAGTAGTATTTTTGGTTGAAGTTTTTCCCTCCTAAGATTAGCTGTACAACTATAGAAACACTTAAGCTCCTTTTATTTTTGTATGGGTAAGGTTGTGCTTGTGCTTGTGAAACCTTGAAATGACATGTGTGCCTGCTGCTGGCAATTACATGCACTAGGCACCACTGATCTACCCCTTCCTTTCTTGTGTTGGTCTGTTGATGGGTGTTGTTTGGTGGAATAGTGGGTTTCTGCACCTAAAGTGTCAAGAGATGTTTACTCAATGTAGAGAAATTTGGATGTAAACGCCTGAGCATTTTATGAGAAATTAGTCATCTTAATACACATATAGGTGTGTACTTTAAATTATAAAAATGGTTCTTCATTGTTTTAATTGTTTATATGTTTTTACAACAAATTGCAGGATTGTACTTTTGCATGGTCCACCTGGAACAGGAAAGACTTCCTTGTGTAAAGCACTAGCTCAGAAACTTTCTATTCGCTTCAAGTCAAGGTCTGCGCTGAAAGACTATTTTTTTTAATAAATATTGCGTTATTCATTACTATCGGTTTTTGTTAGGTATTCTATGTGTCAATTGATTGAAGTCAATGCCCATTCGTTGTTCAGCAAGTGGTTTTCTGAAAGTGGAAAACTGGTATGCCTTTTTTGTGCTCATGTTATCGTGCCTGTTATGGCATGTTCACATGCTGAAATCACATTAGCATCTTAGGGTACCTTGGTTATGTTATGTTTGTGCACCATTTTGTATGGTTTGGAGTTTTTGTACTGAATTGGACCCACTACAATTATCCACTGGAGATACAGCTTCATGTCCATCTTACATTTTACATACCATACCTTCTCCTTTAGGTAGCCAAACTGTTCCAGAAGATCCAGGAGATGGTGGAGGAAGAAACCAATCTGGTATTTGTATTGATTGGTATGTTCTTGAGCAGTGACAACTCATCACTCCAAAGTGATGATCACAAAGTAACTAGTAACTAGTCCTCTCTGCATGATCTGTGAAATGACTAGTTCAGTCCACCCTTTATTCATCTTGTACATGCATAATTTAAGAAGAATTTTCATTTCAATATGATTTACTCTCACAAATGTATATACTAATGAAATAATGAGCCTTGTTCAGCTACTTGATATATGGGTGGAGGAATCATCATTAAAATCATGTTGTCTTTTTTTTGCATGAATAGAGATAGTAGAGATCACAAAGTAGTTTATTGAAACCAGAACAATTTTACTTTCCTGAGTTTCCTCGGCATTGTCTCATGGTTGAAGGCTAGCAAAACACATTGTAGTACTCCTGTAGAATGCTAACTGAACTTTGAGAAATTAGTTAATTTTGATTTGCAGCATGCTGTATATTTCGAACCTTAATCTTATTTATGATATGTGTGCATTCTGATATTTAATATTGTAGATGAAGTTGAAAGCCTTGCTGCTGCCAGACAGGCTGCCATATCTGGCTCTGAACCTTCAGACTCCATTAGGGTAAAGTTTTCATCAGTTTTTCTTTTGCAATGTATCATTTCTCAGGTAATGTTTACATTGTCTTCTTTCATTGTGCAACCTTCAGGTGGTAAATGCATTGCTAACACAAATGGACAAACTGAAGTCTTGGCCAAACGTTTTCATTTTGACAACATCGAATATTACCACAGCTATTGGTATTAATTTTCTGCCTTTTGACTTTTATGAAGTTAATCTTTTATCGCCTGATGGCCCATTGTGTCATTTCTGTATGCAAAGTTGCCGGGAGATTTTGCATGACTATCTTTGTGTTTTGAACAGCAGTACTGTAAATAATCAACATCTGGACAAATTTGGATGTGTTTGTTGTTAGTTGGTCAAGTGAATCACTGCACAGTGAGAAGAGGTCACTTGAACAGTAAACATGATTATGTTCTTTGGAGAAATTGTATTTTTTTATAGCAGCTCATTTCCTACTCTTTGTTTTGTAACTAAAATTACATCATACCTAAAATTAAGATATTGTTGCCAGCAACAAAGAGAAATCAACTGTGCTTAGTAGAGATATCTGTTGAACCAACAACAATCAGAAACGCTGACTTATGGACATTCATTCTCTCTTATTTTAATTTGTATTGGAGAACAATCTGTAGCTTTTTAAAATACTTTTTAAACATATATTGACTCCTACAATAATAAATGCTAATTCTTGTCTAGTTTGCAGATATTGCATTTGTTGACAGGGCAGACATCAAGGCATATGTTGGACCCCCTACACTTCAAGCACGATATGAGATTTTGAGGTCATGCTTACAGGAACTTTTACGCGTAGGGATTCTTACATATCCTCAGGTACTTGTTCTGTGTTTCCAACTTGGTTCCTATAATGCCTTCGCTCAGGATATGCACATAGGGCACTTAGATCTGAGAACCAATTTTTTACCTGAAATGATGCATGGACTAAAACTGCTTTGTGACTATTCAATTTTCAGCTTTGTTGCAATCTCTGAATCTTAAAAGTATTATTTTCTGCAAATGCAGGGTTCTAATCTGCCTTGCATTCTGAATTATTTGACCCTGAAGGAGAAGGCGCACTGTCCTGAGGCTAAAGAACCGCATGGTGCACTTCATCTCTCCAAATTACTCCTTGAAGCTGCAAAACTGTGCGAGGTAAATAACCAAACTGATACACGTACGGGCTACTGCTGTAACCGAAACATTTCCGTCAGGCTGACAGTGGCGTTTTCTTTTAAATCTTTCATAGGGATTAAGCGGAAGATCATTGAGAAAACTTCCTTTCCTGGCACATGCTTCTGTTGCCAGCCCTTCGTGCTGTGACGCCTCTACTTTCCTGCATACATTAATACAGACTGCGCGAAGAGAGCTCTCGGAATCGCGTGGTTAATTCCACGGTGATTACTTGGAATACCAAATGGCTAACAGTTCGATCTGGGGCTAATTCAAAGCCTGAGGTGCAAAAATACAAGTAAAACCACTCCATATTTAGGTTTAGAACAGCAGAAGTTCAGAATAGATGTGGCTGTTGTTTCAGTACTTGGATCTTCTGTAAATTGTTACAGTAGGAGGCACTGTGGGCCTGTTCTTTACGTCACAAGCCGACGGCTTTTGGCTTTTGCTACAGTACCTAACTTTTAAACGGATTATTTTCTCAAGACGGGGTCTACAAGTTAAACGATCTACATGTTAAAAGCCCAACATTTGTACCAGCTAAAATCGCAAATGAGTATCTGTCTCTCCGTAATCTGTACCGTAAACAGCCAAAATTCAAAAATTTCAGCCAAAAGTCATAAGCCGTAGCCGAAAAGAACAGGCCCTGTACCTTTTGGGACGTCATCTTGTTACCTATCATGAAATTAGTGCCATATTTTGGTGACCAAATCGGATTTGTTTCCAGTTCTTGAAACGTAAACGCTAGTGTACATTATGCGGTATGTTTTTCTGCCAGTTTTTGCATGTCATGCGGCGTTAGATGGAGAAGGAAATTGACAGGAGTGTTCGTCCTGGCGTCAGCTTCTTCAGGCTGAAAGGAAGCAGGGACCAGACACCCAATTTCTTCAGTCGTTTCCAGAAGCTGAAGCTAATTTAGCAACAAGCCACCACAACCTGGCTTCCACAACTTTCTCTACTCCCCCTCCGCAACCTACCATAAGCGCTAAGGCAAATTTCTTGCGAAACAGCTTCCAGGATCTCTGAAGCAACATCGGCAGCTGGACCGTGCATGCACACGAAGCAAGATCAGCATACCTACATTTCCAAACACTGGTATAACAAGAATATAACAATATAACATTGCTGATTGAATCATCATCAACCAACAATTACACCCACCAATTCAAGTCTCGGACCATAATCGGTGTCGATAAAGCTATGGGGAGCGAATGTACAAAAGGGAAATAAGAACCATGACATTGTTGGGTTGTTCACGGGTCATTAAGAAACTACTTAATAAAATGTGCTGAGTCTACTCAATAAAATGTGCATGGCACAGCCATTCGGGTTGCAACCAAGATTTCACCTCTGGGCTCCTCTGGTTGGGTCATAAGCGCCAGGATAAGGAGCTGGTGCATGTGCTTGTCCTGGATTAACAGCTCCACTGTTTGACTGAACCAACCCAGCAGGATATCCAGCGCTACTAACTGCACCGTACATGCTTGCAACATCAGTAGCTGCACCGCTGCTTATTGGGTGCTGAGGAGGTGCAGCGTAGGTGCCAGGATAACTGGGCAGGGTGCCTTGCGCATAACCTGCAACTGGATAGCCAGAATAACCTGCATATGCATTAGCATGTGCAGCATGCAGCTGGTAAGCGTTAGCAGTATCATAAGCTGTTGGGTAAGCGTATGCCCCAGCTGTGGTTCCTTGCTGGTATGCCCCAGCTTGGGTGGTTCCTTGCTGGTATGCCCCAGCTTGGGTGGTTCCTTGCTGATATGGGGAGGGGTGATTGGCATATGCACTTGCATACGGGTTTGCAGCTGCTGGCACTGCTGCAGCTTGTGCTGTCCCAGGCTGTGAAGCAGTCACCTGTGCTGCCACAGCTTGAGCCGCTGCCGCTGCCTGTGCTGCTGTTCGTTGGAAGAATCAGAAGCAATCAAAACATTAGTGTGTGTCATTAAGGATAAAAGGAGTAAAATATACACACACATACTCCCTCCAATCACAAACACATGTCGTTTTGGGATACGTGCAGTCAAACTTTCAAAACTTTGGCTATCAATATCTTTCTAAATATTTAGATCAAAATCCTAAACAAGGACATCCCAAAAGGACCAAAGCAAACGTTTGCAAATGGACCAATAGATAAAAATATATAAAGTAGAAAAATATTGCAATCCTTGCATGTCATGTACATAATGCAATTTCTCATATATGTATGCATCATAACTTCTCATAACATTAGGGACCAGTTTAGAGCTATGAGCTATTTAATAAGCCCACTTATAAGCTTCTAGTTTTTAGTGTCGAAACTAAAAATCTGATGGTGGGATAAGCTGTAAAATATGTTTGGCGGAATTTAGCTTATAGTATTCACTAAAATAAGTCTGATAACATGTCTATGTCATGCACGTAAGCTATTAAAAGTGTCTCATTTAAGCTGCACCATAAAAAGTTGACCAATTTGTTGAAGAACTTGAAGCTTAATCTACACCAAACACTTTTTATGGCACGCTAGTTTCAGAAAAACACATGTACTTTGACACAAGTAACATAGAAGAGAGAACCACAGAACACATGTACCTAGACATGACAATACCAGACTGCAGTTTCTGTTGGAAATGGCAAAATTGGTGATGGGCAGGGCAACCATGATTCAAAATGCAAAGGAAAAGTCTACAAAAAACAGTTTTGAGGGTCTTAAGCAACTAAGACAAAAATCTAGTGGGATCTACTACTTACATAATTAAATGCATCAGAGACTGAAATGTAAATGAAACTGACCCTATATGAGTAAAACCCAGACTGGTTCCACCCTTATGAGTTATGACCTTCTACGAGTACAGCCCAGTCTGGTTCTACCCATATCCGAGAAATTAAGGGAATGAGGAAAATTCATAGGAAAAACATAAAGGTAATCAGGAGAAAGTACCCTGTGCTCGCTTTTCAGCATTTGCCACATCAGCACGTAACTTGTCAGCCTCTTTAGTCATGGTTATCAAGTTCATTTCCATTGTCCGCATCTGCTCAACTTGCTTGATGTTTGTATTTTTCTCATACTCAAACGCAGATCTTTGCATGGTTAGGAAAGAATGATATTAACAAAAACCTATTTACCACAAAAGCTCAGGTTGGCATGGAAAATATTAAAAGGGAACATTATCACAAACCTTAGACTCTGATGCTCTTTCCGTAGCCCATCTAGCTCAGCAAGCAATTCAGGAAGGTTATTATTGTTACCAGAGAGTTTCTGTAGTTCTTTAGTCACATCCTCTATCTCAGAGGTTAGCATCTGCCTTTCAGTAATAAGTCTCTTTGCCTCCGTATGCACTTGGTGAAGTTCCTTCTTTACCGCATCACCAGCCTGTATGTCAGCCTCCATTAATCTGATTCTCTCCACATAATCTCTCATTTGCATATCAGTCTCTGACTGAACATCACTTAGGTGGGTGCGGATCATTTGCATCTCTTTCTCAGTATCAACAATATCCTGCCTCAAGACTACATGGCTTGATGCCAATCGCTGATTCTCAACGATAAGCCTTTCTGCCTCTGCCGTCTGTATGGCAAGCTTGTTTTCCAGGATCTCCAGTGTGGTGGCAGGAGGAAGCTCCAAAGGTTGGCGGCCAGAGAGGCTGGTTGCAGGGAAGGAACCATGGCGCATCAGACCGGGAGCTTGGGTACTCCGTCCATCTAGGTGTCCACGGTGATTCATTATCCTGAAATAGCAAATATTGTCAAAAAGGGAACCGAATTCAGAAACTGCTTCAGCACATGCAAAGTAATAATTAAACAGATATGTTGCACCATGCATGTCAGTTATCCACATTTCTACGCCCAAAAACAATTACATGCATCACGCCAACTGACATGGCACACCATTAATTACAGACAAATTTTAACGTAGGTAATGTTAATTGAAAGATTGTAGCTACTACGCTTTTGCCTATTCATGAGTTTGTTCCAATACCATGTGTCCCAAAGAGTTTACTTTCCAAGGAAAGGAACAAAGCTTACGAATAAGTCAACACAATCAATAGTGGAGATTGCATAAGCCGACTCGCTGCAGATATGCAAACGGCTTACACATTACCTGGGGTTAAGTGCACACACAAAAGCACTCTTCCAAGACCTACAAGCTTGAACTCCACCACGTGGACAACAAAAATATAACCTAAATATGGGTCTGTTCTTTTCCTCCGAAGCTAGCGGCTTTTGGCTTTTGCTACAGTACCTAACTTTCAAACGGAGTATTTTCTCAAGATAGGGTCTACAAGTTAAACGATCTACATGTCAAAAGCCCAACATCTGTACCAGCCAAAATCGCAAATGAGTATCTATTTCTCCGTAATCTGTACCGTAAACAGTTAAAATTCAAAAATTTCAGCCAAAAGCCATAAGCCGCAGCCGTTGCCAAACAGGCCCTATATCTTAACACATCATGACCCCTGATTGACAGGATCGAGATACATCAAGACCATACCCATTTTAAGGTCAAAGAGCGTGGGAAGGACAACAGGGTGGAGAACAAACCAGCTAACTCAACAAACAAAGCTATTAAGTTAAATCTCCGACTAGTCTATTGCAAGATACTGCATGCACTCCATCGCAGTGATTCCAATATACGGTCTTCCGTGAAAAGACTCATGATCGAGTGTATCCTAAGCACAATCCTTTCGGGAAGCATCCTCTCTAAAAAAACTAGCAAAATTGCGCACAGAAATAATCCACAGAGCCGCACCGGAGGCAAACAAACCCAGAAAACATGGATATTCTCGCTTCCGAGTAGAGTAGCCACACGGAGCAGATACGCGAATCGACCACCTAACCTAAGCATCCCTCCGGGGGCGGACGCACCTAGGGTTTCGCATCCAATCCAATCTAATCCAACAACGACGCACACAAGAACCAGATGGCATCTTGAAGGATTATCCGATTGCTTACAGAACGGACTAGGAAAAGCGATACCAGTCATGGCTAGGGCTTACCGAGGCAGGATCGAGGTCCCGACCGGACGAGGCCGAGGTTCCGTAGGTGACAATGCCGGTGCTCGACGGAGGCAGCGAGGAAGAATGGCAGGGCTAGCGGTGGCGGTGGCGGTGGCGGAAGGGTTAGGGATTGGGGATGTGGGTTTTGCTCCGCTCCTGCGCCGGAGCGGTCCGAACGGGGAGTGCGGGGCGCTAGCCGAGATTCCGAGAAGAGAAGCTGATGTAGAGAGACTGGTCCTATTTTCGGCCGTCCGATCGTGATCAACGGTGCAGATAGGTCGCCCGTGCGAAGCTGCGTTCGCCAGCCAATGCCGTGATTTGGGGCCTCTCGGAATCAGGTTTGCTGGCTTTTTGTTTCTGATTTCTATTTCAAAATTAAAAATTGATATAAATAATTGGTTTTTTAAAATGGCTTATTGGTTTCTCTCATTACCATCTCTCTTTAAGGATAAAACGGAAGGTCATGGGTGTATCACGCACCCTACTCCTCCCGCTCCCGCCACGCGCATGCATCCCTCTACACTTTTTTCCTCTGCTCGTCCCTCCTAAAATTTACTTCTTTTAGTTACTACTATTTATTTTCAATTAGAAGCCATAGGTCACAACTAAAAACCATCAACAAAAACCAATACAATATGATTTGGCACCAACGGCCTCCTGGGCTCAGTGACGACGGTACATCATGAAGGGCTCGAGGACATGGCTTCACGGCGGAAAAATCCCGGTGAGCAGCCCGATTTATTTGCTTTGGAAAAATAAAAAGAAATCTTTTTATTTCTGTGTATCTTTATAGTACTTAAAAAGTACGTAGGGCATATTCTTTGCGGCTTCTAAAAGTGGCTTTTGGCTTTTGCTACAGTACTTTACTTTCAAATAGAATATTTTCTCAAGACGGGGTCTACCAGTTAATTGTAGTATACGTTAAAAGCCTAACATCTGTACCAGCTAAAATCGTAACCAAGTATCTCTCTCCATAATCTCTGTCATGAACAATCCAAAATTCAAAAATTTCAGTTAAAAGTCACAACCATAAGCTAAAAAGAACATACCCGTAGTGGTGGTTCATTCTCTACTCACAACTCCCCTTCTCACAATAGGCCAAGATAGTCTCTACTAATATAAAAGGAGAGTTTGTCTGTTCACCACCGCACCCCTTCTTGTCCGCTTATCTGGGAAAAACGAGCGACGACATGTAGGCCCAGTCATTAAGCTCCATGTTACACGAACTACTCAATCCCCCACGTCTCACACCTTTTTCTTGCTTTTATGCTGCACTAAATGAAACCAGACTAAGGAACCCTCTTGTCCCCCCATCTGAGAATATCCTGGGTGTTCTCCTCTTGTTGGACAATATTAGTAGTGGGTTCTCACTCAACCCCGATCTGGCTGCCCTCCCTCACAATCCTTTCCTTTTCTTTCACAATCTACATCATTCCGACCCTGATGAAAGTTGCTGCCAGCGACAGTAGCAGTGGAGACCGAGGAGAGGAGATGGATCGATGGTAGGGCTTTGGATTTGGTGTGATGGTGCATGAGCCCAATCTGCAGTGGCTCCACTGAATCTCAATGGGACTCAGTGTGACCTCGCAAGCTGGTGACCAGTGGCGAAGAAGAAGAGGGGATGGGGCGCTCTAGAGGTAGGGATTAACCACAACGGTGCTCACCACCGAGGATCTCAGCCACCTTGCCTTAATGGCTGCAGTGATCACTTGCCTGTATTGGAGATGCGTTCGTCCCATTGACCTCTTTGGCAATACAACAAGTGGAGGAAGCAACCCATCGAGGTTAGGGCTCCCTTCCTTCTCTCACTTATTGATTTGGTTGGAATGCACTGGTTTGCCCAATATATGTGGTTGTTTCTTTCATCTTAGACTTTAGTTTTTGAATATTTCATTCATCAATTTATTTTGTTCCCACTGATGTCTTTAAGGATGAGTCCTGACCTGCAAGCCATCCACCAGGATTCCTCCCTTATTACTAGCCATCGTTCCCAAGCTAACTAGCATCACCGTCACACACATGCAAGCATGCGAGAACAATGCATCTCTCCTGCCCCATCCCTCACAAAAGTTTTTGAATTGTGATCATCCCTTCCCTATAACCATTGTGATGATTCAGCTTGCTCTTCATCCAAAATTGGTTGAGAGATGATTAACATGAGTTTTATTTCTTACAAGTGTTATGTACAGACAAGATGGTAAATTGGCTTATTAATTTTCTATTTTTATGTGTGCACATGACATGCTTGGTGAATTGCCCCAAACAAATTCCAATTAACTAGAATCTAGTGTGCCGCTTTGTTTGCTCATGGAGTATGCACCTAATTAGCTTGTGTGTCGGGTGCCTAAATCCTGAACGAAATTCTCTTTATGAATTTGACTCTACAATTTTTTGTGCATATTGACTACTCGATGAATTATCTTAAAGAGTTAGTTCTATCACCAATTAAAGAGAAGAAATTTCCATGGATTGGCTTTCCTTTTTCTAAATTGCTGTTGTGCTATAGTCATGATATTGAATATCTATTTAGGTAACAAACTCGCTAGGCTTGAACATAGTCTCGACATAAAGTGTTTTATTTATCTGGCCAATACTACAAAATATATTGCCCCTATTACATTGTGGCATCTAACAACAAGATAGTTTTGAACACGTCATATTTGCTTAACTAACATAGATACTCAGACTTAAATCTGCATATCGTAATTTAAATTCTTGCAATACACCTAAGTCATAAAAGATGCTGCTCTTCTACGTGGAGAATGTTCTTATTTTGTAAGTACGTCTATTCATTCTTTGTTTTGTGATTTATACTGTATCAGATGGAAGTGGAAAGGAGCGGTGGATCACATCTGACATGGCATAACATGTTTACCCTCAAGGGGTACCATCCAAAAATAAACAAATGGCTAGCTTCAGTTTCTCTGCTGAGTAATCTATGCCCTTCCTAATTTGATGAATTCCTTGAAAAGTACATTTTGTTAACTTATTCTGATTTTCCTTTGACTGTTTGCTCACCATGAAGATTAGTGTACCTCAGTGATTTTCTATGAAGCCCACACCCATGTTAAAGACTTAGATAAGTATTATTCAGATAGCTACTGGCTACTGCTATTGCAATGAGCAAGATCAGAATAGTTGTTACACTGAGAAAGGATAGTAGCTTCAATTCGTCTGGCACATTACCAATAAAATATTATATAGAAATGTTCTTATGTCCCATATGTCTTATATATTTTGTTTGTACTAATGTTGGACAAGAAATAACATCAACTACTAAGTGTGAATATTTGTTTTCGATTTATTTTTTGTACTGGCATGTACATATATGTTCCGCTTGATATAGTGTAAGAGAATCTTCATGTTCATAATATAGTTTGGGATCACGTTTAATGGTATGTATCACCATTTATTAGGATTCTGTTATAACACATGGACATCTTACTAGTAAAGCATAGATATTCAATTAGTATTACTTAAAGAAGAGTTGGTGAGTGATGTACATGGCCCCTCCTCCTGTCAATCTTTTCACACATCTAAAAAGTCTCTAATAAAAAAAGGAAAATAATAACCACCCCGACAAACAAATTCCATAGCCCTAAAAAAACTCTAATAAAAAAAGAAAAAGCATGTCCCAATAAAGAAATTAACTTCAATACAAATGAAGTTTGACTAGGTACGGCATAGGCCGAGCACATAAGCGAAGCATGACGCCAACTTAGTTGGAGTTCGACCGAGCGCAAAGGCGGATCCTACGGCTTGAAGCAACCCAATTCCTTTGACATCATCGTAGTGAGGTAATATAGTTTTTTTTGGTCCATAGCAAAAAAACATTCAGCTAGTATATGAGAAATCAGCGAAAATAAAGATAATGGGATATAGCAAAGCAAGCTTGTGGCATTTTGCAAATTTTGTGATTCTCAATGGCATTACCCAACTTGCAATGTTTTGGAGTGCCATATCAAATTTTGCAAAATAAAAAAAATAAAAAATCTAATTCGATTGTTCACAGCGTGGCCGTCCAAGAAACCGACTCTTACGACCAAAATAACAATGCAAAGTCTCAGATGATAATTCACGACAGATTCAGGTTCCATAGAGCGACATTGAACTGAGAATCAAATTCTCAATTTATGCCATTTTAATTTAAGACGGCCAACAATTCTCTTTGCAACATACGGTGTTTACCCGCTACAAAGTACCGTGTGAAGAATAATCGTCCTGAGTTCCTCGATTATTTGTGAACAAAAACAGAAACAAGACACCTCAGAATTCCCCTGGGGAAGCATCAAACGTCAAACCAATAGATGATCTAAATGCTATGCGGAACAAATAATACTCAGAAGTCAGGACTAGTCAACTAGTTCCCAACAAAAGAACTAATTTTCAGGCGAGCATCTGGTATCTAATCCAGATTGGCAATCACTGCATCAGTAACTTCCTGGGTGGTGCTTGTGCCACCCAGATCCTTTGTTCTGTACTTGCCTTCTGCGACGACACGCTTCACCGCCGTTTCCAGCCGATCAGCAAATGATGGGAACTGCAAATGCCTCAGCATCATGGCAGATGATAGAAGCAGGGCGACAGGGTTTGCTTTCTTCTGCTCTACAATCTTCTCATTGCCGACATTTCCTGCAGAAGCACCTTGCTCGAAGACGGCATGGTCCTGACCCACATTACCTGCAGCACAATGGACAAGGATTAATAGGCCTCACTCTCAAACGTATATTGGATTAAAAGATGCACCAATATGCGGTTCATGTATCTCACAAAAAAGGACGATTAGTAATATTTATGTAATTATTCCAAAAGAATCGATGAAGGCGAAGATTATGTAAAAGACAAACACAAAACACCTAGCATAATTACGTTAGTCAGAGACCAACAAAATATTGTGAGAATTCCAAGTATGAAGTGTTGGCATGTTCATTATTTGCATGTAGAAATGACCACGAAACAAAGTACAAACTGAAACCTCACCTCCAGGCATGATACCTGTCCCTCCAACAAGACCTGCAGCTGTGTTGGCCACCAAATTGCCGTAAAGATTAGGTGTAACCTACCAAAAGAATCCAAAGAAAGCAAGTTAGAAATTCTGCAGGTAGCCCCAAGGTATGGCATACTTAAAAGAAACATTCGGGAATACCAGGATAATTAGATGCATACCATAACATCAAATTGTTCAGGCTTTGCAACAAGTTGCATACAGCAGTTGTCAACAATGATTTCGTTATATTGAATACCAGGATATTTTGAGGCAACCTCACGGCAAGACTCCAAGAACAAACCATCAGCAAGCTTCATGATGTTTGCTTTATGCACTGCTGTGACTTTCTTTCGATTGTTAAGGTAAGCATACTCAAAAGCATATTTGGCAATCCTCTCAGAGCAAAACTTCGTGATCACCTAGAAAATCCATTCAGTAAGTGTAGGAAGGAAATTGTGTTCTCGTTTCTAAAAAAAGTAAGAAGGAAAAACATCTGAGAGAACAAACTGACAAGGAAAGCATAAGCTGAGCGCATTTTTTCATTAAGAGTTTCTTGAGCAAACTCATGTAGCACCTCATGACACATAAGACTATAAGAGAACTGATTAAAGGCTTACACGAAAGTAAAAAAAGATAAGAAAATAAGCACATATGCCACAAATATTGTTAATATTTAAATATGGACAGCACCTTCAGCATATCTTGATCTATTTGATAATAAGAGAAACCACACTAACCTTGTGGATATTCATGTATTGGCAATACAATATATACAAGCAAATCTATAAATCAATGAATAATAAATTCACACATCAGTTTATCTGGAGACGACAGTGCCTATTGCCGAGGATATATACATCCCAAATCCATGATACCAACCTCATGGTATGCCACATCACAGACTGACCAAATAATAGCAACAGTATATTCTACAGAAGGCCTATAGTGTTTGGTATCAAATACATCAATCATGAACTAAACAAGAAGCTTCACAGCTGAGTCAACCGCAAATGCATTACATTCGCGCAATATTCCAACTTGTAAGTAACGGAGGAAATTACTCAAATTCATAGTTTGTACTTCCCAAACATTTACCAGGCAAACAATGGCCTATGAGTTCAATTAAACTGGTACATATTGAAAGAAAAGCCTGATAATCTACATCTCAAGATTGGAAGACCAAGGCACACGCTAAACATTAAAACAAAAAAAATGCCAGTGAATTGGCATCATCTCATCCTTAATGGCACTCCAAATTGGGACTCTAAATTTTGCAGTTCTACAGAGCTGTACTGGCAACTGTGCCCATAACTCCAATTGCAAACTTATGAGGCATGAATTGCTACAATGATATAAAATATCGTGCAAACAGTAAATTTCTAAAAACGTCTTATTTATATAGATTCTGTGGCCACAAATTCCGATGAACTCAATTTTACGCATGTGAGCTAACAAGCTGACGGCATCACTTCCATAGCAAATAAATCATGTGATCTACTCTAATAGTAGAAACTTTGCAATAGGTAACTCTCATCTCATCCATGGACTAACTATGATCTGTAAAATCTACAAATCACATAACCTGTACCAGCAATAGCGACCATGAATTCCATCACAGCATCGCAGAAACACACATCACGCGCCAATCAATGCAGAGTGGCGATCCTCCAACCAACACGGATCAACAAGGGCGCGCGATTGGCCATACCTTGAGGCTCTCGACGACCCCGGGCACGACCTCGTGCTCGAGCCCCGAGTACTCGCCCTCGGTGTTCTCCCTGATGACGACGATGTCGACGTCCTGGTGCCTGGTGGGCAGCCCGGGGAGGTTGGAGCAGTTGACGAGCGAGGCGTAGAGGTCGAGCTCCTTGCGGAGCTGCATGTTGAGGGAGGAGACCCCGCCGCCGACGGGGGTGGCGAGCCCGCCCTTGAGGCAGACCTTGTTGCGGCGGATGGACTCGATGACGGCGGGCGGCACGGTGGGCATGTCGCCGTGGACCTCGTAGGTCTCGAAGTAGACCGGCGCGTGCATCGCCTCCATCACCTGCCGTACGGCACCAGTGACCAGGGGCCCGATGCCGTCGCCCGGTATGAGCGTGACAGCGCGCGGGGTGCCGTCGCCGGGCCGGGGCATGTAGGTCACCGTGCGGCGCGCGCCGCCGCCGTGGCCGGGGAGGGGAGGCGAGGGGGCTGGGGTGGAGACGAGGCGGCGGAGTAGAGGGGCGGATCGCCGCGCCATGGGGAGCGCTGGGGAGCTGGGTCGCGGGGGCGGACGCGAATTGCGATCGGGGAGGCAGAGGCGGGCGGCCGGGAAGGAAGGAAGGAGACCGGGAGAGAGAAAGGGAAGGCGGAGATGGAAACGCGAGTTTTTTTTGGGCTTTTTTTTTGGGTTTAGTCCCTGGAGTTGTTCGGTGTATTTGCTAATTATAAATCGGGTATAAATCGAAGCTAGGAACGTTGTATTGACTTCTCCATCTGATATTTACGAAAATAAACAGTAGCAACTGAAAAAATAATTTTAGAAAAAGCGTCTGAGTAATTTAAAAAGTAAGAGAGATGAGCGCGAGATATAAACGAGAGAAATAATGTACGTGATAAGTTCGTGATCCTCTGCCTTATCTTCAGGGCGAGACAGAGATGAGATAAGTGGAAAACGCTATTTTAAGAAACTAGATATTTATATTGGTTTCTGACTTCTCTAAACAAAAACTAAGATCTCGTTTGTTTCAGGTTCAGTTTCTGGTTTCTGACGTTTTTTTCACTATCCATAAATTTTGTCTTTTTCTAAACTTTTGGTTTTTTTGAGTTTTTTGCCGGTTCTTTTTTCCCGTATTCATTTGCGTTGTCTGTGATAAACTAGCATATTTTTTCTATTTTAAATTTAATTACGTCAAGGCACCTTCAGTTACAATGAAATTTCAGCCGTTACAGTGCAATTCCAGCCATAAGGCACAGCTTTTCAGCCCAACCAAACGGGGCTAATATGAACAACATCTTAAACTTCCCTCACAAGAATAAATTATAGTCTCTGGCAAGTAGGCCATCAAAGAGGACTTTTCCAAGTGCAAGAGAATTTATACGTGTTCCCTATTTTTCTTATCCGTATGTCTCCGGAATTTTCCGAGTGCAAGAGAATTTATACGTGTTCCCTATTTTTTTCCCCCTTTATCTGTATGTCTCCGGATGAGCTCCGTTTGAAATGCCAGAATTTTCTCTTGATTTTTATTGGATTTAAACTGTTTTCTATAAAATTCCTAAAAAATTTCTACATTCGAAATGGTGCTTGAACCAGTAGATGAGCTCGATGCACAAAAATACACATATATTGTTACGAAAATGTTGAGATGATTGAATTTACCACCAGAGTCAAAAACCCAACCGCCAATGCAAGTGAACGACCAAACAGACGAAACCATCACATCAATTGATTTTTGATTCAGCAACCATCGTGAAGGGCTGTACTTTATTATGTATTGTATGCTTGCTAGATTATTGGTTCAGCAATGCTAATTCACTGCGTATCACTGCGTATCAATGCTAATTATTGTATTGTAAGCCAGCGAACCTAAGAAAAATTGGGAATGAATCTAATTCACTGCGTATCAGGAAATACCATATTGTATTTTCAGCCATCAAGATGACACTTGCAAAATGATACCATGTCTCATATTTGGATGTACACAAAGTGGTTTCACAAAAGAAATGATACCATGTATCATCTTTGGATGTACACAAGTGCTTTCACAATTTCTATCTTGGTTTCTGTCCATACGTTCCTGAATCTTCTGTTCACAACGAAGAACATAAAAATGACAGTGACGGCCCAGATTAGCAACTTCTTCAAGGTAGTCCAAGGCTCCTAGCTTCGAACCTTTTGACCTCTCTTACAGCCTATTCACACTGCCAAACAAGATAAACAGAAAGGTCAGAGTGTAGTGAACTAGTAATAACCAGCTTTCAGAAATGGAAATGTGCCATCAGACTGGTAGTCACAAACACCTTGATAGTGTAACTAGTAACTACAAATGCCTAACAGTGAATTTAAGGTGGTGATCGGTTCGGCTGAAAAGCTCGTGGCTTATGGCTGAAAACACTGTAGCTGGCTGAAAAAAGCACTGTAGCTGACAGAGGCTTATTTAGCATAATTAAATTTAAAAATAAAAAAATATGTTAGCCCATTACGTATAATACAAACAAATACGAGAAAAATAGAACCAGCAAAAAAACTCAACAAAAAGCCAAAAGTTCAGAAAAAGACGAAACTTATGAATAGTGAAAAATAAGCCAGAAGCCAGAAGCCGAAACCGAGTTGATCATCTGCGTTGGAGAGTAAATGTGAAGCACTCAAGCACATAAAAACTTCAGATTTATGGTCCTCTTATGGAGGACCACAAATTAATTTTGAGTTACACCGGCAAACAACGAAAAATAAGTGGAAACTCAAAACAATATTTTATTATTATATACGCCTTAAGAACAAGAATATGTATTTACCAGCAGTAGCTAGCACAGGAAAAGCAAGGTCCTTAGCATGTTAGTACGAAACACATATACAAACAAATGATCACATACATACAGAAGATAAAAATTGATCAAGTGATGGATTCTTTAGAATGATTCAACTAATAGTGAAGGAATAGGGAGCTGTCAACCAAAATAGAACAATTTAGGATGAACAAATGAGACCTTACACACATAAGACGAAGTTATGGGGGCAAGTCAGGTATACCTTGATGAGAACAGAATCTCTGTCCTTATTTCAACCCGGCAAATTTTTTCCTTAGCAATGAATTCAGACGTTCCTACAAAACAATCAGCAAAAACATGGTAAAAAATACATTTAAAAAACAAGGTAGTTGTTGTTGATATCAGTAATATATCTAAAGATAGTTCTTGCAAAACTGGAGATCAAGAAATGAACAGATAGAGACAGCAACCAAAAAAATTATGAGAATAACATAAGAGATGTATCCTGTTAAATTTGAAATACAATATTATAGTTGTTCCAACATGTGCACAATACAAGAAGTAATTGGTAACAGCATATTTGATACGCAGAATCTTAAATTTGGTCCACCAACCAATCTAGATGTACCATTCAAGTATTCAACACAACTGTCTGTACTCTTTCTACTTCATGTTTCAATGCCTCCTTTCACACACAAATTACATGGACAATGATTCTTGATAGCCCATTCAATAACTTTCAAGTTCAAAAAAGTTGCACACGTGATCAAATTCACTAGCCAAGATCAACAGCATTCAACCTCACACAACTTATTCAGCTACATGCACAAAATGCAAAAAGTAGTATATTGACCAAAAATGCAAAAAACACATGTTCATACGGGTACATGCACTATCTTAACCCTCAAAAGTGCCTCAAGATTCATGCCAAGGATATTTGATTATTAGAAGATGGGGTTGTGGTTTGAATTTTGAAAGTTTACATCAATCTCGAGGCACATTTGACGGTGGTAATAGTACATGTACCCGCATGTATATGTGGAAAAACCACATCTGTATAAATGACTCTTGAGTCCTGACAATTAAAAGTGAGACAAACCGTAACATGACATGAAGGATCTCTGACTATTTGTCCATATCAACAACAAGTCAAAAATGGCAGTAGTTAAAATACAAAATCACAAGTTTCAGATTAATACACACTTCAGGTACGAACTGTACAAGGTTTCATAGAGGTTAACACTTGAACCAAAAAAATAGTATAGCTTGTATACGTAACTACTCAAAAAGTTCGCAACTACCTTAAACTAAACTGTGCAATCTCTTCATCTACTAGTTCACCATGGTATTCCAGAGAAAGGAGATTACCACTGATTACCACTCTGTTTTGACTTTTCACAGCTCGAATCATCACGCTCATAACAGAGAACACTGCTACACCCTTCAAAGCAGCCTTCTAAAAGAAGGATTGGTGAATGTCATATTAACTAGTATTTCCAGCTCACTTAGCCACCTGGGTCCTCTACAGTGGGTATCATCGTATCAGGCCCCACTCTACCGCTTTCACATCTTGCATCTTAGACCTCACGAGATCCTAAAACATGCTGGCCAAATCTAGTTTTACAAATTTTATCAAAGAGAGAAATGCTATATTGCAATAAAATGGACCTACATTCTATGTCCTATCCATGCACACATGGGCATACATATGCAATGCAAGCATGCATGTTTCTTTTTGACAAACAAACAAATGCTACAGTGTTCACACAATTTATAAGCGGTTAACTCAGATAAATTGTGATTACGCAAGTAAACATAGATGATGCAGTACAGAAGGAAATTGGTTTCAGTAGGTGACACCACAGTGCAAAGCAAATAATTCCATGGAAAGTTTAGCCTTTGGGTGCGTTCTTTTCGGCTGCGGCTGATGGCTTTTAGCTTTAATATGAGCGTTTGTACGAACGAACCGAATGCCGATAAGCTACTTCGAAAAAGCTATCCTAATAAACCGCTTCGAAACGGCGGCAAAGAAGTCATCCCATTTATTTGTTCGGAGGAAGCTATAAACTGAAAAGAACAAGGCCTTTCTATCTTGCAACCATTTCATATCACAAGTGGACCTTAGTATTCAACCAGAAGTCAAGTTTCGACCATAAAACCAAAGTTCTCTCCTGAATGCCACTAAAATGCCAGATAATTCCTCGGATTCTGACTTCTCCAAATGTGTGCATAATATTGCCTCACTCGCATATCAGAAATGTTGTTTCATGCTAGACTAATAATCGATACAGAAGCAATGGTTTTGTCCATAGACGCAAACACCTCAAATTCAACAGAAACACAACAAGCACAGAACTCAGAATCGAAACACCACCTGATCGAGGACGAGCTCATTGCTCTCCTCCACCTCCCGAGCAAGCCCCTCCAGCCTCCTTAGCATCCCAGCGTACATCTCCTCCATCTCGTTCGCTTGCCCAGTGGTCGAGACCACCAACGCCTCTACCCTCCCCAGCCCGAACCCCTCGACCATCGCATCCATCGTCTTCTGCTGTCCAATGCTGTAACCCGCTGCCGCTGCCGCTGCCGCCGGCAGCCACGGCATCGGTGACTCCGCCACGAAGGTGTGGTACTGGTCCCGGAAACCGGGACCAACATTGACGACCTGGAGGGAGGCGGGGACGAGGCGGGAGTCAGCCAGGAGGAACGCGCGGTAGTCGAACGAGTGGACGGAGATGTTGGAGGAGAAGGAAGGGCATACGAGGATGAAGACGAGGGGGTGGGTGAGGGCTAGGGTTTTGGAGAGGGAGCAGGCGACGGCGACCTCGCGCATGGAGGGTCGGAGCGCCGCGCGGCGGCGGGAGGAGAAGAAGCCGACGGCGGCGGAGGGGTCGGGGGAGTAGGGCTGGAAGCGGCCGAGGGGGTCGGAGAGGGAGGAGGGGTGGGCGAGCGAGGCGTGGCCGGAGATGGAGATGGAGAGGGATGGGGATGGGGCGCAGGAGGCGGGGGCGTCGTCGTCGTCGTAGAGGGAGGGGGGAGGCGCGGGGGGCCGTGCGGCGCGGCCGAATAGGATCCCGTCGCAGTCGCCGACGGCGGCTCCGCAGCATTCGAGGAGCGCCGAGAGCGCCGCGCCGGAGACGGAGAGCTTCGCGGCGTCGGTGGCTGCCATTGCTGGGTTGGGAACTTGGGCTTTGGGGAAGCTTCTGTTCAGACCTCGGCGACGCCTTTTCGGGCTTGCGTTTTTGCTATTTAAGACCGAAAATTTAATCAATCCCTGGGCCCGTGGGCTGGGCCAGATTGCCTAGCTGGCTAATTGCCTGACCCTGAGGCCTTCGCATCTGGGCTCTCCATGTTCGTGAGAATTTTGGCGCCAGAACAAAAACGTATGTACAGAAATCTCATTCCAAGATCCGAAGCTTTCCCTAGCCGTGTTCAACCTCGGAACCAAAGAAGAAGAAGAAGAAGAAGAAGAAGCTCTTCAATATGTTTGCTTTAGATGGTATTGCATAATTCTTGAATCAGATTAGCCCACAAGATTGTGTTAACTCATGTAGATATTGACCAAATGGTCTAATATGGAGTACCTTGGTAAGCAGATTTCGGACTCCACTTTTACCTGGTTAGAAAAAAAAAGGTCTGGCCTTACGTTTTTCGCATGGCATGCCTGATGGGTCCATGGCTTCTGGACCACAGGTACTGAGGTACATGCTGTTGGATGAAGGGTCCTTATGCTACCTTGACAACAACTTCGGCGAGGTAGGAACCACTGAGGAAATCGACAACAGCTTCGACGAAGCAGGGTGCGCCAAAATAGCTACCTCTTCGGCGAGGCACGTCGTGTCGAAGAGCCACCCAGACCATCATCTCGACAAAGTCGGCGCCCATGTGCCCACGTGGAAAGAAGGCCGGTGACGTGAAGCTTTTCGGCATTGATGGGACCCACTCGGTAAAAAAATAGATGGAAATACCCCAGCGCGAGCTAAGATCCTAGACTAAAAATGTAACCTCAGACGTCTTCCTTATCGACTCTGTAAGTAGGAATTCTTGTAACAAGGAGGAGAAAATTGATCATTTGCCATTTTGAAGAGTGGGCTTCGCAAAATTGCCACATTCAAAATTGGCTTCGCAAAAATGCCATGCAGTACATTTACCTCTTGATTACCATGTCATTTGAGCCATTTAACTCATTTAATTTTTTCTTTCTAATTTTAGGGGCTGGAAAAGACCTTTCTACCCTTACTAAGTTTTGCACTGCTCTGTTTGGCTCCAACTACCCTCCGCCAGTGCATGTAACGCTCCCATGCATAATGGAAGCATATATACAATCTATAATGCTCATTCTCCCAATTTCAACTGTACCGTTGCATTCCTGCCAACAATTTTCACGTCTATACATATCCGTGCCCGTGCGCTGCTGCATCAACATTTTTTTTAAAAAAAAAATCAATGCTGAACATTTACAATGACAAGGTCACAAGGTTGATATTACAGTTACACCGTACAACATAATCACAAACAATTAAGAAAAGACAGGCCATGCGGCGAGTATTTTTTTCTCCTCTATATATCTACTTGATCTGTCACACACTCTGTTTTTCAAATGCCATCTACCAAACACTTATACCTGGGATTGCCATAAACGTGCTCACCAGGCTCAGCGACTCCGCGGTTAGCAACTGACGTGAGCTGGAACAAGCTTGTTTCCAGATATCAGGTTTGTTTACCACTACATAATGAAATGATCGATCATATGCTTTATGACATCGGCACCTTCGCTATGCATGACGGGATCTTTTACCTGTCCAAATTTCAATCATATGAACGCTTCAGCCTCAGCGCTATGTTGACAAACATCAACAAGCTACTAAATTGTTGACGTGATAAATATGAGCTTATGACACCAAACTGCATTTGTATCACTGGATATCAGTGCATGGAACTTGAGAGCCAAAGGTATACCTGAATTATGCATGGGAGCGTTACATGCACTGACGGAGGGTAGTTGGAGCCAACAAGGCAGTGCAAAACTTAGCAAGAGTAGAAAGGTCTTTTCCAGTCCCTGAAATTAGAACAAAAAATATTAAATGAGTTAAATGGCTCAAATGGCATGGTAATCAAGAGGTAAATGTACTGCATGGCATTTTTGCGAAGTCAATTTTAAAAGTGGCAATTTTGCGAAGCCCACTCTTCAAAGTGGCAAATGATCAATTTTCTCAACAAGGAGAGATCACTTAATAACTCTTTACACATATGAAATACATCTGTATGACTTCTTGTGGGTGATTCTCACCGGGTCCTCTTCTCATCCTTGGCGTTCGACGCATCTGGTTCCAGGGTGTCTATAAGTATGTTGAAAATACACCTAGAAACCACACACTCAATTCGCTCGTGGACACACACTACACAGAAAAGACGATGAACATTATAATATTTTTCCAACGTGAACTCAACTAGCATCGTTTTTCACTTTTCTCTATTATTCACTTATTCTATCCAACAGATTGATTACAAAGATATAAATAGATACTTTGTGATCCGGTTTTATCGGCTATGAATCTACGACTTACGCACACCACGCACTATCTGAAAGACTCAGCCAACACATTTACTCAGCCGTTACTCGGACTCCCAGCTTCAACCACGACTTCCGTGTACTCTCCTACGACCACGGCTTCTGAGTACTCTCCTAGTACGACTGAATCACTCGGTAGCTACAGTACGCACGACTGCTACAATAGCTCGCGGCTGCTATAGAAATCACGATTGCTATAGTACCGCTACGACTGCTACAGTAACTTTATGCCCACAGCCACTTCTGACCATGAGTCCTACTCGAACACAAGACTCCGATTGTGGTTTCGACCATGGCTTCTACGACAACTTACAAATTGACTCGTACGACCATTTATAACTTGATTCCTACGACCATTTACAAATTATCAAGATTAATTCTAACATTCTCTCCCCTTAATCTTAGTACTTTGACTCACAAGACGAAGTCCGATCTCCTGACGCGTCTCCGATGAGTTTTGTCTTCTTCTTGTTGACCATGCTACCAGTAACACAACTTGCCGGCGTCTTTCACTTCTTCACTATTGGGGACACACCTAGCCAACGACTTCAACCACCTCTTGAGCTCCAATTGGCTTTCACTGGTGACATATCTTGACAGCGACGGAGACTCTCATCAAAGCTCACACATGAGAATTTGAACACAACTATAAGAACTCACACACACTCTCATGCATCATGCACATCATGCACTGACTCACATACATGCATGACCATAACCAAATATGCACACATATGTAACACACCTCTTACGTGCTCAAATAGGCAAATGACGCATGCAACACTTCTACTGTGTCAAACGACTCAAAATGCAATCATGCACTTATACTCGTACACGAACTCAACTACATGCAGGAAGGGAAAGAAAAATGAAGACTCTTTATTTGCTTCAAAGCAACGTTGGCTCGTCATCTGCATCTGCTGCAGCAAGAAGAGCCACCGCCTTCTTTGGTTCGCAACACTCCTTTGCAAAATGCACGTACTCCTGGCAGTTTTAGCAACACACCTTCGCTTTGTCAAAAGTGCACTTCTTCCTGCCAACGCCATTGCTCTTCTTGGATCGGGCTTCACGCTCACCCCTTGTCAACAGCAGGTGCTGATCCCCTGCACCTAAACCATGAGATACCCATTGTTCTTCGCTCGCCTTTAAGTGGCTGATCAACTCTTCGATTGTCATTGTCTTGAGGTCCCCAATTGCTCGATTGGGGAGATTACCAATAGAAACTTGGCGGGAACTGCACGTAGAAGTTTTCTTACCACGTAGCTCTCCTCCATCTTGTCACTGAGTTATCGAATTTTGTTGATGATTGTTGTCAACCGGATGGCGAAGTTGTCGATCGACTCCGACTCCGTCATACGCAGCGCTTCAAACTCTGACTTGAGGGTCTGCACCCTGGCTTCTCTCACGCGCTCGGCTCCCACGTGCATGATTTTCAATGCTTCCCATGCGGCTTTGGCCATCTTTTTTTCAGCTAGCAGGAAAAACATGCCTTCAAGGATACCTTGGTAGATAGTTGCCAATGCTATTTAGTCCTTGTGCGTGTTGACATTGCCAAGCTCAATGGTGTTCCACATGCCTTGGGCTCTTATGTACACCTTCATCTTCATCGCCCACGTCACGTAGTTGCTCCTCGTGAGCATGGGATAGTGAAGCGACATCGCGAAACTCTCCTTCATCGGTGCGCTTGCCAATGCTGACGTCGCCGCATTGACGATCTTCATACTTCTCGGCATGATTTTAGGCATACACCAAGCTCTGGTACAAAATGTTGGAAATACACCTAGGAACCACACATTCAATTCACCCTGTGGACGCACACTACATGAGGGAAGACGATGAACAGTGGAGTATTTTTTCGACGTGAACTCCACTAGCGTCGCTTTTCACTTTTCTCTATTATTCACTTCTTCTATTCAATAGACTGATTACAAAGGTGTAAATAAACACTTGGTGATCTGGTTTTACTGGCCACGACTCCACATCTTCCTCACACCGCGCACTACCCGAAAGACTTGATCAACTCATTTACTCAGCCGTTACTCAGATGTCCAGCATCGACCACGGCTTCCGAGTACTCTCCTAGTACCACCGAATCACTTGGGGTGTGTTTGGTTCGTGGATGAAGGTTGTATCGTATATCCTGACTGAGTGGATGCAGGCTAAGTAGAATCGTATTTCAGAAAAAGAAGATATTTGGTTAGGTTGCATGAGCGGATGCAAAAAAACTGAGATGTTGTTTGGTTGCCTGTATGAGCGGATGCAGTCTACCAAACCTGATAGACTGACACGTGGGACCGCATAAGATACACTACATCAACCCATCCAGGATGGCCAGTGAAGCTCATTTTGAGCGTATCCACCCATCCAGGATGAGGGCGTATTTTTGCATCCGCTCATGCAGACTGCATCCACTCATATAGGCAACCAAACAGGCTCTTTCTCAGATTATACGGATCCACCCAGTCAGGACGAAGGAGATTCAGGCAACCAAACACACCCCTTGGTAGCTACAGTATGCACAACTGCTACAGTCCCACGACTGCTGTAGAACTTACTAGTGCTACAATACCCACTGCGACTGCTATAATAACTTTATGACCACAGCCACTTCTGACCATAAATCCTACTCAAACATATGACTTTGACTGTAGTTTTGATCATGGCTCCTACAACTATTTATATCTTGACTCCTACGACCACTTTTAAATTATTAAAATTAATTCTAACAAAATATACCATCCAATTTCGTATCGAGTACACGTGCGTACATAGGGACCGAAGCTCTGGAAGTCTGAACCCACAGGTGCCTTTCAGAGTTCAGGTATAGCAACGCCATTTTGGTGATGCGTCAGGTTCAGGAAAGGATCACCTCGATCAGTAGGAAATTGTTATCCATTCTGCTGTCCCATCAGTCAGTAGCCCTGAAGTTACGTAAAAATGTGAGCCTCGGTGGCATCCGGGTGATACTGTCGCTATCGGTTTCAGACTGTTCTGAAGCTACTGGTAGCCGCAAAAGTTTCTAGTGTCTTGACTCATCTCTGCTCGACTTTCCAGGCTGGATGCAGTGCAGTGGTCTAACTAATGCCATCTATCGTATGTTGATTTCCACGCAGGCAAACTGCTCTTTAGAGTGTTTTCCCACTACGAAAAGTTCCCTCCATGTTTGTGCATATCTTATATTACCATCAGGCTACTTACAGATCAGGTACAGAAGTTGCCGGTATTTTCAGGTAGGTTCTGAAGCTCAAAGTCGCCGGGTATTTTCGGCTGCATTGCGAGCATACCAGTAGGTAGGTTCTTCACTATACCTTCACCTTGCTTGTTTGATAAACAAGGGTACTATGATAGCAACATAACTCAAGAAGAATCCGCCAATTAAGTTTGGATACTGCCATTTGCATACTTCTGAAAAAAGGAAGAAGACTAGAAGAGTTCTTTCTATCAATGTCAAGTACTCAGATGGCAAAAAGATAGCCGCTTTACGCCTCCCTTTACCCACCGCCTACCGGTAGGGCTCCCATCTTTGTCATCTCCTTTCGTTCTTACTTAGTTCCATGGATTTGTGGAAAGCTCATGACATGATGACTTCGGTGTGAAAGACTTTATGTACTCGTTCACCTTTGATAGGTAGGAACGAACAAGTCTAACGATTTTGACAAAACTCAAATGGAGATTTTCCCCTTACATAGTTTCATGTCTAAGTTTGTGATGTTTCATGCACATATATAGTGCCTCATAATACTGATCAGTGATCATTAAGCCTAACCCCTCTTATATTTTACACTTACTAACAAGCTCTGTGACTAATTGCACGAACTGTACCAAATGATACCCAATTCTTAAGACCTATAGAATTGTGGAATGTGTAGGGCACACGTAGCATTTGCTGTACTCTATAGCCCATGCAAATTACTGATGAAACAAACGAATGAATTTCAATAAAAAATAATAATAAGGGAGAGGATAAAATGGAAGAGAAAAGGAAAACAACGATATTATTTTGGTGCTGTTTGATTTGCTGGAAAGTAGACTAGCATCCTCATAAAAGAAAAACTTCTAATTTTCTTTTGCACTTGGAAGAAAGATATTCTTTTGGTAGTGAGTTTGTGCTTCTCTTCTTTTGCTGCAATTCCTCTGGTGGTGGGCTTGTGACTCTTTACTACTTCTACTCTGCTGATGCCAAAATTCTTCCAAAATATGCTATGCTGTTGTGATTTGGAAACTGGGTGTACTTCTTTTTTAATTCTAAAAAAATAACGGTAATTAGTATGCAAGATTCACCAATTGTATGTTGCATGATTTTGCAAAGTACACAGAGTACATTTTACCACTTAACAATTTTGCTTGGTGTAAATCTGCATTGTAAAATAGAGCACACAATATATCATCACCAACGAAGAACTGAAGAATGCCACTCAGATCTGAAAATGATATAGGTTGCACTTAGCATTAACGCAAAAAATTGTAGTCGAATCTCCAAACTTAGGCCCTCTTCTTTTTGACTGCCACAGATGATTTTTTAGCTAAAATTGATAATTTTTGCGTGTATTTTTCTAAACGGCGGTGGATGGCGAAGACGCTGACGTGGACGACGCACACAGTTTTGAGCTTGAGAAGCCATTTGGAGAAACGTCTTTGAGAAGCCACTTGGAGAAGCTGTCCCGTTTGTTTTGCTTTTCAGAGAAGCCGAAGCCAAAAAACAAACCGCAAAAAAAAGGAACAAGGCCTCAATCTAGCAGTATACAATTAGGGAAACGTTTAAAATTAGGAGTGGATATCGAGCTTAGTCCTCGTCTTATCGAACTTTTTCTAAGATTAAGTAGTTTAATTTAATATTATTTTATGTATAATTTGAAAGAATTTTTAGAAATGAGCTAACGTGCTGAGCCGAGTTAGAGCAAAATTATATTTAAATTCATTTAAAATCAACTCATTTCAATGTTTAACCAATTACCGAGTATAATTAAAACAATTTTGAACCGAGCAAATGAGCCCACTAACAAGCTTTTTTGCCACCCTTATTTAAAATGCAGTAAGTCTAGGTGAGTAGATGGTTTTTTATACAACACTTCAACACAAATAGTTAGCGCATCCTGAATCTATTACGACTTACAAGCTTTTCTTCAAACAATGCTTATAAAACATTCTTAGGCTATATTTGAGAGCAAAGGGACGGACATAGACCTGCCCAAATAGGCGGTCCAGCAGGGCTTGGTATGGATTCGTTAGACATGGCCCGTTTAGCCTGTCAGTCTGAACGTGCTGTGTTGTGTTAGCCCAGGTCTGTTTAGCTCAACAGGCCAAGGATGCCCATCTAGCCTATTTGCCGTAAAAATTAAAAAATTATAAGAAACATTTAGGAAATATATAAAACTTTAAAATACAAATAAAATTATTTATACTTATAAAAACAACTATATAAATTCAAAAACGATGAAATAAAATCATATATATATATATTAAAAATGAATAATTCTAACGTATCGTGCTATGTTGGATTGTGCCCGGCCCGTCGTGCCGTGTCCGCACACTGGGCTGGGACGGCGGCCTAGGCATGGCCCAGCTCATCATGCTGGATCGGCCCGGCACGATCCATCATGGCCGTGTCATGCCTTGGGCTATGCCTATAGTACCGAGCTATGGACCAGCCAGCAGGTACGGTCTATTTGGCCACCTCTAGACGGAGATGTCCCAAGTGGAATCCAAGACTAACATATGCATCCGTAGCTGGCAAACAACTTCATTTGCTCCATTTTGTGCTAGCAAATTTATTAGTTTCAAATGAAGCAATTCCCATTTCTTCTTATCATGATAGTTAGAATTCAGCAAGGCATAGCTTTCCTCGAGAGAGAAAAGCAAGACAATAGTTTCATCGGAAAACTCTTAACTTTGTTTTTTTTCCTATCTACAAAACCAAAGCCGTCCATAGGCTGTAAACGAGTCGAGTTTAAGCTCGATGCGTGTTTGAGTTGAGCTCAAATGAGTCTAGGTTGGATGGGGTTTGATATTAGAATTGGGCTTGCGCTCAACTGACCAAAACTCGAATGGGCTCAAGCTCAGTTCAGTCAAACTCGATAACTACATCACAACACATCAGCGATAACAGGAAAAAGGGAAAATAGTAAGGAGTTAGAGGAAAACTAACCTGAAAGGCAGACAATTGCAGTCGGCATTTTAGCCCTCGAGGTTAGTTGGACACTTGGGCCCTAGGCGAAGTGGAAGTTTTAATATGGACTTTATATTGGGCAAGGGAAGGAGTGAAGATCCAAACTAATACTAGCTACATACGTGTAAGGTCTAAACTAACGTTTTGTTTGAGCTTCTAATAAGCAGTTCGAGCTCGGCTTATGGAGAGTTCAAGTTTTGATACAGACTTGAGCTCAGCTGGTCTCAAGTCAAACTTAAATTGAGATTGGCTTAATTCTTTTCAGTTGATAATTTTTTCGAATAAATAAATAGAATGGTTTCTCTATCACCTTTTCGAAATAGCTATATTTTTGAAATAATTTATTAATATTCGATTTATTTATATAAATATTTATATTAAAACTAAAAATCAACGACCAGCCACATCACAGACGAAAAGAAGTAGGAGGGCTTTTTTTCCTTGTCCGTCGACGCTTGCTCAGACCGTCAGACGGCGGGAGTCGGAACGACAGCTGCTGCCGCGCGGGCAACAACGCCCGCCAGACGAGGACGCACGCCCTCTCGAAAGCATCGAAACCAGAGCACAGCAGCACAACACACTGTACACTCGTCTCAGCGAGCCGCCGAGCCCACTTATCAGTCCATTCATATAGTAGTTTACAGCCAACTGAAGGCTGTATGACCCACCCCTTTCTCTCACAAAGTTTCTTGGTTCTTGTGCTTCAGCTGACTGTAAACTTACAGCCCACCTCTCTTCTCTCTCCTCCTCTCTCTCTTCCACCTCAGCATACAGCCTACTAACAGCCTCTTATTAGGCCCCGTTTGGCACAGCTCCATCATCAGCTCCTAGAGCTGTTTGGAGCTGTTTTGTGCCAAACGGAGTAAAATAAAATAGCTCTACCCAAGGAGTTCCTTAAAACCTGCTGAGACAAAAGTAGCTCTACCCAAGGAGCTGAAAAAAATAGCTTAACCCGACTCCACTTGTGAAGTCAAAAAATGGGGCCTTATACTTGCTCTCATGCTCACGCAGTCCCCGGCGTCCGCACGCCATTTCTGCCGTTCCGCCCCTCGGAGCCGCGCATTTTAGCGAGCCCACCCCCCCGCGCGCATTTCATTTCACCCAATCTCTACCGAAGCGGCTTCCTCTCCTCAATTCCATCCGTCCCTCCGCCTCCTAGCACCAAACCCTAGATCGCGCAGCAGCAGCCGGGGCGGAAGAAGACGCGGCCATGGCCAAGCCCTGGGGCGGCGTCGGCGCCTGGGCGCTGGACGCCGAGCGCGCCGAGGAGGAGGAGCGCGAGCACGCGGCGGCCTGCCCCGCGCCCGAGCCGCCCGCCGCCGCGGGCGGCGCCGTCAGCTTCCCCAGCCTCCGCGAGGCCGCCGCGGCGGGCGGGGGCAAGCAGAAGAAGAAGAAGAAAGGCACCACCTTGTCGCTGTCCGAGTTCACCACGTACGGCGCGCCTGGGGCGGGACAGCGCCGCGGCGCCCCTCTGGAGCCCAGGGGGCTCACCACGGAGGAGAGGATGATGCTGCCCACCGGCCCAAGGGAGCCCTCGGCGGAAGAGCTGGACCGCTCCTACGGCCACGGTTTTGGCTCCAGACGAGAGCACCGCGGCGGATTCGACGACGACGGCCGCCGCGGGCCGTCCAGTAGGGCTTCGGATCTCGACATGCCCTCCCGCGCCGACGAGGCGGACAGCTGGACGATAGATAAGAGGTTCTCGCCGGCTCCCAGCGACTCTGGCCGGCGTGATAGGTTCGGCAGGCCCTCTCCCGTCGGTCGCGCTGATGACATGGATGATTGGTCGCGCGACAAGAAGCCGCTCCCATCGCGCTATCCTAGCCTCGGTTCCGGTGGTGGCGGTTTCCGTGAATCACCGGGCTTCCGTGACTCACCTGGACCATCTGACTCTGACCGCTGGGTCCGTGGTGGTGGCTCCGCCCCTATGCCGCACAACGGCGAGCGCGAGAGGCCACGCCTGGTTCTCGATCGACCGAAACGTGAACCGGCAGCTACCGCTACGCCACCTGCTGAGGTGGCACGCAACCGGCCTAGCCCATTCGGGGCTGCAAGGCCCCGGGAGGAGGTGCTGGCTGAGAAGGGGCTGGATTGGAGAAAGATTGAGACTGATTTTGAGCAGAAGAAGACCAGCCGCCCTACCAGCTCGCACTCTAGCAGGCCGAATAGCGCACATTCCTCCCGCCCTGGGAGCCCTGGGTCGCAGGTCTCTGCAGTCGGGAGTGAGGGAGCACCGAGGGCTCGGCCAAAGGTAAATCCATTTGGTGATGCCAAGCCACGGGAAGTGGTGCTGCAGGAGAAAGGGAAAGACTGGAGGAAGATTGACCTTGAGCTGGAGCATCGTGCTGTTAACAGGTATGTTGAATACGGAACTGCCTCTTGACTACACGTTCCATTTCTTGTGATAATGCAATACTGTAGTACCGACACAGGTTAAGAAAGGTGTGACCGTGTGACCTTTCACAAAATGTTGATTTTGTTAAGAAAGCAGTGATCTTTGGCAAACCTAAGTCATGTTTGCTAGAACTGACCGTTACCTAGTATGTCCTAACCACAAGCTGCTCTGCTATGTTTGGTGAATAACTCTAGTGATTAGTTGCTAATACATTTGTCAAATAAAATCCAAAATGAGCAATGGGAAGTGCGGTGTTACCTTTGTAGTTTGATGTTAATGTGGAAATCTAAATCTTATGAAGTTATGTGCATTGATTTTGAAAACTGTTAATTGAAATTAAAATTTACAACATGCCATGGTTAAATATATTTACATTGTCACTTGCATTTAAACTCTTGAGTGTTGGTAATTTTTTGCGGAGAGGGAAATATGGAGGCAGGGGTTGGAGGGAGTAGGCTGAATTTGATGCTAGTCATATTCAGCAAACTATAGCATGCCCCTTTTGGTAATAGATTCATGTTGTGTTTATAAAGTCATGACTAATGAATAGCAAGGACATGAAAATACAGTGACAGTCTACAGGGATTTAGAGATATGTAGAACAATTGTTTTACCATTACTTGTGATTTGCATATACAGTGATGCATTATAGGCATATTAGCCTTGCTGTTTCTTGAAGCACCATTAGGACTAAGAAAGTAAAAGATACCATCATGCTAATCTGCTAGCACCATGTAATTCATGCTATTTGATTTCTTGAGTACTCTTGTTTCTTTGTCATCATTTGGTTAAATGTGATATGCATAGCATTCTACTCAGACTTAAAATTTTATTTGGTTGTTGAATTCATGGAATGAGGGTTGAGTATTTTCTTAATGGAGTTTGTTTAATTCTATTTTAACCAGGTGCAAAGGTATATTTTAACCAGGTGCAAAGGTAGTTTTTTTGTCATTTTTGTTGTGTGGACATTCTGACCACAAACCAATAATTAAGTAGGTTTACTCACATTCTGACAAAAGAACGAGCTAATTTTATTCATGTGTTTGGCTGAGAATAATATTGAACTTTTGTGATTTGTAATTGGAGCTGTTCTTCATCTCCTTTGGAGCATTTATGCCGATAATCTAATATCATAATATTTTTTAAGTAGGCCTTCATAAGCCAGCTTAACTGAAAAGGAACAATACCTACTTTTGCATTCTTGCTAGGATTTACATTATTGAGATATCAACCAAAGATGATGTATTGTTGATCGCCTATGATTTGTTTTGCTTTATAATGGGTTTGTGTCTCAAACAGCCATGATGATTGAACCATTTTAACAGTTTGTGTCTCAAACAGCCATGATGATTGAACCATTTTAACATGTAATTTTCGAGACCATTTTAACATGTAATTTTCGATAAATTATGGACCAAATGTATGAATAAATCAACCATCTCTGGTCCACCTTTTCTACCTTTGTGGTTGATTGTGATGCACATTGTGGTTTAGCAAACTATCACTGTTTCTTTAATAAATTTGGACACTATTCATTTGGTTATTCCTAGTAGCCTTTTTTAAATTTTACCTGAACAACATGACTCCGTTCAAGATGCTTTGATGAAGTAAATAAACTGCTTTGATAATGATACTCGATCCCATCAAACATGTACACTTGTATTGGTTCCTTTCTCTTAAATTCCATTCTTTTAGCTTCTAGGGCTGCTTTTCCGTGTGATTTAAAATTTATATATATACTTGAACTTTATTTTTTAGGCCAGAGTCAAATGAAGAAAGGATTTTGAAAGAAGAAATGAACCTTCTAAAGATGAAACTGAAAGAAACTGAGGCAAAGATAAGTGATGGTTCTGACCAAGCTTCCCCAGAGGATGCAAAAGATTTGTCTGAGAAGATATCTCAGATGGAAAGGCAGCTTGAGCTGCTTACAATTGAGTTGGATGACAAGATTCGATTTGGGCAAAGACCTAGTTCTGGAGCAGGCAGGGTTGCAACATTTCCACCAGCTAGTTTAGCCGAGGAACCACAGGTTATAGTGTCCAACATGGACAGGCCACATTCCCGTGGTGGTATGGAACCATACTCGAAACCGGTTGAAGAAAGATGGGGATTTCAAGGTAACAGAGAAAGGAGCTCTTTTGGTGGAAGCAGAAGTTCAGACAGGTTTGTGCTCAAATTAATCATGCAGATATTTTCTCCAGATTGATGTTTCATGCCAAAACTTGCATGTGCTTTGGTAGATGTACATGATACATTAGTTTTACATTTCTGTCCTGTTTTACTTTTCATCACGTTCAACTGAATATTGAACCATTTAAATATTGATTTTGTTTCAGTATGATAGCTGGTATCTCATGTTTAAATTAAGCCAAATAGCACTTTGCTTCCAACAGCTTTTAGATTGCGTGCTAGGTATGCTGTTTGTTTGTAAGAAACTGAGATTGAATATTACTCAAATAACCATGATCCGATTTTGGTTTTTAATGAGTAGCGCCCTTATTTACATGCAAATAAGTTTTTGTTCTGTGAGGCGGTTAAATCATTTAATATTATTGTTTGTGCGCAACTCTTTATTCACTTCTTTTTGTTTTTTTTTTCAGGTCAATGGCAAGGCAAAGATGGTGAAAATTGGATTTTGAGCATCTGTAAAGGAAACTTCTGGTTCGCGGTCCCTTTTTTGTTTTGAAAGAATGGGAAAAATAAGTCATTTTCTTTTCGTTTTGGTTGACTCCCGTTTTGTTTGATCTAGAAGATTGGAGAGAATCATTGTCAACGGAGGCTACTCCGCATGAAGCTATTGATTACCACCTCTATGGTGTAGGACATTTTCGTTTCCTTTTGTTTTTTGCCATCTTCCATGTCAAAACAAAACTTGGCAAACTTTGGTGCTAACCATTAAACTCTTGCTTCCTGAATCCTTATGTTCAGCTCTTGTCGCGTGTCTTTGCTTAAGCATTCAGGAATGTAGATCTTGTATGGAGAATTGGATAGTTTGTACAGTTGCATGTGTTCGTGATCTGTTTCTTTTATTGGCCCAGTATTTGCCTATCTTGTGGCATGGAGCTATGGTTCTCTCGCCGTTGCCTCTAATACCGACGCTTTGCGATGCCATGCCTAACCCTGCATCAGCATCGCACCTGTGTTAGCGGACAATGATGTAAGGCAAGTGATTGCCTTTGTTGTTGGCATAGCGTCTTACTATATTTTTGTGGTTGGCCTTTTGGTGCTGGTAGCTTCTATTTTAGTACTTGGAGCTAGAAGCAAATGCTCATGTTGATTACAGCCTTAACTAAGATATCACCAATTCACCATGAGTCCATGAGCACTGTTATTTAGAAGTCACTGGCCTACCGAGCAATCGCCAATTCACCTTGTGAAATTCATTCATATAGTGTATGCTTTCATCAGATTTTGTAAACTGTTGTGGGTGTCAGTATACAATGTAATAGTTCGCAATGAGAGAGATTGCGGCTCTCTTTGGTGCAACACTAACGCTGGTGATTTTTGTTTGTGTGCAAAAAACTGATTTTTTTTTTTCCTTTTGATTCTTGACCAATGCACAGCTCGTCGATTTCGCAAGTCTGAAGGTTTAGCAGGTTACATCCGCTAGTGCAAGTCCGGTTCGTGCTTGACGTGTCCAAAGGGCTTACTGAATGATTGCGACAAGGGTTGTTATACACATTGCTCCTTCAACTCTGAAGCTAACTAGATAGAGCGCTATGCTGCGCCATGAGAGACACAGAAACATAGCTTCGCATGGAAAATATGCGCAGTTCGATACTTGAGAGTCTCAGAACCAATCCCGTGGTTGTGTTCTCTGTATAACAGTGGTGACACATAGATTTTGTAGGTGATCTAAAATTGGACAGCACTGTCTGACTCTGTAACACCAATACTACACAATATATATATATATATATATATATATATATATATATATATATATATATATATATATATATATATATATATATATATATATATATATATATATATATATATATATAATGATTTGTCCTATCTTTCTTTGCCACTTGATAAAATACCATGTGATGTCTCACTGACATGCGGGACTAGGACCCGTATGTCAGTAAAACGTCACTTACCATTTCAATGAAAGATGGAGCAAATCATCAATTCATCCAATATATATATGGTGTGACAGGATGAGGACTGAGTATTAGGTACTCAGGGTAATTGTAGAACTTTGCCAGACGCATAGGGATTTATTCATCATATACCCTCCTAATAGATGAAAATTCAGGATTTACCCTCCTGACACACGTGTCAGTGACTTATGATGACCCCACATGTCATTGAGGTGGGAGGGTAAATCCTGAAATCCCCAATTCAAGGGAGGGTATATGATGAAGATCCCCGACGCATAGAGATACTTATGAATTCCATGCAGTTCTGGCGGTTTTTCGGTGATGCATAACATCGGTAGTAATTATGAGTTGCTACCTTTGTATGCCTCTGTTTCAGCAAAGGCAAATCAGGATGCCAAAATAGGATTCATATTTACAGACAGTAGATAGCATGGTCTGCAAAGTACCTGGCTACGAAGAGTCCCAAATGACATAGGTGTCCTGCGAGATACTCTGTTGGATACCCGAGGCCCAGCACTCCATCAGACAAAATATACATGTCCATGATGATGTGGCAGTTGATGATGAAGACCGTACAGCAAGAAATATGCAAGGAGGGTGATAACGCAGAAACCCCTGGTACGTATCGATGAGAAACACAAAGCATGCCGTGCCTCTGGGCTTGTTTAGTTCTTGGATTGGTCCTGATCAAAACAAAGCTTTCGTTTAGTACTTAGTCTGTTTGAGAGGCCCGTGCTGTTGTTGGCGTGACGGTGGAGACTATATTAAGTTTATATCTAACCAATGTACAGGCAAGAATGCCATAAGGATAAAAACTAACAGCGTACCTTTTGTTTTTTTTGTAGACATAGGTGGATCTTCAGGTTCAACAACACATTTCGGTGAAGATGACGAGGTAAAGTCAATCTGCAGCACAAGAGAATGTAGATATGACCAGGGTTCGAAATCCTAACGATAACCGGCCGGTTACCAGCACGGTAACCGCTAGAATAAAAACCGATGATTTTTTTTATTTAATTTAAATTTAAAATTTTGAATGTAAAAATTAGTTTTTCTAATGATGTTTATATTGTTTAACACTAATGGAATGTATTAGGAAGATGCATTCACCTCCCGTACTTGACTTCATTCTTTTTGCTATGAATATATTAGGAATTTCTAATTTTTAATGTAAAGTTATTCCCCTAATAATGTTTAAATTATTTAACACTAATGAAATGTATTAGGAAGATGCATGTACCTCTCATGCTTGTCTTAATGCTTTTTGCCATGAATATGTTAGGAATTTCCAATTTCAAATTTGAAAAACTATTTTTAACGGTTTTTCTTTGGTTTTTAGACGGTAACAGGCCAGTTTTTTAGTTACTGATTTCAAATTCAAAATTTGACATGTGAAATTTGACCGATTTTTTTCAGTTACCAGCCGGTAACCGGTACCGGCCGTCCGGCGGTGGTTTTGGAACCTTGGTTATGACAAAAGTTAATGGCAAAACAAAGGGGAAAAGAAATGAAATGTAAATACAAATAGCCAAGGTGGGATACTTGTGATGCCATTTCGGGAGCTACAGAAAGGAGAAGGTTCTTTTTCTGTGGCGACACACAGAAGTTTCGTAGTTTCTCGCCATTGAATCAGCATTGTGAAATTACAATGGCTGAGACAGCATCACTTTGTCGCACTGCACAACATAAGGCATTAATGCTCCATACCGGTACCCCAGGAGATCAACATGTCAGGGAAAAAAAACTAATGATTAGGAGCTGTACAAGTACCTGCCATCTGTTATATGGATATTGCTCACTGCTCTGGGGGCGCCTTTCACAATTGCAGTATCAGCGTGCGAAACTCCGAACCCAATAGAATCTACCAGCAAATAGATACCAACTCTAAACATAATCATGGTCAAACAAAATGAAGGTTTGACCAAAATGAAGGATAGCTACACGCCATTTCAGGTTGCAGCTATAGGAAAAGTTGGTAATTACATTAGCTTACCACAAGAAATATAGTCCCAAAAATATAACTCCTTTAGGATAACTTTGACAAAACAATGCAAAAACCTGTGAACTATCACAACTATCTAAAATTAGGTGAGATGACAGATCACCTAAATAGCAAAAAGAGTGCATGCATAGCAAATTGTTCTTAGAACACATAAGAAAGAGAGTAGTATGATTGACCGATAAGAACAAAACGACGCACTAGCATAAATTTTTGGCACTTTTGATATATTTATAATCGGTATTTGTAAAAATAGCTATATGCACGTGAAATTGACAGGAATGACGTTTCTATCACCCCGTCACTGGATTTGGCTGTTGACGCAATGGGGTGAATAGAAGCTCGTAGGACTCAAACGAAATTGTAAGGAAGTACAAGGGGTTTTCTGCCAAAAAACACGCGTTTAAACCCTAAAGGTGCTATTCGGCCAGGGTGTCACAGCGATTTCTGGAAACTCGAGAGCTTTTACGCAAAAGGGGACATAGGAGCGCACGAGGCCGTAGTACATCCAAGGGGTGATTGGGACTTGGGGGACTGGCAGCCTGCTGATTAACTGTGAAAGGAATGGCTGCCAGTTCGCCTACCCTTTCGCAATGCTTGAAATTGGAGACACCTTATTTTACCCAGTTGACTCTGCTATCCGATGGTATTATGTATACTCTTTATCCACCAGGATTCAGATAATCGGCCAATTTTCTATACTGTAAATCATAACATTACAGTTAAATTTAGCATGATAACAATTAGATCTTATTTGAGATTTTAAAAATCTCTGACACATCCTCGTGGATGGGTCAGGATTTTGAACTAAAACCGGTACATCCGTACATCCATAGAGTTGGGCTAGGGATTTGCCTTATACATTTATACAGTGATTCTCATCTGAATCAACTGCATGCTTATAGATCCGTAGTTACCACTAGTTCCATTATACGTTGGTATAGCCACTTGTACACTGACTATATGGAACACGTACGAACACTTGTGTTGCTATCTTGGCTCCTCGGTCTACTCGTTCTTCTTCCGGTTCTCGAGGACGAAGAAGAAGGCGAGCGCGGCGACGGAGAACGCGGAGAACACGCCGGCGGCCATCCTGACCGACGCGTGGATGCCCGTGATGCCTGCGACGTCGAAGTAGGCGGGCGCGGTCTGGCCGTAGGCCACCTGCACCCCGGACGCATCCAGCGCGTAGGCGCGCACGTGGTAGGACGCGGTCGGGATGTCGCGGGCGACCCTGTACTCCAGCCTGCCGCCGGCGCCGGCGTACGGCTGCTGGGCGACCTTGAACTGGCACGACTTGTCCTTGCTCAGGTCGTCGTTGGCCTTGCGCCACCCGCGGTCCTTCTGGCTCGCCGGCGCGTAGCACAGGCTCACCTTCACCACCTTGTAGCCGGCGTCCGCGCCGGCCGCCGCTGTCTCGTTCAGGGACCATGTCACGGTGATCGTGTCCTCACCGGCGTGCAGGACTGATTGATTTGCCAATGGTTTGTAGAAGAATGTGAGAGTGAAGTTAGCATGACATGTTGGAATCACTATTCTCTAGCCTACAACCAGGGGCGGATCTAGCGGTGGGGCGGGGGCTCAAGCCCCCCTACCGTTACCGGACCCTTGGAGCCCCCTGGAGTCCCCCCTAAATTTTTAGCCATGGATGTATAATGTAGAAGGGGCTGAGGTCGAGCTGAAGGTACATCAGCCTCTCCAAAAAATTTTCCTAGATCCGCCACTGCCTACAACAAACTATCAAAGTAGTAGTTACACATGGTTATGAATAATTTTCAATCTAGGAATCTCTGTGGAACAAATAAAAAACCTAAATTACACATTTTGCAATTTTTCTTCCATTTTTTTGAGCGGAAACAATTTTTTCTTCCTGCTACAGCAAGTGCAAACATTTCAAACCCGTAAGATCTAAGGGGAGACTTTTGAGCAAAAACGGTGTGCCAAGTCAACAGCAAGTGGGGAGCCCAAAACCGTGCCAGGTCAACAATAACATGTAGGAATCCAAGAAAAAAAAAACCTCCAGAACTCTTACACTAAATGCTACTCTCAATTTGTCCACTTGGCTGACCTACACCTTTTCTTTTTGTCCGTCCATTTTGTCACTGTGTTTGAAATCATTGTAAGAAGGTAAGAACAATGGAGTTGCATTTGTGAGGAAATAGGAGCTAGCACCAGCACTTTCATATTCCCTGATTCGTCATTTCCCTTTGAGCTCAGCCAAACACAGGGGAAATGCGAAGACCGTGATCGCTGGTATCTAAATTATGATGCTAGATTTCACTTTATTTCTGTGTGTGTCCCCTAAGAAACAAAAGAGGAAAAGAAGCGACTTGCAAAAGACACAACCGTCGTTGGACTTTTCAGCTTTTAAACGCTGCTTTTAGCTTTTTTATAGTAACTAGTTTTTAAACGAACTATCTTTTCAAAGTGGTGTCTACTAGTTAATTATAGTATATACTATACCGATTTCATTTATATCAACAAAAATCGTATGTGAATTTCTATTACTTTGTAATCTCTCTCACAAACAACCTAAAAATTATAAGCTACAACTAAAAACCATAAGTTTCAGTCAAAAAGAGCTTGAATGGTTCTAAACGCACTTCCCACAATTGTTAGTACGTAACAATGACAAGGCAAAGCATCACAAGCAAAGATCGATAACAATAACCGACCGACGCGCGCACCTTGGCCGGCCTTGGGCGACGCCTCGACGACGAGCGTCTTGCCGAGCTTGGAGAGATGCGCCGCCGCCGCCGCGGGCCTCGCGCAGCAGGCGCCCAGGACGACAAGCAGCGGCAAGGAGAGAACGACCCCAAGCCGAGCCATTCCTAACTAGTAGCCTTTCACCTCGCCGCCTCTGCAACAAACTACTTGGAGATCGGAAGGGATGAGTTGCTACTTGCTTGCGAGATGGAGGAGGAGGCGCGGCTGCTATATAGGCACAGCACGAGCAGAGCTTGCCAGGCGTCGCGCGCGTTGAGTTGACCCGTGGAAGGGGAAGCTTCGTGGGGCCGAGCAGGCAGGCAAACGGCCGGAGATTCCAAAAGTCGTCGTCGGATCTTGACGGATCAAAGTCCAAGCACGCTGCGCTCGCTCATTGGTTGCATGCCGGCGCCCCCCTGGGCCCTTTTGGGGGACCTAAGGGACGGGCATGGCGACGTGAAGCGGCAAATATATGCAGATTCTGGGAGGGTTAGCTACTCTACGATGTATCTGCATATGGTCAACTTGCTTGGTCGTTGCTCAGTACACGAACCTGTCTAAAAACGCAGGAGTTGCAAGTCATGTCGTCGTGACCACAGAAAAGAGGTGGTTTTGGGGTTCGTCTTTATTATATATAAAAAAGCAAGGGTTCACTCGTTTCAAGAAGAGGAGTTTTAGGCTCGCCCCATACAAACCAGTAATCAGATCTGGCCAAATGGTGGCACGTCTAGTATGGCACGGGTCTGAACAGAGCACGATATGATTAGATCTGATATGGTTGCCTGCCCTCCAATCCAGGTGCAGCACAAAGAGGGGCCGAACTGTGCCAGGACGTCCAGACACGCTTAGCTAAATATGTCATCGATGACCCGTTGATTTTTACTGACAGCCGCAAGTAATTTTACTGTTAGTCGCTGAGTCCCAAGTATTTTTAAAAATTTTATTGTCAAGTCAGTACAGTAACTCTAATGCAAATAATTTTACTGCCAACCGCAGCTATTTTACTGTATTACCATAGGAGAGTTACTGTGCGCATCATATCAGACTGGCCTACCGTGACAAGGTGACGGCCCAAACGGCACGTCCAATTGAGCCAATAATACCATGTCTTGGACTAGCATGGTTGGTTTGACCAATTTGGCCTGACTGTTCGCCTGCCGCACGCGCCGCCTGGATCCTCAGCGTATTGGTGAGTGCTGATAGCTGCGTCTTAGTCCCGTCGTCCGTCATCCGTTTCTGCGAGAGGGATCAGAGCACGATCCGTTCTCTGCCGTTGCTCTCTCGCTGATATGTTTCCCATCGGACCGTTACATAGGATTTAGACATACGTTTTTCCTGGATCTGTGGGGATCAATCCCAAATATCTGATGTTTAAGCGCCAAGAATTCAGACTGACGGTGAACACACCAGATTTCTCCCAGCCCCATTTTGGTTTATCATTAAAATCTGACAGAGCTACTTTAACAATAATGTCTTGTAGTTGTCTCAATGTGTGCTGATTTTCCTCAGTAAATCATCTTCTGAAAGTAAGCACCCCATTGTTTGCCACAACATGGCACAACAAAATATCTTGTTCATTACAGATTTTATGCAAATCAGAGAAAGAGAGACATAAAGGAGTAACACCGCCCCAACAATCATGCAAAAGTCTATTGATTGTCCATTACCCACCAACAATCATGCCAAAAGTCTATTGATTTTCCATTACCCACGAACAACCATGCCAAAGTCTATTGATTTTCCATTACCCACAATCAAAGCCCTTCCTTTAAGAATTAAGACAAGTGTTTTTTTCACTTTTAAAATATCAGTCCAGCAGAGGGAACCCCCCCTGCCCATGATTTATTTACAAATGCTTTTGTCTTTCAAATATTTTCCTTTCACAGTTTCCTGCCATAAACCATTTTCAGATTCCAATTTCCACCACCGCTTACAAAGAAAACTTATATTTAATTTGCGCAAATCTTGGATTCCCAAAGCCCCCTTTTGTCGGGTGCGACAAATATCATCCCATTTGACTAAATGATACTTCCTTTTCCTATTTCCACCTTGCCAAAAGAAACATCTTCTATTTTTGTATATTTTGTATATCACAATTTTTAGGAGCATATACATTGACATGCGGTAAAAAGGTACACTGCTTAAACTGGAATTGATAAGGGTTTTTCTGCCACCCAGAGACATGGAACCCCCTTGCCAACCATCAAGAGGTTTCAACAATTTTTCTTCTAGATGCAACCAATCACTGACGTAACCTGGAGCCACTAACCGGGACCCCAAGGTATTTTAAAGGCCAATTACGAGATAGACAATTAAACATTTAGCATATGTGGTGTTATCATTTTATTCTTGTCCTAACATCAGGATTTCACTTTTCTGAAAATTTATTTTCAGACCAGACACATAACAGCAATTTCATATTTCTTGCATATTCCACATTATCTTCCATCAATATCATTGTGTCGTCTGCATACTGTAATACAGCTACACCCTTTTCTATGAGGTAAGGCACCAAGCCAGTGACCAAGGATCTGTTTGGTTGGAGTGATGAAAGTGAAATGGGATGGGATGGAATAGGATGAGATGGTTCCACAAAAAAGGTGGAACCACATGGTACATCATCTAAGAAGAATATTCTCTAAATTTGCACAGGCTCATCCCACTTTGGACCATTCCATCCCACCCCATCCCTCAAACCAAACACATAGATAGGCTTGGTCAAATGAACCATCCCATTCCATCCTACCTCATCCCTCAAACCAAACACTTCCCAAGTTACCTCGCCCTTCACGATTGCTATTGCTCCCTTCGCCAGGTGGCTGCATTTCCTAAGGTGGTGATCAGTTGGGCTTTTTTTTGTGGCTTATGGCTGAAAGCACTATAGCTAGCTGAAAAAACATTGTAGCTGACAGAGGCTTATTTAGCATAATTAAATTTAAAAAATTTAAAAAAATATAAAAAATATGTTAGCCTATTACGTATAAAACAAACAAATACGGGAAAAAAGAACCGGCAAAAAAGCTAAAAAAAGACAAAAATTCAGAAAAAGACGAAATTTGTGAATAGTGAAAAATAAACCGGAAGTCAAAAGTTTAAGCCGAATTGATCAGGTGATAGTTAACTACCTCCCATGTTGACTGATCAAATCACGCAGTTGCTGATGAGTTTGATTCTGATTCTGCCGAGTATTCTAGAATTGCCCACGTTGATTCTGCAATCCACAAGGTGGTTGATGAAACCCATGGCCTTGTTGATTGTTTTGCTCCCGGAATTGACGAGATCCGTGATCAACATAGCGTTGATTGGGCAAAGAACAGAATGTGTAACACACCCATTTCTGGGAGTATTATGAAACCATCGTAAGTGCCCAGGACTGTTCAGTTGCGAGTTACATCAATCGAGTGTATAACATTGCCAACACATGCTTAAGACAAAAGCCAGCTTTATTACAATATAAAGGTATAAAAGCCAAGTTTTACAATAGGGCAAACGACCCTTAGATACATTACAGAAAAAGGACGCCACAGGCACGCCTGAGCGGAAGACGACCCTAATTCCACGTAACCTCGATCTCGTAGAACTCCACCTCTTCGCCTTCATCTGCCTTCTCATTGCTGGCTAATTCTGTTAATGTTTTTAGCCAGTATGAGTACAACTACCGTACTCAACAAGTCACACGGAGATTGCTATTAACTACATGCAGGGTACATCAAGTGATGGGGAAAAGTTCATTATTTTATGTGGATGCAGTTTTAGTTGTAAACAGATTTTAAACATAAAATCATAACTTTCTATAAACTTTAGGGGGGTTTTCAAAGTTTAATTACCAGACCACCAACATTACCAAATCCTTTCCAAATCTACTTATGCTTTGTTGTTGGATTCACCCATTAAACACAGCTTCATTTACCGGAAGCACGACGTATTCGAATACCATTAATCATGACTCTGCAGAGCTGCCCTACTTTACCCACAAGATTTCTTAACTCCGCGCTAAAGAGTTAAGAAAACAAGGTTGTTCTCTGCTCAATTCTTTATATAGCCTCTACCTAGTAGACTTCCTCAACAAGCCCAGGCCACAACCTCTGACTTATCTCAGCCTACTATTGTGTGGATACCTGATAATCAAATCAATAGTAAAAATAACAATGGCGCCAACTTCCATACGACCCTTCTTAGCCTCCCTTCCGTATGGACTTCACACTTTGCCTACACCTTGCGTTTGTAGAGGTTCAATCAAGTTTTGAGCAGCTACTAGACCAGGTTTGACGTATCAACGCTTGTGGTTGGGCGATCACTATGTTCTTTACTCAGCATAAGGGTATAGTCCTTGTATTTTCACCGGTGGCAAATTCCCTTCTACAAATCTGTCCAGTGCTTTAACACTCCCATTGATTTGTAACATTTGCCTTCACTCTAGGTCACGGGATCCAACAATCCTCGCTTACCCTAGAATCATGTAACATCCTAAATATTTAAATATGGAAATGTGAAGCTTTTGAATTAATTTTGCACTGAATTTTATTTGAATTTGGAGTTTATGGGATTTTCTTGAAAAATTTGATGAAGGTTCCAAAAGTTAAAGAAGAAACAAACATGTTTAAATATTATAAAGTTAAAATCTAAACTAAGAATCTGAAAAGATGATCCAGAAAAGGAGGGGAGAAAATTGGCCTAAAACATAAAACCCTATTTCTGTAAATGATGATATAAATAACAAGAAAGCAAATACATTAAAAAATATCAACAAATATAGATAAATATATATATATAAGAATATGTGTACCTAATAAAATATGACACCTATAAAATTTATGTTAAATAGAAAGTACAGAAATTTAGAGGAGTAAGAAAGAGAGCAAATAAATTGAAATTATAAATATGTAGATAAATACAATTGCTTAAATCTAAAACAAAATAAAAGGAGAAGGAATTAATAAAAGAAAAAGAAAATAGCAGAGCCAGGCCGGTCATCACCCCGGCCCAGCCTACTTAACCCCTGCTCCCTCCCACGGCGCCGCGCAGCCCAGCCCACCCGCGCGCGCGTTACCAGCAGCCGCTCGCTCCGCACCCCCACTGCCGAGCGGGCCCCGCGCCCTCGCGCGCCCCCTCTCGCTGGCAGGTGGACCCGAGCGGTCCGAGTCTTCTTTTTCCCTCTCTGTCTTTTTCCCCGCGCACGGTGGCTCCCCCCGTCCGCTCGTCACCGATCAAAAGCCGGGTGACCCGGGGCGCACGACACGGCAGACGTGCGGGCTCCCTCGATCCGTGCGGCCATACCCCGCCGGCGAGACCCACTCATTTGCGTCACCACACTCCCCTCATCCTCTTCCCGAAAGCAATTGGATTCAAACTCCCTAAACCGCCGGCAAGCCCAATTTCTTCTTCAACTCTGGCGACTCCCAATCCACCGCCCTGAGCCATTAAAGTTTGATTCGTCGTCACCGCATCATCTCCGGCTCGCTGCGAAGCTATCCCCGGCCTCGCCCGAGCTCTTCATCGCCTGTGGGTCTTCGTCACCGAGAACTTCCCCGAGCCGCCGCCGACATAGCTCCGGTGTCCCTCGGCCCCCACTGAACCCACTGTCGGCATCCACACCACGCCGGCAACCCATTTCAGCCATCACCCCAGACCCCCGGTCCTTCCTCGCCGCTGACGCCACCATCTTTCCCCGGCCCCGGACTTCCTCTGCCTGGCTCCCTCCGCGAGATAGCATAAGGGGATTAACTCCCCTTGTAGGGTAAGCAACACCTCGAGGTTCTACTAGCTAGCAGCGTTACTCTCTCCCTCCCCCGACTCCCCGACCGTGCGTGTTCGAGCCGCCGCTCCGTAGCGCCGGGTTGAGTTTTCTCTATTTTCCTCCGGGCTGACAGGTGGGCCCCACCTGTCAGCGGCTGCAGTCCAAGGGGCCCCCTGAAAGCAGGGCCCACATGTCAGTGGCAACCGAGGGTAGAAATAAAAACAAACAATAAAAGCAAGTGGGCCCCACCTGTCATAGATACTGTACATGGAAATAAAAATAATGTAAAAGACTTAAAAATTACCCAGTGTGACCCACCTATCAGGATTCTTATAATTTTGGAATTATTTGGATTGAGATTTTTTTAAATGGGCATAACTTATTCATTATAACTCCAAATTGAGTGAAATAAATTTCTAAATTCATCTAAATTCACGATCTATCCAGTGGAACTGGAATCATGATTTTTAGAGTTCATTTGAATTTCTGGTGTTATTTGGTTTGATTTGTTGTCTTTCTTTTTATCCAAATTTTCGCGCACGCTAAAATAGCACATGAGGCTCAAAAGGAAGTGGTCGAGGCAGCAGCACTAGAAGCACCAGATCACCAAGAACCAGATCACTGTGACCAAGGCGAGTTAACACTTTGACAATGTTGAACCCATGTTTATGCAAATTTAATTTCTCTTAAATTAACAACATGCATGCTGCTAATTTATGTGGTATATTACATTCACTCTTAAAAATATTAGTTATACACCTGGTATTATGCTTGTTAGTAATACTCCGTTGAAATGTTGAATATATGAACCTTGTCGCCGTAGTAAAATTATAATAATGTAGTTTTCGCAGATAAGTACTTATTATATTGTGTTGCTTAGTATTGCTGGTTAGTCAGGGGTACCTAAAATACCCCAAAATCATCACTTGCAAATTATAAAATGATCTTGGGCAGTCATGGTGGGAATGACTGGAGTATGTTGGAATGGATATTTTATGCTTCCAAAAACCTCAACTTGCTTTGATATCTGGGTGGATGGCTCAAAGGTGTATGAGTGGCGCAGTGGAAGCACAAAGTGGTAGCACCATCCAGATAACCCTAAGGACCGAATCTTGTCATGACCTCCTGTGTAAAACAAGTACAACTGCAAGTCTGTAAAGTACAACTTGGCTTAGTAAATTTACCGGACCCTGAAAGTCATCATCATGGCAGTAGTGCAAGTGGCGGCCTGGGTGGCAGGCTTGAGGGTGAAGATCTTCTTCGATGCACTAGCAGTATGGGTAGCCAGATGCTAGGCGCATAGGAGAGGATCATCCCGCACAACGAATGGGACCCACCGCAAATGGAGCATCCCATAGGGTGAGATGATGGGAGGGTCGAGGTACTTTGAACGGTTACTGTGATGGTTTGCTCAACCGCATGACTAAGGAATCATGTGGGACAACGAGTGAACTGTCTCTTGTGGGTAAAGTGTGCAAACTCTGCAGAGCCAAAACTACTCGAATAGCCGTGCCCACGGTCATGGGCGAACATGGGAACTTAACCAAATATAGTTCTATTTCAAAAACTTTGAGGGTGGGAATGGAAAAGTGAAGGGCAGTGGAAAGCCCTGGTTTGAATTGTCCTGGGTGTTGTCCCAGTGGTAAGTTAAGCGGCTATAACGCTGAAAAATGATATATTGTGCAGATGCCATGTAATGGTGGATGGAATCTGTGTCGCTAATATGTTGGTCTTACTTCGCAAAATATATGTCAAGAATTTTGCAACTGCTAGGTCATAGGAATTTTTAAGTAACATATTTAAAAAGGCAGTTCTGGCAAAATAAAATTAACCTGAGCTTTCCTTGATAAACCTTGCATACTATCTATTGCATTCTGTGTGTTGGCTCACTGAGCACGGTGGATTTGTGCTCATACTCGCATTACCCAAAACAGAGACGCGGGATCACTATGCCCATGAAGATACTCCTGCGATTGAAGGGAGGAGCAATGAAGAAAACTAGGGCGTAGTCTACGCTTTTCTTGAGCCTAGACAAGTTGACATAATGCATTGTGTGCTCATATATTGTCGGAGTCTCGGTAATATATAACGCACACATTACCCGTCAGTCACTTGCCTGTGGTTGTGGTTTCACTTTTGCTTTCGTTCTCCGCTGCTTAATTATTTTAATGAAGACATTTGGCCTAAGCGGCCCTTATTGTAAAACTCTCACCCGATGTGGTGTATTTTAAATTCTATAATATTATCAATGTTCATGCGATGTATGAAATGATTCAGCAATGTACCTGTGTGCACTATCTACTGATCCAGGGAATAGTGCAGTAAACACAGTAGATTCTGAATTGAAAAATCCAGGTCTGACAAATCACTTCCCAAATAAATACCAAATCTTTTAGTAACAATAGATTTTGATTCTCTAATCTACCATAATTACATATTATTGTACTTAATATTACTACGTCTTGTCAAGGTGAATATGGCCATCAAATTAGATTGGGCTTTTTTCGGGTGGTAGGACATAACTAGTATCATGTCATTCTAAATATTTATTGTACATAAAATAACAGTGCGCAAATAGCATAATGAAAATATAAGTAAATAAATAACTTGGGAAATGTAGGATCAACATGCTCAAAAATATGTGTGACTTGCCTTGCAGATCTGTGATTTCAATTAATTTGTATTCTTCGGTGGGCTGGATCTGTGCTTGAACTTCTCCCACCTGGTCTTGCGAAACCTCGATTTCGGAAGCTAGCGCAAAACAAATAAAATAAATTAATCCAGGCTCGAAGGATTGAGCGAGGAATAAAGAAATTAAAAGAAGAAAGAAAATCCGGAAAACTTCATTAAATTGGGATTTTGGGTTTATAGGAGGGCTATATGGGGAAATGGGCTTGAGATTTGGGTTGGCGGGCTCGAACAGATCTGGGGAGTACCAACATGCATTGTTGGGCTCGGTCGGTTACTATTCACTTGGTCCGGCACTATTCACCGGGTTCGGGTCGGTTGGAACGGGTGCGGCCGACTGGGTTAGACTCAGCCGAATGGATTCGGTTCAACCGAATTGGGACGAAGCGGTCGGAGGTCACTGTTTTTCTTCCTTCTTCAGCCCCCGCGCGCAGAGGAGCAGGGGAGAGTTGCGGCGGCTACCGGCGGGGCTAGGGTAAACGGCGACGAGTTTTGAGGGTATGGGTGGGTTCACTGAAGTTTGGGGGTTCCATTTTAGGCGGTGGTAGGCTCGGCGGAGGCGGCAATTGCCGGTGGTGAGGTCCTCTTTTCCACGGGGGAATTTGAGTAGCATAGGGGAAATTGGGCTAAATCGGCGAGGGCGATGGTCTTTAAGCATCTGGGGGACTAGGGCTACCTAAGGGAAGTGGCGGTCCAGGCTAGGGAGGGCCGTGTGAAGCTGGCCACGGTGAAGCGCCATGGCCGCACGGTGAACCTCAGTGGCGAAGAAGAGGGAGGCTCGGAAGTTTAAGGCCTTGGCTCGGGGGTATTCTAGGGAACTTGAGGAGACTTTAGGTGCAGGGAATTGAACTGGAATGGATCGGAGAGGGAAAATCAAGTTTTGAGCTCACTTGAGGATTTTTGGTGATTGCCGATAGTGAGGGCGACAGTGGGCCGATTGGGGATGGTGGTGGCTTGCTGGGCACCTGTGGGTCTCAATGGAGGGAGTTCGGGGCCTTTTATAGACGGGTTGAGGTGGTTTGGCAAGGACGGCGCACACTCAAGCCGGTTCGGGAGGTTTCGGGGAGACTCGATTCAAGTGGCAGGGGGTTGGCAGGATGAGCTGGGACCTCGGGGTTGCATTGTGGCGGTCAACAAGTGCGGTAGGTCGGCCGGGAGAAGCTCACGAGAAGAGAGCAGGCGCGGTGGCGACAATGGTTGGGATGGTTTGACACGGCGCAGGGCACTCGAGAGGGGGGGTCGTACAACGTCTGACAAGGTGATGTGGAGTTGGCAGGGACGCCCAAGCGCGAGAAGGCGCGAGAGCAGGCGGGAGAGGTCGGCGGCGGCAAAAGATCAGAGCGACGATGAAAATATCGGACGTGAACAGTGCCGTCGCAATTCCCCTCCATTCAAGCTGTGATGATGTGGATTAGGGTGGCTTTGTGTTGAGATTTGTGCAGGATAGGCTAAGGGGGCAAGAAGCCAAATTCAAAACGGAAATTCAACTCGAATTTTGATTTTGACAAAATCGGTTTTGTTTCAGAATGCAACAATTAAGATCTGATGGTTGAGATAAGTTTTTTGAGAGGGTTACTTCGTTTTGTGATAAACATGATAAGAACAGAATGCAACCCGACATGGATCTGGTTGCACTGGCAGTGGCCAGGAAGTGCAGAGGGGGAGGCGTATGAAGGAAGACCATAGGGCCTGTTTGGTTGCCTGCATGCGGGTGGCTCGCACCAGCGCATGCAGGGAGATGGTGTTTGGTTGGCTGCGGAGAGGAGAGAGCCTGCACGAGCGGATGCAAAAAAACAACTGGAGCCAGGCTGAGGAGGAACGCGGCTGAGGAGCTTCCCTCCTCAGCCTGGCCACGCTCATGCAGCCTGCATCAGCTCATGCAGGCAACCAAACAGGCCCATAGTGAATGGAGAAAAACCGGACGACACGAGGTGGACGGGGAAAGAAAAGAGGCAATAATTGTGTGGCACAAGCTGCTAGTAGAGGGGATTCGCTTGGCCAAGGCGGCTTTTGCAAAGCCATAGTTGAAGCCCTGCGCTCCAACCGGCAGTCGGCTTCACACAGTTGGAAGCCAGAGGCTGGAGCCGGTTAGAGCGGCCTCTAAGGGCCTGTTTGGGAGAGCTTCACTACTGAAAACGTGGATTTGGAGCAGCAGCTTCATCATGGAGCAGCTCCACCGTGGATCTGGGATCCCACCATGGAGTGTTTGGCTTGTACAGCAGCTCCAGATCCACGAAATTGAGGTTTTGGTGGGAATGGCTACTTTTGGTGGGATGAGGTGTGTAACCAGTGGCATTGGTGGGTAATTACCACCCAACTCCACGGCGGAGCACCCCTTGAGGAGCTCTATGAAATCCATGGATCTGACCCTCAGATCCAGGATTTTGGTGGGTCCAGATTTCGCGGAGTTGGAGCGTTTGGGTAAAATTTCATGGAGTGGAGCTGTTTTTCGTGGATCTGGAGCTGGTGGAGCTCTCCCAAACAGGCCCTAAACTTGCTCCTTTCTTTTGACGTTTTGACTTGCCTGTTGTTGACCGGACACCATATCAAGACAGTGCTGCACTCATACTTTCGATGAATGGATGTCATGAGATGCACAGGAAGAACGAAGAAACACTAAGCGTAGACAAAAAGAGCAACGAGCCAAATAGGCGATGCAAGTTTCATCTGCTGTTGGACCTTTTTCGGGGAGAGGATCCTTTGTTGGACTTTGACATGGCTGTTCGCAATTTGCCCGGACTGACCGGTCCATATTTCTTAGGCTAAGGCCCAAATATTTTATGTCCGTATCACGAGGCCCAAAAAGTCCAAAACCCACGCACCAAATCCCACCAAGTATCCTCCTCGCCGTCTCACACCTCTCACCGCCACCGCACCGGCTCCTCCTCCCTCCTCTCCCACCACCCGAGCCCAAAACCAAGCCACTCCAGTACGCCACCTTCCTTTGCTTAAACCCCACCCACCCCCTTTAATCCGAGATCCGACGGTCCGGATCTCTCCTTCCCCCCTCCCGCCTTCTCCCCATGTCGCCGCCGGCGGCCGGCGCCGCCTCATCCGGCGACGCGCCCCCGCCGCGCGAGCTCTACACCATCCCGGCCTCGTCCGGTAAGCACTCACTCTCGAATCGCTCCCCCCCGCGGGAACCCTTCCCCTCGCGTTCCTAGGGTTAGGGAGGGGACCGGAAGCTTAGCCATCTGACCAATTGCGTGTCTGCTGCCCCGCAGGTTGGTTCCGGTGGGACGAGATCCACGAGGCGGAGCGGCGGGCGCTGCCGGAGTTCTTCGGCGGCGCCGGCGGCAGCGGCTTCGGGACGGCGTCGCGGAACCCCCGGATCTACCGCGAGTACCGCGACTACATCATCAGCAAGTACCGGGAGGACCCCGCGCGCCGCCTCACCTTCACCGAGGTCCGCAGGGCGCTCGTCGGCGACGCCACGCTCCTCCGGAAGCTATTCGCCTTCCTCGACTCCTCCGGCCTCATCAACTTCTCCGCCTCCTCCCCACGCCCCGCGGCTGCGCAACAGCCGGAGGTGGAGGCTGTCGTGGAGGCGCCCGTGGGGCTGCAGGTGACACCGCGGCCGCCGGCGTCCTTCTTCTCGGAGGAGAGGCTGGGAGGAGGGGGCGGGGAGAACGGGTTCCGCTTGTCCCCGCTGACCTCGTACAGCGATGTGTTCGGGGAGTGGGCGCCCGGAAAGCCACCTATTTGTGGGTTCTGCGGCGAGGAATGCAACGATGGGAAGGTTGAAACGTTGGAGGTATCAAAGTTGATGCTTTTTTTTTGCATGAGAACGTTGATGCTTTTTTTTTGGCATGAGAACGTGTGTTCTGTTAATAAATTTTGGCTTTGGACTTTGGATTGCTAAAGCTTAGGACACGGATAATTGGGGTGCTATCGCGTGCTAATCAAATGATTAGTTTGCAGGCATGCTGTGTAAAATGCCCAGTTGAACTCTAGGCTCTAGGTCTTTCTCTCTAAAAAAAGAAGGAAAAAACTCTAGGCTTTAGGACTGGAACATGGTGTGGCCTACAATTTTGAATTTGTAGCATTAGATTTGGAGAATTGAATTTATGAGTATGTTGTGTATATAATATTGTCACAAAATATGAAAAGATATTTTGCTCTGGAATAGGTGAAGCTATAGATGATAAAATGGATCCTCATGCCTTTGTCTAGCACAATGTCCTGTCAGATATGATTTCTCACAGATACCAAACACAGCGCACCAGTGTTTTTCACAGAGTAGAGACTGTCAAATGTTTCTATTATCATAGGATTTAAGAAATGCAATCAGGTGCTGTATCTGTTTTTATTAACAAAAGGTTAAATTTAAGCTGTCAGCTGCAATTCGACTGAGTTGTCTTTATTATTTTCATGGCAACAAGCTGTGATGAAAATACCTGCTATCTATTCCTTAACGTTTTGTATGTTTGCTTTTCAGGATGGTTTTAGAGTATGCTTAAAGTGTTACGAAATCAATAGTGATCATAAGGGAGAAGCAAATAAATGTCCTGGTGATAAAAAGGGGAGCACTGACAACCATGCTTCTAGCGCATGGACAGATGCAGAGACACTACTCCTTTTAGAAGGTGTCCTAAAACATGGCGATGACTGGGATCTCATTGCGCAGCATGTCCGCACAAAGAATAAATCAGAATGCATTGCAAGGCTTATTCAGCTGCCTTTCGGTGAACATATGCTAGGCACCATAAATGGTAAATCTGATAGCAGGCTCTACACAAACCAAACAACTGATGGCAGAATGAAGCAGTACATTGTGAAGGAGTCTTCAAGTCAACCAACTGAAATGGTTGATGGCATGCAGATTGATGGAAATGAAGATGGTGCTGATAAATCTGTTGAAGAACATCCTACAAAACGTGGACATTTATTTTGTTCAATAGATGCTACTAGTTCATTAATGGAGCAGGTAATAAATAAAGAACGATAAATATCAACAAACTCACAAGCTAAGGATGCACATAGATTTTAAGCGGAGCACTAATATTTGCTAATGCTTTCTCAGTTAGCACTGCTGACTACGGCGACAAGCCCAGATGTTGTTGCTGCAGCAGCTGATGCGGCCATTAAAGCGTTGGGTAATGAAAACCCCCATGCAAGGAAAGCTTTTCAACTCAGTGAGAAAGAATATCAAACCAAGACATTCTCTTCTAACCATGACCCACAGAGGTAAGAATGTGCTGCACATTGTTTTTCTTTTGCCAGTGTTGGTGCAATCTGTTTATTTTAAAATGACATTTTTTTACAGTGATTACAATGTTGGCGATCAAGACGCAGAATTGCACGGGCACACTGTTCCTGGTAGGTCAAATTTATGCTTTGCATTCTGAGCTACTATAAATTTATTTGATTCTCTGGATAGTAATTATTAGTGTCCTTTCTATGTTTGTTGACAAAGTTGGTCTGGTCAGATTTGTTTCTGATGTTTCTTATGTCAGCAGTTTCTATAGAGTGCCAACTAGGCAAAAATCTGATGTGGAAGGAGAGTTAAGAGAGCAGGGTTGTATCTCATGCAAGAAACAACCCATTTGAGAAAACCAAGAGAGTTGGATACAGCTAGATATTTCACTGTGGGAAGCTTTGTATCTCAAATAAGCATTTTGTGGGCCTCCTACCTCTCCTGCATGGATCACAATACATACAACAGTAATGGTTTTGTGGGGCTTAGATACAACATATACATACTATGCATTGGGATGGTTGTATCTAAACACCCATTTTGATGCATTCTTTCCTTCTAGATACGGCTCTAGAAACAATGCATTGGGAGTGCCATTAGGTTTGAATCATCCCTACCAACTCTTAAGAATTAGAATTAACATGGATGGCCCGAAGGTAGTCAACTTTCCATATTGATGATGAGTTGATGATAAATCTAAGCGTAAATTGTCAAGTGTGCCACATGCATTTAAGGCTACATTTAGGTGCTTTTCAGGTGCTTTCACCAACTTAATCCTACACAAAGCCATGGTGCATGTATGCACCTAAGGATACAAGGGAAAATCATTAGGGCCTGTTTGGAAGATGGTTCGAAACTCCAAATCCCCCTTTCCAAACATGCCCTTAAGATGTACTAGTTGCTTGTGTGAAATACCAATGGATACTCTATGGCACTGAGATTGTGTTTAATTGCTTTAGTCAAAGAACATGATTGGAGAGCATGAAAGAAGGTGAGGGGTACGAATTTAGTCACGCCACACCATTTGGGTTCAATAGGCCACCTGTTTTTCATCACCTGGCACTGTGCTGTATCACCTGCATGAACTGATGTAAGGCTGGGTTGGTGCACTAGACCAGGCGGTCTTCTAGTTTTCTTAGTTTGATGAATTATTAGGAAAGCTGTAGGTATAGTGAATTAGAATGTTTATTTTCCTTGTCCATTAATTGTTGTTTGCACAGATTGGCGGACAAGTTTTTGTTGGGGTTTGCCAGCTGATGTAGTTCCGTAAAACAATGGAATGGAGTTTCCAGCCTCTTGGCCTGCACTAGTGCCATATTTTTGTCCTTGTTTTCACTCTGCTCATCTAAAATCGTTTTCATTCATGCTCCAGATAAGAAGCTGGACAAGAAGTTTATTTCTACTGCATATCAAGTGAGGGCAGCTGTTGCAACAACTATAGGTGTAGCTGCTGCCCGTGCTAAGATGCTTGCTGACCAGGAAGAACGAGAGATGGAGCTTCTAATGGCGTCCATAATTGAAACTCAGGTGAAGACTTTTCCTGCCTAAATTTCCATAATGAGAGTATTTTGTGTTTGCTGTTTTAACCGTTGCTCATTCATCTGAAAGTTACAAGTGTGATACACTGTATATATTCTGACTAAATCATTCCAGTTCCACAACCCTTCATTACTTAAGTACTGTACAGTTAAGGTTACCTATGCTAACGAACGTGTTCAGTTCAAAATAGGAGAATAGTACAACCCTCATCCTTGCCTGGCTGAGGAATAAATAGATGATGAGGTTTTTCTTGCTGGTAGGAAGGAAAGAAGGCTGTTCTGTTTCGTTCTCTCAAGTGTTTTTTGTTTCCATAATGTCGTGGCTAAAGGACAAAGGACTGGTTAGTATGACCATGTCACTTGGATTTCACGTAATGTTTTCTTTTGGGTTTTACGATGCAATGCCAGTACTGACTTTAAAAAAACAGAGTTGTTATTTTGTGCTAGTTGCTGAAGTCCTATAACGGTAGCATAGAGCAGATCCCCCTCCTTTCATACTGTTGCGTGGCACTCATGAAATGGACTGCTTATCACTACAAGTTGGTACGATTTTAAAATTCACAGCATTGATATTGCTGCTTTGGTGAATGGCTAGTACTTTGTATCTGTTCGTTTGATTTGACATGGTGTAAACTTTACAAGTCATTCCCAAAATATGTTCTCTGCTTCATAACTGACGGCTGCTTTTTGCTGTATATCTTAATGTTGTGCAGCTAAGAAAGATCCAGTACAAGATCAAACACTTTGAGGAGGTAGAGTTAATCATGGAGCAGGAGTACAGTACAATACAGCAAATAAAGGAATCCCTCATCGATGAATGGTTGAAGGCCCTCGACAGAGCATTTCAGGCTGGAGTATCAATGCCGAGGGATGAAGTGCTTACAAAGTTGTTCCTAAACAAGTCTACTCCGTAGAGAAGTTGACTAGAGTCGATTAGCCCTCCCCTGGCCAATCCCTCTGACTGTAGTTAGTAGGTAGCAGCATTCTGCATGTACGAGAGCGCGCCTGTAAATGTTCTAATTGAGCTTTTTTATTGATCTCGAAATTGTGTTGAGATCGCAACAACCCTCTGTACCATCCTGTGTAATTGCACACAGCAGCTCCGTTGTACCACCATCCAACTAAGTTAGATGACAAGAGTTGCTAACAGTTTCTTTCTGTAACTGCTGTTGACATTGCTGAGATTTCATTTGTTGGGATGTGCAAATCTTGCTTCACTTTGGGGGCATCAGTATGTTGTTTGATCAGTGATCACATTATCTCGGTCTGTTGCTTTGATAGATGTATGGAAAAATTGTATGTATTAAGTTTCCAGTGAGCTTCATTTCTGCACTTTTGATGATCATTTGATGGTCATGAGAAGCATTTTTACTACAGCAATCAATATATCCTTTTTAACTGTAGCTATTATATTGGTCCTGATTTTTTTATGCTACAGTGGATGACTTTTGTCTGTATTTTTCGAGACAATAGCGGACGGTGAAGATGTTGATATAGACGGTGCATATGTTTTTGGTCTCGAGAAGTTGTTTAGAAAATCCGTTTCAAATAACGGTTTCGTTTGTTTTGATTTTTGAAGAAGTTAAAAGTTAGTAGCTCAAATGCCACATCTTTCATGAGCCACTTTCATTTACACTTTTGGACAATTTTGCTATGTCTTCTTCCCCTTTCTCTTTTTCATTTCTCTGGACATGGCTGATCTAGTGCTTCGATTGCCATCGCTGCACCTCTGCCACCTCCTCATGGCTCTCCTCTCTACGCACTCTTCTTCCTCCTTCCTTCTCCCTCTACCAGCCATGGTTGCCTTCCCCACCCTCGCCTAATGTAGCCAGTGGCGGAGCCACGGTGTTGCATGGAGGTGCAGTTGCACCCCCAAATTTTTGCGCAAAAATTATATACATACATACATACATATACATACATATATATATATATATATATATATATATATATATATATATATATATATATATATATCCCTTAATACACAAAATATACATTACATATACTAACATACTTCTGCCAGCCCATTAGACCCAATAAGCAACAAGTTAAGCCTATTAGCCCAAATGTCTAAGTCGTCCTCATTTTCTCAATTGATCGGCTACCTCCACTATAGATTCTCTAATCGGTCAAATCCTTTAGGCTTCTACCCTAGCGCAGCAGCCGAGCTCAAGCTCGAGCATGCAGCTCTGTTCATGCGCAGATCATTGCCGCCGATGTGCTCCCTGGAGGCCAGAGCCTCCGGCGCTGCTGGCGACCACCAGGCACCAGAAAGGAAAAGGTAAATCAAAGAAGTCATCGACCCAAGTCTCGATCCCGTATTTCCCAATCCGTAGATATATTATTCTAATTTTTCTCTTCCGTATTGCTCCGATTTAACCATAAAATGGTGGCAGATCCATAAGAGCATTGGCGTCAAAGCTGGTGCAGCTACAGTGCAAGGCGTGTGAGGCGACGAGGTTGGCAGCAAAGCATAGGTGTGTGTACCACAAGACGCTTATGGAGAGGAACAAGCAGTACGTCGTCAACCTGTCCACCATCCAGAAGTGCTAGGAACTCAAGCATCTCTTCTACACTCGTCTCGCCAAGTCCCCTACGCTCCTGACATATTAAGCTTTGTTTTTTACCGTCCAGCTCTTCTGTGCACCTGAGTTCTCGATATCGATTAGCTTCTTAAATCTTGAATGCTGGTAGATCGTTTTCTAATGTTCATGTGTCAACTAGCTGCAAATTCAGTTGCTGTTAAATCCATGTGAATTGTCCAAATTGAAGTATGATTAGAACGTTATGGGGCTACAAGATACTTTTTTGGAGAATTCTATGGTGTTGATTTGAGTCTTGGTATACCAATTTGTAAGCTTGTATGGTACAGAGTGGTGTATTGGGGTTTTTTCTTGTTACAATGTTTAGTGATCGGATGAGGATGCAAAAGGCTTTGATGAGATGGTTTTTATGGTAGTCATAGATTGTAGTGTATAGATTGGTCTGAGGCACTAGAAAATAAATTGCTTATTTTTTTGCCTTTGGATTTGAAAAGATGATCTTAGGAATCAAAACTCAAAAGAGAGTTACAAGAGTTACGATCAATCTTAACAAGCTTAGAAATAGCATAGTTGAATAATACTTGAATGATTATTTAGTTACATATATTGAACTTTTGTATTATATCATTTGAATTTGTCTTAGAATAGACATATTTTAAGTTTGCACCATATCATCAAAATTCTGCCTTCGCCACTGACCACATCAGTAGCCACCGCCGCTGCCACAGTGTGGCCATCTGGTCGCGCATGCTTCGACTTCATAGGATCGGCGAGGAGGTTGCCGCCGCTATGAGCGCCGCCAAGTGTGCCTGGATCCGGCGAGGAGGCCACCTCTGCTTGAGTGCTTACAAGCCGCCGGCATAACCGAATTTGAGTGATGGCTGGGGTGGGGAGTGGTAGGGTAAGATGTGTTAGATTTTAGACCCTGGCCGTATGCTTGGGTTCAACCGGGTTTACCTCCTGGGCCACAGGTCTAAATGGGCTGAACATAACTAAGCCCATGGAGTAACGAAGCAACAACCTTATAAGTAGTATTGTGCATTCTCCCCCCAAAAGACTAGTCCAATGGGTGGAAACTCACTCACACTTATACGTTATGTTTTCTCCTTTCCCACAATCCATGTGTGACTATTCATAACAATCTCCCCCTCACACATGGATTGTACACATCACACTTCTGGGAGATGTTAGGCGTCTGGGCTCTGATACCACTTGTTACAACTTTGATCCATGAGAGTTCCTACATACAGTTTACATGTAGAACGCTTCATGTGGAGGCATGACTGATAGTTCATAATGCATTGGGACTAAAACTAGAGTTTGCCAAGTCAAGATTAAAGGAGAGATTGTTACAATTAATCTTGATTTAGAGTTCTAAACGTAGTACATTCCGTCTCCGAGTGTAACTCAAGTTGAAGTTGAGTCCAACTTGAAGTCCGAATCGAAATAGGAGTAGGAGAATATTAGCCCATATATTTAGGAGGCTTGTACCCAGTTTTGTAAGAAAGCAAGAAATGCAAGGGAAGAAAAACAAGAAAGGTGGGGAGCAAATAAGAGAATAAAGAAATTCAGAAATTTCTTCCGTGTTCTTTCAGATTATTTGCGATGTGTGTGTTTTTTCTGGGATCAAATTTGTAACAAGATGCAACTCAGGGACAATAGCATTGATGGCGGCCGCCGCTTCCTAGAGCTCGCCGTGCTCCTGTCTCACCGTCGCCGCTGAAGAAGACTGGGCAAAATTAGCATTCTTCTTTAAAAAGACAAATTTGTTGAGGAACCGACGCTGGAGACCAGTCCGAGCGATTCCTCTGCTTAGAACAAGAACGAATCAATCACAGAATCACAGAATAATAGATTGAACACAGAGAGGTAGAGAGAACTCCTGGTCTTTCTTTATTGCTTTAGATTGCATCGGGGTACCTCATGAGGGGGGGGTCTAGGGCCCTATTTATAGTCTACGGTGGGGTGCCCAATTAGATCAGGACTCTGGATAGAGTCCAGGTTTCCTAACACTCCCCCTTGGGCACTCACCTAACATGCTCATGCCTCATCAAAACTCCATAAAAACCCAGTGGGAAAAATTTGGAGAAAGAGTACATGATACATGTGATGCTGCGATGCACGAATTGCCTCATTAAAAACCTTGGACGAGAAACTTCATGGAAAACTCGTCAAGGGAAAAAGAGTACAATTCACCCAAATTCATTTAGTCTGCAAGACTTTATTTTTGGGTACTTAATCTTCATGATCAAGATTTATTAGCGGGCTTGTGAGAATTCTCCCCCTGAATTATGCACTTCTCTAAGTCTCATCATTCCAATTCCACGCACGCACCTTTCAAAGCTAGATGCGGGGAGTGACTTAGTGAATAAATCTGCGAGATTTTCACATGACTTAGTATGCAGTACTTTAATCTCGTCCATCGTTTGCAATTCATGTGCATAGAAGAACTTGGGGTTGATATGCTTTGTGAGATGACTCTTCACACAGCCCGTTTGCACTTGTGCAACGCAAGCGGCATTATCTTCATAGATAATTGTGGGGGTTTGCACAATGTTCATCCCACATGACTGCTGGATGTGGTGAATCATTCGGCGGAGCCAAGCGCACTCTCGTGCGGCTTCATACAGTGCTATAATTTCTGAGTGGTTCGTTGAAGTAGCTACCAGGCTTTGCTTAGACGATTTCCATGAAATTGCAGTTCCACCACACAGGAATACATAGCCTGTTTGTGACTTAGCGGTATGCGGGTCTGACAGATACCCAGCATCTGCATAGCCAATCAAGTTCAGATCTTGATTCTTTCTGTAAAACAATCCGAGGTCCTTGCTACCTTGGAGGTATCGAAAAATGTCCTTTATGCCCTGCCAATGCCTTTTGGTGGGCTCTGCACTATACCTTGCTAAGAGGTTCACGGCAAATGCAATGTCCGGTCTAGTGCAGTTTGCTAAATACATGAGTGCTCCCACTGCACTCAAGTATGGGAATTCCGGTCCCAGGACTTCCTCCCCTTCTTCCCTTGGTCGGAAAGGATCTTTTTCTTGCTGTAAAGACCTACCGATCATCGGTACTTTCGAGGGAAGTGCCTTCTCAAAGCCAAACCTTTCAAGCACCTTCTGGGTGTAGGTCGACTGATGTACCAAGACTCCTTCAGGGACATGCTCAAGCTGCAGGCCTAAGCAAAACTTGGTCTTACCCAAATCTTTCATTTCAAATTCTGACTCCAAGTAGGAGCTTGCTTCTTTTATGTCTTCGGCTGTCCCGATGATATTCAGATCATATACATATACAGAGATTATACAGAATCCATTCTGGGATCGCCGTATAAATACACAAGGACAGTCTTCATTGTTCGTGTAGCCTTTCTTGCAGAGAAAGTCGCTCAAGCGATTATACCACATTCTTCCAGATTGTTTCAGTCCATACAGTGACTTTCTGAGTTTCACACTGTACATATTTCTATTTGCTCTGTCTTGGTTCGGGAGAGGAATTCCTTCAGGGACTTTCATGTAAATCTCCGAATCCAAGTTACCGTAAAGGTATGCAGTCACAACATCCATCAATTTCATTTCTAAATTCAAGTTCACTGCCATTGAGATCAAGTATCTAAAGGTAATTCCACTCATGACTGGGGAGTAGCTTTCTTCATAATCAACTCCAGGACGTTGAGTGAAACCTTGGGCTACCAGCCTTGCTTTGTATCTCACTACTTCATTTCTTTCATTTCTCTTTCGAACAAATACCCACTTGTGCCCAACGGGGTGTATGTGGGGAGGTGTGCGGCATACGGGCCCAAACACCTCTCTTTTATTCAGAGATAGCAATTCAGTTGCTATTGCCTTCTTCCAATCTTCCCAATCTGATCTTTTCTTACATTCAGCGAGCGATGCAGGCTCGGGATCAAGATCGATGATGGTGGCAATTTTCTTTGCGAAGTAGATATCGATATTAGCTGTTGTCCTATTCAGTGACTCTCCCGTGTGCACATAATTTATAGTCATTTCTTCATGAGTTGCTTCTTCTGGAGCTTCACCTTGCGCATCGCTTCTTTCAATTGCGGTGGCAAGTCCCTTTAGTTTTTCGGCTCCGATGTGTGCGCACACATCCATACCGATGGGGATATTCAGATCCGGTATGCCCTTTTCGGAAGGTGTCATACTTGTACCAGGTCTCAACTGGCTCCCCTTCTCATTCTGGGGGACTTCAATGATCGGTTGTGATAAATCCCTCTTATCCTTTTTCACCAGACGTCCCCGGTTACTAAGGATTCGAGGAACCGGAGTTCTCGTCCTCTTTTTTTATTTTTTCGAGGCCTCTGGACGAGATTAGGGATACCTTCTGCTTTCTTTGGTATTTCAACCCTCTCCGGTGCAGTGCGTGCAGGCACATGCGACTTAATCACGCTCTTCAAATCACTAAAGTGATCAGGCAGTTGATTTGCTAATGCTTGCAAATCTATTGTCTTCTAGACTTCTCTTGTCTTCTGGACTTCTATTGTCTTTTGGACTTCTCTATTTGCTTCACTAATGCGCGGGTCATCTGCATGAATTCCCGTGGCTTGCCATGTAATGTCTTCTGGACTTCTCTAGTGCGTGGGTCATCTACATGGATTCCCCAGGCTTGCCACATAATTTCCCGACATTCTTCATCAAAGGGTTGATTTCCTCCCCCTAATGTTGGGAAATCTTCGGTGCTGACCATTGCGCTAGTTGCATAGGTGAATGAATGTTGTAGGCCGAAGGTCTAAGGTTGATGAGATTCGCTGCATGTAGGACTGCGTGTCCCCAACATGTAACTGCTAGATTTCAATTATACAAAAGGGGTCGGGCAATAAATTTAATTCTTTTAATTAAAATCTCTGCCAGACCATTCTGGGTATGGACATGCGGTACCGAATGCTCAACTGCAATTCCCATTGCCATGCAATGATCATCAAATGCCTTTGAAGTAAATTCTCCGGCGTTGTCCATTCTGATGGACTTGATGTGATAATCAGGGGACACATTTCTGATGCGAATGATCTGCGAGATTAATTTGTGCAAAGACGTGGTTTCTTGTGGACAACAAACCCACATACGACTACTTCGAAGAAGCGTCAATGAGCACCATGAAATACTTAAATGACCCTAAGATGGGCTGAATGAGACCGCAAATGTCTCCCTGGATGCGTTCTAGGAATGCAGGGAGTTCATCCTTCACTTTCAGAGTGGAGGGTCTAGTTATTAGTTTCCCGGTGGCACATGCAGGGCACACAAAATCTTCATGATTCGGGAAATTCTTCACATTAATATTATGCCCATGCGAGTTATTTATTATGTTTCTCATCATCCTAAGACCTGGGTGGCCTAATCTGTCATGCCAGAGACAGAAGAGTTAAGAGCTTCTAAACACTGTTTTCAGAACAGTGTACGCTGCAGGCGCTTTAATGTTGGTATAATATAGCCTAGTGAAGGAAGTTTTTCTAATATTCTTTTGCCATTTTCTTCGCGCTTCATAATGAGCAGGTATTTCTTACCGTACTCTTCTTCAGTCTCAACGTGGAAACCATTTGCGCGGATATTTTTAAAACTTAGGAGAGTTCTAGTCGATTCTGGGTACAATAAGGCTTCTTCAATAACCAAAGTTGTGCCCATTATGGCTCTTCCTGAACCAATTATACATCCATCGCTTCTGGCGATTGTCGTAAGGCTGCCAGTGCTCTTACAAATCGACTGAAAATACATAATCTCTCTTAAGATGGTATGCGTTGTGCCGCTGCTAGCTAAGCACACTTCCTTCATAGGGCGCTACAAGCGTTCTAATATATGGTATTTTATTAATATGTATGAGAAGGCAATCAACACATAGATAAAATACACCAATATCAGAACATATCATGCCATCATAAACTGAATAAATGAATGAATTCATCAAATATCATCCAACCATCACGAGAAAATAACAATTCTTAAGTACCATCCATGCAAATTCTAACATATTCTTCCACACAAAATAAATGACAATTAAAGTCGAAATGCATTCAATGCACTAGACTTCTTCTGCTATTTTCTTGGGGTTGACATTCTTTTCAAGAGAAATCATGACGTTAACTACTTCTAGGTCGAGAGGGATTACTGCTGTCGTGATGGTTTCAACTTCCATCGGTGCAGGCAGCTACTCAGAATTCTCCCCCTCAGCCGATGCAGAGTAGGCTTCATACTGCCCTTGACCATCCCGCTTTGGCTTGCTGGCCTTATTCTCTCGTGGAGCATCTGATTCGCCTTTCTGGGCTGCGGCCTTACCCTTCCTTCCCCTTCTCTCATTAAGAGCTTTTTCGCACCTTGTAGCTCCCGGCGTTGGCTTCACGGCCAGCGGAGCTCCTAGGTGGCTGAGTGACGTAGTTCTTACGGAGAACTTTGTCCTGAGCCTCCGCAACTTGCATCATATCAGTCAATTCGGCGTATTCCTCATAGCCATCTTGACGATAGTTGCGTGCGGATTGTGCTATATTGGGGTGGAAGGTTTTTCTCAATTTTCTGTATTGGGGTACAAATCCTGTGCAAGGCAGAATTGTATTCCCTGACCGTCTTAAAGTCGGCAAAACCTCAGTCTGATCCACTCTCGCTCTGCTTGAGGAAGAATGGTGTACTTTAGCCTCTCAAACCGCTTTTGGAGTGCGGTTCAGAGTGCCAGTGCGCTCTTCTCCGTCATATACTCATTCTTGAGAGTGAGGCAGAGGTGGTGCCTGAGAAAATGAAGTGCCTGATCATTCTCCTCAGGTTTGGGTTGAGCGTCATTCAGTCTGCCAATCCCAATAGCAGCGCGGAGCTTCCTGGCTCCAAGCACAATCTCGACATCGGATGCCTACGTTAGATAGTTTTGGCCATGCTGGGCCAGCTCCTCGAACTTCCAGTTCGTTATGCTAGTCATCTAAATGTGTATAAGTCTACTGCTGGTAGACATGCACGGAATAATTCACTGCAGGTAAATAAATAGTACAAAAGGTTCTCGCAATGTTTCAGAATTTTCTATGCATTTTCTATAATTTTACTGCTAATTTCAGTGATTAAAAGCAATTTCCAGCAATTACAATTAACCAAAACAGTAAATAAATACAGAAAATACAGAGAATAATAATGGCATATATAAATAAGCCTCAAATGCTAAAAATAATGCAAAATTCAGATTCCCGAGGCCCTTTTATGCTAAAATACAAAAATTTCAGCAAATTCTGCAATTCCAGGGGGGTTTTTACGCAAAAATTTCAGTTCAGAGAAAAATTCGCGCAATTTTCTGATTTACAGAGGAGTTTTCTGCAAAATTCTGGACCCACTCGTAAATGTGAGGGCTTATACGTATTTTTCGGAACTACGAGGCCTTTTCTGCGTAATTCTGGATTTGGATGCAAGTTTTAAGACCTTTAAGGTAATTTGCAGTACTTTGGGGGTGTTTCTGCAAAATGCCCGGCGCCTTTCCTCGGCCGGGCCGATTTTTTTTGTCCCGCTTTCTTTATCCTCCGGCCGGATGGCCCATCTGGCCCATTAGTTTTCGGCCTGCTTTGGCCCGTCTCCCTGGGCGGCCCACCCGGTGGACACAAAAGGGGCGGGGTAGGGTTTCCCCTACCCCCAATACTCGAGTGGCGGCGGCGGCAGGAAAAGCGCGCACGCGCGCGCGCCAGGAGGCGGTTGCTGGCCGGGAGGCGGCGCGACACGTGCGGCGAAGCCGGTGGTGGGCCGGGCAGTGGCCTGGCGCGTGCGGGCGGCCGAGGCCTTCGGGAGGCGGTGCACAGCGGCTTCGGGCGGCACGGGGCGGCCCAGCCGGGCGACGACGTGGCGGAGGCGGCCTGGCGCCGTGCGGCGGCGTGCGGCTCGGGCAACTACGCGGCAAGCCGGCAAAGTCGAGGCGACCGAGGCCGATGCGGTTGGCTATGCCGGAGCGGCGGCGCGAATACCAAGTCGGCGGCCAGCAGAGCAGTGCGCGTGCAGGCGCAGGAGTCAAGGCGGCGGAGGCCGGTCAGTCGCGCATGCGGGCGCGGGGAGATGATGCGGTGGTCGGCGCGCATGCAGGCGGCCAGATCGAGGCGGTGGCCGGCCAAGCCGGGTGGTGGCTTCGTGCGGGGCGGCGGCCTGTGCTAGCCGGCGTGCAGGCCGGGCCGAGTGGATGCGGTCCACGGGTGGCGCATCGGCGGCTTCGAGCCGGGTGTGCGTCGGTGAGCCTGGCGACTGCGTGTGGGCGATGCCTTGTGCGTCGGCGGCGGGCTTGGATGCGCCGCTCGGTGCTTCCTTGAGCGGCGGATCCGAAAACGGTGGGACGACGGCGAAGCCAAAGCAGCTCACATGCGGGCGGCTGTGCGCGTGCGGGCGCAGTACGACCCAGGCCGGTGGGGTGGCGCACCAAGGCGGCCGGTTGTGGCAGCTGCAGGCCGATGCGGCCGAGGGGTCAGCCACGTGCAGGTGGCGAGCGCTCATCAGCGGCGAGGCCGGCAGTTCATGGCGGCTTCAGGCCGATTCTCCTTCTCCCTTTTTTTTCATGCAATATTCGTGCAAAACCGAACAATAACTGTGCAGAAACTGAATATGAAACCCATGCATATATTCTTCGTTTCTACTTCTATGATGCAATCAACATCTACCCCGTTTCGTAATCCACCGATCGACATTGTGCCGGCGATTTCAGATCTGCTCGCGGTAGATTTAGGGCGGATTTGCATCGTTCTACAGTGCAATCAACATCTACCCCGTTTCACAATCTATCGATCGGCATTGTGCCGGCGACTTCAAGTCTGCTCGCGGTAGATTAGGGCGGATTTGCACCATAGAATTTCAATCTAGAACGCGAAAAGAAAAATACAGATTCAAAAGCGATCTAGAAAATTCAACCTGTGCTTCGATGATTACCTCGTTCACCAGAGCGAAGTCGTGCTGATAACGTGTTGAGGAACCGACGCTGGAGACCAGTCCGAGCGATTCCTCTGCTTAGAACAAGAACGAATCAATCACAGAATCACAGAATAATAGATTGAACACAGAGAGGTAGAGAGAACTCCTGATCTTTCTTTATTGCTTTAGATTGCATCGGGGTACCTCATGAGGGGGGGTCTAGGGCCCTATTTATAGTCTACGGTGGGGTGCCCAATTAGATTAGGACTCTGGATAGAGTCCAGGTTTCCTAACAAAATTATCAATTGGCTGGTGAACTGTGTGGCAAATAATCTATTACCAAAAGCCTAGTCCCAAACGATCGAAACTACGTGTAATATGGGCAAATGATTGATTTTCCCAGACAAATTTCGCATAGCCTGCCCCCCTTAACCCCTGAAGCGTCGGCAGCGGCAGCTACCCTTGTGCGTGAGTGCCCCTCCTAACCTCGCGCGCCACCTCTGTTCTGAGTCCTCTCCAACCTCCAGGCTCACGATTCACGGACGACCTAATGGCGAAAAAGAGCAAGGTCGCCGCCGCCGCTGACACGGGAGTCTCGAGCCCCCAGGGCTCCGGCGAGCGCGGCGGGGAGAAGGAGGGCACCTTCCTGCTGGGGGAGCCGACCTGGAAGGACGCCGGCGGCGGGCGGTGGCGGTGCGCGGAGACGGGGCACGAGCTGCCGGAGCGGGAGAAGGGGGCCTACGCGCGGTCCCGCGCCTGCCGCCTCGCGCTGATCGACCACGCCGTCGCTCACAAGAAGCCGCCGCTTAACGCCTTCAAGCCCCACCCCGAGCACAAGTGCGTGCCGATCCGCCCCTTTAGCTGCTACTTTTCTATTCTGCATTGCCGCGTGATGCGTATCCAACGTAGTTTGTCCCGAATTTGTTTAGGAGCCTATGAATTACTCTGTTGCGTGCTGGAGGGTTTGATCGGCTGTGTGTTAGTACTTTTTCTAAGGGATTCTAGGGTTCTAATTGTATTTTAGTCTTGAGAAGAAAGATGGGGCAAATCATCAAATTTCTCTTTAGTCTTATACTCCTACGCAGATTGTAGTGTGAAACAAAGTAACAGACGATTGATTTGCGTGCTTGTCATTGTGCTGGTATTTATCTGTTGCCTTTTAGTATGGGATTGTGTTGGATTGAGTTATGTTTTGTGTTGTAGGTCGAAGCTCATATGCAACATTACTGGGGATATGATAAACAAGTCGGAGGAGCATATCTGGAAGCATGTTAATGGGAAGAGGTTTCTGAACAAACTAGGTAAATTTTGCTCAGTACTGTTTGTATTTCCATTTCCGGATGTTGCAACTAACTGACACATCAATATCATATGCTGTTGCTATTGAAATGAACTGTGCTGCTTTCATATGTTTCTCTACTGGTTGAAGAACCCATGATGAATTTGCTTGGCCATTTCCATATAGTTGTCCTTTTTCCATGGTGCAATTTTTTATGGGCTCTTTTGCAGTACCTTCAAATTGATATGAGCCGTCCAATGTTTTTGATCAAATGGATCAGATTAGTTAAAATTAAGTTATACTGCAAATCCTGCGAGGGGTAAAATTGTAATTGCCCAATTACAATTTGAAATGAACACGCATGTGCGGACTAGTAAATTCCACCGGCGCTTGCTCCTAAAAATCGAGATGGCCAAATTTACAGAGAAAAGTCTATTATACCCTCAACAAATCAATGATCATATTTAATTTCTACTACCACTCCTTTACTACCAGTAGAAGGTATTGTAAAAATTCTCTTTTTAATACCCATGTGATTTATCATTTTGGAATTTCACCAACATCGATTCTAAAAGTGAAAATGAATGATTACTATTGGATGTGCAGTGGGTGCCTTTCTCAGAGCAATTCTTTATGGATTGATCGTGAATGATTATTTGAGTGGATTATGTACCTTAATCTGGAATAGCTATTTGTACTTTCTCTCATTTGTCTTCTCTTTGGTCTGGAAGTGATAAGGAAGAAATCTGGTTATTGAAATCTCTTCCAATAGAATTTGACTGGAATTCTCATTTGCCACACAACCAACAGCTTTTCAGCCATTTCACTGGAATGCTTGGTTGCTCCTAGATCTAACATGCCCATCCCTATTTAACAGAAAAACTAGAAGAAAAGATGGCATCAGGTGCGGTGGCTGAAGGAGAAGTTGAAGAATCAAATGAAGTGGCAAAGAAAAGCAAATCAAGCAGGAAGAAGGACAAGAAGAAAGCTGCTGTTGTCAGCCCTTCTTTGCCACGAGAGCCTAAACCAGAGGTCGATGATTCAGATGATCCTGATTTCTGGGCGCCTCCTGTTGGATGTCGTTGGGACGATGATGATGGGAAAGACCGATGGGAGTCCTCTCCCGGGAAGGATGATGAAGCAGAGAATGAAGGTGCATCTGGTAAGTGTTGATTTGTCGTATCATATCATTTGTAACTGCTTTGATTTAACAAAGCCCAAAAATTCATAATTATAGTTCATAACACATTTGGTAGATATTGTTGCTCCATTGCATTAGATAGTATTCAGTTCAAGATGTTGTTGTTAGATCTATGTTTTTTTAGGTTAGTTGGGAGGTTTATCTATAGTGGGTAATTTATTTTGCAGACTGAGAATACGAGAAACAAAATTGTGTTCACTCCGTTGCTATTTCTTTAGCCAACGAATGATTGGCAAGTATGTATTGTTGAAGTACAGACGAGCAGAATATGTGGTTAGGTAGCATTTTCACAGTTATTTATCTTGTCTAACGGAAAGTTGTACTTGCTGGCAGATTGTGCATCCGTTTATGTTATTGTTACATACTTCTCTGAAAGAAGCTCATCAAATGTTCTATTTGCCAACATTTTAAGTGAACCTGTTATTTTGGGGAAATATCATTTATGTTGACTTCCGAAAGATCTTTCTTTTCTATTGGGGGTCTTTTCTGCTCTGTCATGTAGTGTGTGATTGAACCATGATCTACGCAGTCCTCATCAGCACAGTTCCCTGCTTTTGGGATTTTGTGATCGAAGTCTTTTACCATCAGCTGGTCGTCTTCCAAGCTCTTTTGTTTAATTACTTTCTGAAAACATCATTTACATTGGCACTATAAATAAGCATTTTGTTCAAGTTATGTATGTGAGTTTCATCTGTAGTTACATCGTAATATACTCAATACCATTTCAGTGGCATTCTCCCTCCTCCTGAATTTTGTGATTACTCCTTTTTTTCAATCATGATAGAAGCAGCTACAGTTTTGAAATATATAATATGAAATGTTCTGTGTCTAATTTGGAAAATGACTACATGATAGATGATGATGACGGCATCGATGATATGGCTGACAAGGACGATGATGAGTCAAGGGAACTTGCTTCAAGGTATTCTCGAACCTTTCTTCCAATCAAATAATGTACACTGTCACGTACTTAAGGATAATTTTTCCTCTTGTAGCAGGACAAAGCGATTGTCAGTATCAGCAGTTGGGCCAAGTAGTTTCGCTTCAAGGAAGAAAAAACCCAAAAAGGACCAGTAAATGTTGGTCGCAAGTTTTTTTGCTAGTTATGCAAGAACTTGTTTCCCATTTCTTCATGTGGAGGAGCGAACTTCTTCTAGATTTCTCCTGGGAGTGTGGGAGTTGGCTAATCGATGTCCAATTTTGTACTAGTTAGCCTATGTTGGGTTAATGCTTCTCAGTGCTGTCATTTCGCTACACCTTGCGAGATGATTATTGGAAGAAGCGTGCTAATGGATACTTATATTACGGGTAACGACTAACGAGCCAATGCTTGGTTGCCGAATTTTTGGCATATTTAGCACTGTTTATATCCATATTTTGCGAAAATAGTTGTATGCTTGTTGTATTGTCGAAATGGTATTTTTACTGCCCGGTAGCGGGGCGACAACGCTGGAGGGCGGACACGTATCTCCTCGGTTGAAGATGTAGTGGGAGATCCTAAACCCGGGAGGTGAGTAATCATAAAGTGCTTCAAAAGGGCTAACTTTGATCGGGCGAAAATCCAATACCATAGTTGGTAAACTCAATCAATACACCCTGTCGTTCCGTCACCGGACGGTAGGCAGCCTACTGTCCCACCACCAGATGGTAGTTGCCTACCGCCCTATGGTTAGACGGTAGGTGGTTAAATCGGTAGATTAGCTGGCTTAATTATTTACCCTATTTTTTGCATACAGTTTGTTTGAATTTTTAAATAAAGCAAATGAGCTTAAAAATTACAAAATTTTATGTGCAGCCTCTTGACACATTGTGTAATTTTTTTGGTAATTTCGATATTTGTAGGAGTTGCTACATATAGCAAACGAGCTTCAAAAATTATGAAATTTCTAGAGTCTTTCGTTCATGACATTATTGCTGGTGGCTTGCAGTTCGGCATGTCTCAGCTGGAGGACATCGATGTTTACCGGACCCAACCTGCTGTACCTCAGTCTACTGGATAACTGTCGGTCACTCAACAAACGGAGCGGTCTACATATCTCCTCCAAATCGAGACGCAACCTTTGGATCGGTTGACGTACCCTACGGGACATGCTCGTACTCAATGGAAGACAAGACCACACACAGGAAGGCAGACGCGGTGAGGAGATAGCAGTGACTCTGATGGGTGGCCATATCGCATTCCGTGCGATATGTTTTTGTATTATTACATATACTTCTACAAATATTCCTAATGTATGAAATTCTCACAAAAAATAGAGGTCATGCACTGTAAAAGATGCATGAGCATCGTTAATTTCATGATTAAATTAACATGCATTAACATGACAAATTTAAAGTATATAAAATTCCTAAAAAATTCACAATTAGATCAATTATGTCGAAAGGCTTCCTATAAAATTTTATAATTTTATCTAGTTAGTCCATCTTGCCCAAAGCAGTGATTAACAAGGTAAAATTTCAAAACAAACACAAGTGAGAGCCTTCTACAACAACCAAAGCATTCCTCATCTAACTCGGGTGCGTAATGAGACAGCAAACGATGCTCAACTGCGCGTACTCACGACAGAAGGCTCCTAATTACATCGCAAAGTTTCTTCTATAGCTATACTGTGTTCCCAAATCCCAACCAACACAAGATTTACCATTGTTTTCCTTTTTTCTCATCAAGCGGTTCCCAAATCCCAACCAACACAAGATTTGACTGTTTTTGTCCTAAAAAAACAGTCAAATGTTGTATAAACACTCCCTTTTTTTTAACCTACGAAGAAACTAAAAGCCAAAAAAACCTACCACACATACACGGGTGCTTACGGAACTTGACTCTAGAATCTAGACGGACACGGACGCACCCCGCAGCGCACGTCTTCAACCAGTCAGCCACTAACTTTTCGTCCCAATGTTCACCACAGTTACTTGGTGGACAACCAGGCCGGCACCAAGTGCAAAATGACACATCAGTCAACGGTCATGATTCAGTCGTGTTGTCCTGCGACGCCCGGTGTTCGTCTCAATTTCCGTTCAACGGCCGTTAGCCCTTGTGTGGCCACTAACGAAACACATGAAGAGCTAGCGCGTCATTCTCACGATTGACTAGGCACATGGCACCTAGCGCCAGTTTCCGGTGACTTTTCGGGTAGATTGAGGTTAAATACACCGACGTCCCCACCCCCCAGGTCACCACCACTTGCACATCGCACGCACGATTCGCACCACCTGGAGCCTGCTGCATGGAAAAACAGACGAGCTATGTCCACCTCCATGCCTTCCTGCTCCTCCTCCTCCTCGTCGTCGTCCACACCAGCCTTGCAGCCGCGGCAGCGGCAGCCTCCTTCCGGTGCGCGGCCGACCAGGCCTCGGCGCTGCTCCGGCTGAAGCAGGCCTTCCAGCAAGCGCACCTACCGTCCTGGCGCGCGGGCACCGACTGCTGCCGCTGGGAGGGCGTCTCGTGCGACGCGTCCTCGGGCCGGGTCGCCGGGCTCGACCTCAGCGGCCACGGCCTGCAGAGCCACGGCGGCCTCGACGACGCCCTCTTCAAGCTTGTCTCACTGCAACGCCTCAACCTCGCTGGCAACGACTTCGGCGGCGCCAGCCTCCCGCTGTCCGGGCTCGAGCAGCTCTCCGAGCTCACCCACCTCAACCTCTCCAACGCCGGCTTCGCCGGCCAAATACCCATCGGCGTCGGCAGCCTTAGGAAACTCGTATCCCTAGACCTCTCCTCTGTTGGGCAGTTTAGTCCGCCGATGCTGGAGTTCAGAGAACCGACCTTTAGAGCTGTCATGGCCAACCTGAGCAACCTCAGGGAGCTCCGCCTCGACTGGGTGGACATGTCCGCCGCGGCCGGGGACTGGTGCGACGTCCTTGCGGCATCCGCCCCGCGTCTCCAGGTTCTCACCTTGCAGTCCTGCATGCTCTCCGGCTCGATCTGTCCGTCCCTCTCGCGCCTCCGGTCCCTCGCCGTCATCGACCTCTCGTACAACCAAGGAATCTCCGGCACGTCCCAGGAGGCCTTGTCCGGGGCGATCCCTGAGTTCCTCGCCGAGTTCAGTTCATTGACCATTCTTAACCTCTCCAACAACGACTTCAACGGGTCGTTCCCTCGGGGCATCTTTCACCTGGAGAGGCTAAGGGTGCTCGACGTGTCGACGAACTCCGACCTGTCCGGCAGCTTGCCGGACCTCCCAGCCGGGAGCCCCCTAGAGGTTCTGGAACTTAGTGAAACCAATTTTTCCGGTGAAATACCAAGCTCCATCGGCAACCTGAAACACCTGAAGACGGTTGACATTAGCGGCAGTAACGGCCGCTTTTCTGGGGGGCTTCCCGCTTCGATCAGCGATCTTACGTTCTTGAGCTTTTTGGATCTGAGCAGCAGCGGGTTCCAAATCGGGGAGTTGCCAGCTGCAATCGGCAGGCTGCAGTCCTTGTCCACGCTGCGGCTGCGGGAGTGCGGCATCTCCGGTGCAATACCGTCGTCCATTCGGAATCTGATGCGCTTGAGCGAGTTGGACCTCTCACTGAACAATCTCACAGGTGAGGTCATATCCTACATTCCTACTGCTATCTTGAAATGCATCATAACTGGCGTCTTTTTTGAAATTTCTTTGTTCCTAAAAACTACAGAGATACATCCACGTAGTTTTTTTTAACAAACATCGAATTTAATTTTTGGTCTTTGTGTTATTTTGCAGGGCCAATAACCTTCTACAGCAAAGGAGCATTCCTGAACCTAGAAAGGCTACAGCTATGTTGCAACTCGCTTTCAGGGCCAGTTCCGGGCTTCCTATTCTCTCTGCCACGAATAGAATTCATATCGCTTATGTCAAACAATCTATCCGGTCCCCTCCAAGAATTCTCCGATCCTTCTCCGTCGCTAACATCCGTTTACCTGAACTACAACAAGATAAATGGATCAATACCCAAGTCTTTCTTTAAGCTCACGAGCTTACAGACTCTCGATCTCTCCAGAAACAGCTTGAGCGGGGTACTACAACTTAGATTGTTTTGGAGACTCGCAAATTTAAGTAACCTCTGTCTGTCAGCTAATAGACTGACAGTGATAGTGGATGATGAACACATCAGTTCCTCATCTACGCCACTCCCTCAAATCAACTCCCTGGGGTTAGCATGCTGCAACATGACCAAGATCCCCTCTATACTAAGGTATGTTATGGTAGGTGACCTTGACCTCTCGTGCAACCAAATCGGTGGGTCTATACCGAAGTGGATATGGGCAAATCAGAATGATAACATAGATGTGTTTAAGTTTAATCTTTCCCGGAATAAGTTTACTAGTATGGAGCTGTCTCTGGCTAATGCTAGCGTATACTATCTTGATCTTAGTTACAACAATCTTCAAGGGCCCATACCCATCCCTATATCACCACAGTTCCTTGATTACTCAAACAATCTGTTTTCATCTATCCCTGAGGACTTGATGGCACGACTGACTAGCCCTTTCTTTCTGAACTTGGCCAACAATTCGCTACATGGAGCCATCCCACCTATGATCTGTAATGCAAGCAATCTCAAATTCCTTGACCTGTCTTATAACTCTTTCAGTGGCCGTGTTCCAACTTGTCTAGTAGATGGGCACCTGACCATCCTGAAGCTGAGACATAACCGATTTGAGGGGACCTTGCCTGATGACATCAAAGGAGGATGTGTTTCCCAGACGATAGATTTGAATGGAAACCAGATGGATGGGCTGTTACCTAGATCACTCTCCAACTGCAATGACTTGGAAGTCTTTGATGTTGGCGACAACAATTTTGTCGGCTCTTTCCCGAGCTGGATGGGAAAGCTGCCAAAACTTAGAGTTCTTGTATTAAGATCCAACAAATTCTCTGGTCCGGTGGGGGCGGCTCCTGTCAACGACGATCAAAACAGGACGCACTTCTCCAGCTTGCAAATTATTGATCTTGCCTCAAACAACTTCTCCGGCAGTTTGCATCCACGATGGTTTGAGGAACTCAAAGCGATGATGGTTACCAGGGAGAACGACGCGAGACAGGCCTTGGAGAACAACCTTTCAGGGAAATTCTATCGAGATACGGTTGTACTCACGTACAAAGGCACATCCATGACCATCAGCAGAATCTTCATTGCCTTCAACGTGATCGACTTCTCCGACAACGCATTTACCGGCAGCATACCGGAATCAATCGGAAGGCTTGCCTCACTGCACGGGCTCAACATGTCGCACAACGCCTTCACAGGAACAATTCCTTCTCAACTCAGTGACTTGACGCAGCTCGAGTCGCTCGACCTCGCATTGAACCAGCTCTATGGGGAGATCCCAGAGGTGTTCACCTCTCTAAGTTCGCTTGCCTGGCTGAACGTCTCTTACAACCATTTAGAGGGGAGCATACCGCAGGGAGGGCAGTTTCTGACATTTACCAACGCCTCTTTCGAAGGGAACGCAGGGCTATGTGGTAAACCACTGTCTAAACAGTGCAACAGCTCGAATGCAGGGGGCCCCTCTTTGGAGAAAGAGAAGAGTTCAGTGGATAGTGTGGATACCATTGTACTGTTCATTGTTGCTGGATCAGGATTCGGTTCGGGTTTTGCAATGGCCATTTTGTTTCAAGTGGTCTGCGAAGGCAAAAGGTGGCGCTGGAATTTAAGGAGGATCCTATAAGCATCTGGTGAACATACATAAATACTTGTTGTTCACATACGATTCAAGTTTAAGTATACTAGATAAGAATAAAGGATATATTCTTCTGGTGGCATGCCTTTTTTTATGTATACTAGATAAGTATACTGCCATGTAACATTATGTAGACATCAGTTTCGAATCTGTTTCCAGTCTTCAATAAGATTTGTAGTCTCCTTATATCGTGATGCTTCGTGTTGTTTGGCTTGAATATTATAAGGTGTCGCACGTCCGCACTTCAATCACCACACTAAGACGTCATTCCCTATTCATGACCGTGCTACAGATAAGAAATAGCTCTTCAATTATAGACATCCCTAAAACGTTTTTTTTTTTTGGGGTGAGGATCTCTAGAACGTTATTGATAACATCAAATGTCCATACCCTGAAAGAATGCATATGCTGCAACAAATTGGGACACGAACCAATTCAGAAAATCCTGACAATAGATTTTTGACCAAAGTACATTAAAGACACTAGTGCTTTTTGAAATCGTCCTTTTGAGTCCATGTACATTAGACTTTCTCATTCTTTTCCTACTTTTTAGAAATGCTCATATATCTCGTTATACTAATAATTGCATCACCGAAGTCTTTATACTAAAATCCATAAAATCATACTGGTATTTCATACACTATGCAATCATGTCACGATGACAGGGCAAGATAACATGCAGCGTTGGCTTCGACTCCTCGTAGCATAGAAATAGTGCCATTTTGCATCTGCTCCTTGACAACAATGCCCTTTTCATTAAAACTAGTAAGGTGCTCGTATGTTGCAACGGGATCCTAAAAGAAAATAATACGTAACATCAAACATAATCCCAAACAGTACAATATTGTAATCTAACCATAATTTAAAATATCATTGATGTGGGATAGTTTTTCAGGGATTTTTAACATGTCTTCCAAGCTAGACAGTACGTTGAGAAAGGGAATCACTAATCAACATGATCAATGGCAAGCTAGGAAAATTGTGAGTGGTTTCTTGGATAGCTAGAGGTTAGCCTTATTATTTATACACTCTCCCGTATGACTTGCGGAGTATATTTTATGTGCTCACCCTTGCTTACTCTATTGCTCAGAGGAGGGCGACTTCGACTACGGTGAGGACCAGGATGAATAGGCCGCGTCTTACTGTCGTTTGCCCATAGGTTGGCTCAGTGGATTTCTTCCGCTTCAGCCTTTTCTTACACTGCTATATTTAAATTTGGCCTATGGGCTGTGGATGTAAACTTTGATCATGCTCATATTTAGTTAATGAATAAATATCATTATGAATGATGTTTATATTTGTTATTCAGTGTGTGCACTAGCTGATCCTGGACTAGTGCGATTTACACAGAGGATCCGGGTGTTGTTGCTCTGGGGTCTAACACAACGGCGAAAGGATGGATTAGAATGAAGAGGACGTGGTGTGGGAAACTCGAGACGGTGGTGGGACGTGGGAAGGATGTCGCCATCTCTGCCTCTTCCTCATGCGCCATCACTGTCGCCCCTCCTTCCTTTGCACCGCCGGATCTCCTCCAAGGTATCACCTTCTCCTCTTCTTCTTTCCCTCCCAGTGCCTTCTCCCATCCCCTGACACTGCCTTATCGCGCCGGCATCTCCCATCCCTACTACCTCTTCCTGCCGCAGATGCTGCCGGCAGCGAACTGCCCTAATGTCACTCGATGGGGGCGGGTCTTGCAGGCAAATATGGCAAGGCGTCGTTGCAGGAGATGGGTGGGAAGGATAAGGGATGAGTGGGTGGCACAGATTAGAGACTCGAAGGGAAGAGAGAGTGGTGGGCAGTTAGGGGCGCAGCCATGCAGGGAAGGAGATCGTTGTGGGGAGCAGTTGGGGAAGCGAGCGAGCAGTTCAGAGAATGAGGCTAGTGATATAGACCCACTTATCAGCGCAAAAAAGAGAAGAGGAGGCTGTGCCTAGAGCGATTAGCACCAGGGGAGGGTGTGACGACAGACAAACTCTCTATTTATATTAGTAGAGAAGAGACTAATGAAGCAAAGCCAACTGCATCTAGAAGTATTTTTTTAGATACCCAGATGAATAATCTCAAAAAGTATTATGACCTGTGCTGTAATTTGCATAATATTTTAACAGCATAAATACAGCATCACGTCGCACGGAATGTCCAAATATATTGAAAGTTCATTTAAATGTAATAATGAAAATTTTATTGCAATCTTTAGTCACTAACCGGTGCTGTCCAACCAGTATGGTACCCTGTTCCGTGGCTAACAGACGCAGTCATGCCAACTACATGTTTTACGGGTTTGTGGTAGATTTTGTGGACTTTGATCACATGATATTTTAGATATTGAGTCTTCAAGATGACTACGATAAGTCGATAACCAACTGCACCCCTTTGGAAAAACAAATTTAAGAAAGTATTTTTGGCCAACACGGCAGCGCAGCTGCGGGCACCAAACAAAGCGCAGCTTTTAGAAAGCGCGATTCAGCAACAAGGCTGCAAAAAATAAGTCTTGTCTTAGGATGCAGGATTCGTTCAAAGCACAGGAGGAAACACGAATTCACACGTTTCAAGAAACAAAATTGCATATAACCAAAACACAAACAATTCAACATTTGAGATAATCAATCGCATCGACGCTCGAATTTTGTTGTAACAGCAAAAGATCATAGTGATGGCAATTACACATGAGGCTTCAAATATAAACAAAACATAAAGTCTATAAAACTGCGAGCAGTTAAGAAAAAAACCACCCTATTTGCACCTCCCTCCTTTCCATCATTCTGATAGCCCAGACCTGATATAGTGAGCAGTTGGCTACCTGAACAGATTCAGATCAGAATGAATAAACGCCGTGTGAGATATAAAAGGAACATTTGGATACATCCCAGCAAGAGCACACCGCATGCACTCGAGCACTGTGAAGATCTGTATAAAAGCAATAGCCATCCAGAAATACTGCATGGGCTTCCCCTGATACACGATGCTGGGCATCCAGGTGCACATTGTTGCCACTGCTTGGGAACCAGTGTCCAGGAGGATAGCCAAGATCACATGGAACCTCAGAAAGTGAGGTAACCATTTTCGTCTCACGACGAAGAAGTACACAGTCAAAAAAATCACCAGAAAGAGCCACCCTGGACACAATGTCATGGTATCAATGAAGGTGTAAACCAATGGAAACCCCTGCAAGTACATGTGCAGCTGGTAGATGACATCGGCATATGACCACATGTTGTGAAGTGGCAGCAAGTACGGCACACATGCTAGAGTTCTCCACCACCATCTTGGTTTGGAAGTCAACTCAGGGTAACTGAATGATGATAGAGAGGATGCTCGACAACCAACTTCAGATCTTTGATACTGATGATTGTGCCGTATAAATAATGATGGAATGCCCTTGATACAACTCTCCCTTCGGAATGATGTGAGCATGTCGTGTTGGCGAAAATCAGTGCGAGCTGCAAGACATAGGTGATTATTACAATGGAATTCATTCTAGGAATTAAGTGTCAGAATTAACAGAATGAAATGTAAAGAAAACCACCTGACAATAAGACACAAAATGACACCTGCTACACGTGTAAAATTGTCTCACTTCCAATATTTATTCTAGCCAATATCAAAGAAAAGCGGATAACTAAAGCAATATAAGCTTTCCTCGATGGGCCATAAGTTCATAATGGCACTTATTAGATTGATTTATCAAGCACTTCGGATAAGTGGTACTCATTAGATTGATTTATCAAGCACTTCGGATAAGTCAAATACACATCATGTGCAAACGATCATATTTCATTGTTTACACCATGCCATTGGCTCAATCATGTACTGTCTATATATTATACCATGTTTTCTTCATCAAAATGTCTATGAAAACATTGGTCCTCAGTCCTCACAACACAAGTAACCAACGAGATAGAAATCCCAAAACTGCAAAAAGGTTTATAAAACTACAATATTGGACTGTCAGCTGAAGAATAGCATCACCAGATATTCTAGTATCCAGTATAGCTGACTACAGAACTCACAAGATGTTGCCAGAAATCACAGACAGAAATAATATGTAATGAATACGCCAGCAATTAGAAAATAAATGCTAATTCAGTACTAGCAGCCTTTTGGAGAAGCCGGGGTTGGATCGCAGTGATTGAAATAATACCATTACGCTCAAGCAGTGGTAACTTTGCAGGTTATAAATCGTAAGGGTGTTTCTTATAAATCATAAGGGTGTTTCTCTAGTTTTATTTCAACCATGCTATTCTAGCCAATCAAGTAGAAGTTTAATGTAGTTTTTCCATTGAGTTATTTTGTTACACGTTTATACATATTCTAGAATGCCAACAAATAACCCTGAAGCTTATTTATATGCAAAATTTCGCTAAAGTGGAATCCAATATTATACCATGTCATGTTTTAGCTAACAAGGGTAATTTTACAGGCATCTAACTGCATGCAGACTGTAATTCTATAACTCAACATAGTGTTAGTGATTGTAAGGTGATGTGTACAATACTCCTTGAGCAGAAGCCACATGGTTTAAGATGTTAAAATTTTCCAGCACATAAAACAAAAGCTGCAATTACTTAAATGTATAACATACTCACAGTCCAGTAAAAGAATTACACATTTTGTAGAATTCTGAATAATAATGTTTGCTACTACTTGTTGACAAGTAAATTAGTTATCAGCACTTAAGAATCTCATCAAATATATAGGACTGGTAGAACAAATTTGCAACTTTAGAATATTTGAACCATGCTAGACTAGTAGACTGCATTATGGAATAGTATACTTTAGTTTGGTACTTGGACATGCACAGGATTAAGAAAAAGTGTTAGTCATGGTTCTAAAGATGTATCTTGACAGACTTGCTATTGTCAACTAGATTCTGTGTTCCTAATAGCACTTCTTTTTTGCAGATAAATCATTGTTCAGAGTATGAAGCACTGCTCTCTGGTCTCTGCTAGATGCACTAGAACTAATCCGCCTAATATCTTTCTAAGGAGCCTAGAGAATGACCACATACTGTATAAATAACTGCAAAGAATTTTGAAGAACCCAATAGTTTTACTATATAACCCTCCACCTTTACAACCAACAAACAAGCAGTAGAACTTTGCTTTGGAGGGATAAGGATTAAGGATGATCTATGTTCAATGTATGTCCTTTTTGGGCATCTGATGGTACATGCAGTTCGTTAAAGATTCAGCTTCCTGTTGTTGTTGTCTAGAAATACCAAAAACAAGAATTTAGGGTAACAAAAGAATAGATATAGAGAATCAATTCTTAGGAAGCATGCTAGCATTACAATATAAAACAGAAACCCTAAAAGAGGATATAACAACAGAAACTCAAGGAAGCATTGTAGGCAACAAAAGAGCATATGCATCATATGCTGCAGTAAATCGAACCAAAAGAAAATAGTTTCATTGTACGCATACCTAGTACAGCTCGTGCCCAAAAATTCTCCTCCTCGGATTGAAGCCGGGTGTTCTTTAGACTCAGTGATCCTGCTCGAGCACGAAGGCACGATCTTCTTAAGAAAGAAGGGTTATGCTTAGCAGCAGGAAAAGCAAGCAGCTGAGCATGTCCAGCAGCTAAGCCTTGACAGGGAGCCATTTGCACAATTACCTGGACAGGTATGTAAATGAAATTAGCACTTTAGCACTGAATTCACACAATTACACAAGTTTCAATCATATCAGCCTAATCAGTTCGTTCTCTCGAAATATCAGTTGGACACCCTCATTCAATACGAGAGAGAATTGGAATCAAGAAATGGGTCAAACACGGTTACACAGACAATTTCCGCCAGAAAGCAGGGGCGGACGTAATGTCGGGCATGGGGGTTCAGTTGAACCCCCAGAGATTTTGGAAAATAAACTGCTATTAGTAATCTACCACCCAGCAAAAAAATCCGCAACAAACTGGATGGATCGGAGTACCATCCCAGAAATAAAGATTTGGACTACATTGCTCACGGCAAAGAAAAGACGAGAACAAAACTCATAGAACAACAATCCATGCAAGTTAGTGTTTGTTACCAAGAAAAGGAACCAATCCAAAGTTTCGGGATTTCACTTCATTCGAGTAGGGAGCCGGGGAGGAGGGCCCGGGCAGGAGGGGTAGAAGAGCGACGTCGCGAGGGAGGATGGCGGGCGGGCGGGCTGCCGACGCGGCGCGGAGTCGACACGGGGATGGACCACCGTAGCGAGGTGGAAGGGCAGCGGCAGCGGCAGGAGGAACGGGGGCGCGAGCAGACCGGGAAGGAGGAGGGCGTCGCGAGGGTGAGGCGGAGGCGGCGATGGTGCGGTGTGGTGTCGCGAGGCGAAGTGGGAAGAGAAGGTGGGAGAAGATAAGGCGCGCTGTGACTAACGATGGAGGAGTGGGCCCAAATAGCCTGGGTGGGAAAAGCGCGCTTTGGAACAGGCCCAAAGGCGTCCGCAAAACAGCGCATGGATGGCGTGCTATTTGCCTATTTCCGTCTCTATTCTGGAGTAAACTCGGCTATGTTCTTTTGAATCGTGGTTTATGATTTTTGAGTATGCTAATAATTTTTATTTGTATTTTTGAAGATAGCAGCGAATAGTGTATATAATTTTAAACTTGAAAAGCCGTTTAGATAATCCGCTTTAAAAAACCGTCTATTTTATTTTGACTCTCAAAGAAGGCAAAATTCAAATAAAAACCTCAAATAACAAGGTCTATACTACTAAGTAGGTATCTCTGTCTTAGCTTCTGTAAGCATGGACGATTATATATGATAACTAAACCTTAAGTTGTTCTAAAGCATCTAAACTGATAGCATGATTTCTTGTTGCATTTGTATCTAAAACCTTGAGTGATGCAGCTTGGAAATATGGTTCCGTAACTTCCGTCAGTGGGAGGTAGCGTTGACCTGTGCGTTGACCTGCCCACCAACTTCATGACACCAGACTCGACCATGTTGACATGTGCTATGCATCCAAATGTCAGGAGGTAGCACACATTTGGCCACTGCTTGTGCCATGCCTCATACGACGTCATGCCGTCGAGACTCCGTGTTAGTGCCTGGTTTAGTATGTGCACAGTAGTCTTCACCGCCTTGCCCTAGAACATAGCCGACATGTCCATGCTTTTCAGCAGCTACGAACCATCTCAACGGCTATCTAGTTCCGGTGTTCCACAATGCCATTCTGTTGCAGCGAGTAAGGAGTGGTGGTGTACTACTTAATCCCATGCTTATCGTAGTAGTCGCCAAACTCATTTGAGTTGAACTCCCCACCACGATCTGTGCAGAATGCCTTGAGTTTGATGTCACGTTCATTCTAGGCTAATGCCTTGATCTTACAAAAAAAAACCTGGACACTTCATCCTTTCTCCTCAACATCTCCACCCACATGTATCTGCTATGATCATCCACGATCAACAGAAAATACTGGTTACCACTCAGTGTAGCAGGTGTGATGGAACCACAAAGATCATCATGAAACAGCTCTAGCCTATGCTTGGAACGGTAAGACAAAGCTTGAGGGAACAGAACCCGGTGTACCAAGCGCGCAACCATCATAGAATTGCTTCATGTGATCGATCATGGGCACGCCATCCACCATTCTCTTGGTGGTAAGATCATGAAGCATGTAGAAATGTAGGTGGACATAGCACACATGCCAGTGCCATGCCACATCGTCTGCCTTCACAGTAGACACACAGGTGCGATCAAGTTCAGAATCAATGTGTATAGCATATTCCTGGACCGTAGCACCCACACTAGCAGCAATCATTCGTGATCGAAGATGCATAGCTTTCTACCGTCAATGACGATCTTGTAGCCAACTTGTCAAGCTATATGAGGCTAACAATGTTGCTTCATAGTTGTGGTATGAAGTACACCTCAATGAACACCCAGTGCTCCTGGTTCTTACACTAAAACATCACAGTGCCTTTGCCGCAGATCTCCACCACCGAGCTATCTCCAAACTTCATGGTGCCCTTCATCGTCTCATCGAGTGATGTGACCATTGATCGGTTGCCTGTCATGTGGTTGCTAGCACCAGTGTCTAGGTACCACACATCGCTGGCAGCATCCACCGGGAACACGTTATCTTCATTAAGGTAGTCCACCTCCTGCTGTGTGCCGTCAGCAGCTTGCATGAGCTCGTAGTGCTCGGCCATGAGGAGCGTCTATTGCTCCTCCTGAGCACACGATAGGTTGGCCTCCTCCTTGTGATACTAGCCCTTTCCATTGTTAGATGAGCCACCCTTACCACAACGCCTTTTGCGGTGCTTATCACCGCTAACATCCCCAGTCTTGTCGTCGGGTGGCCTTCCGCCACTGCAAAAGTTTTCGCCCTGCTCACATTTCTTCATGCGCGCAAGCCATTCCTTAGTGAGGAGCAGATGGCTCCTGGAGCCGCCTGTGTCACCAAGCTCGTATCACTCCTCAGCAGCCTTGAGTCACCCAGTTAGTTCCTCCACAAACAACATGTCTAGATCAACAAGTGTCTCAATGGACAATGCTATCTGGGAATACCTAGGCGGTACCATGTGTAGAAACTTCTGCATGACCTCTCCTTGTCAAGCTTGTCACCGAAGATGTGGAGGTTGCTGATGAGCCCAGTGAGCCTCATGGCAAAATCGTCCACCAACTCGCCACCATGAAACACAATGGTCTCAAACACCATGTAGAGCAACTCTCCTGCCATGAGGACATCAGAAAGAAGAGAACTTGTCGACAAGGACATTACCGAAGTCTTGGAAGGAGTGATCCCCACGGACGGTGTCAACTGTTGGTGTTTTAATACCGATCTCACGTATGATTTGTTTATATTCGGGGAAAGCTCTTAAAGACTTGGACTATGATCATGCAGAGTAGAGACGCGAAAATTTTTATACAGGTTCGGGCCTTCTCCTAGGAGAATAAATAATCTTACTTTCTATGTGGCTATTGCTTAGATGATTGATTACAACTGAGAAAGTAATGTAAATTGCCTTGCACTATCTCTAACTTGGACTCGCTCCCCCCTCCCCTCTCCTCTTCGACGTCAACCTTTATATAGTTGGTGAAACGACGACCATTGTCTCGTATCAAAAGATGCATCAACGCTTCAGGTGATAACCATCCGACGGAAGTTATTGTCAGAGAGACGTGGTGGATCGTTCGTTGTGCGGTAGTTGTTGTCAGAAAGATTATGTGTGGTTATTAGAAATAAGCGCACGTTCTAACTGTCTTATTAGATAGCAGGTCATCGTAGACAATCCAGTCGGAGATAGATTGATTGTAGAAAGGTTTACAACTACAGGGTGGTCGTAGAACAACTTATAACTATGTGGTCATAGAAGAACTTACAACCATGTGGTCATCGGAAAGTTTACAACTGGGGTAGTCGTTGAAGAACTTACGACTAGGGAGTAATCATAGAAAGATTTATAACTATCCCTGAAACTTCTCCTTTATCAATAAGGAGTATACTCAAGGAATATAATGATGTAATAATTTGAGAATTATTTTATCCTCGTCAGGTACAAATGTCCTTTTACATGTTTGATAGGTCTCTTGGCTCAACAGACCGAATGGACAAAGGTGGGACCACTCCCCCAACAGTACTGAATTTCCTTGAGCTACATAATAACGGAAATTTATTTGTACTCTAGGTCCTGGTCTACCAAACAGTCAAGAACCGTACAATGTAATATTCCATCCTCTAACTGGGCTTTGTGTCTAAAGTGAAATCTTCAAATTCACTTGGGTTGGGACCATGTGATGAATCAAACGCTTGGAGCTACACCTCAGGATATGAGCTAGTATTGAAGCACACTGGACAATGCCTTCAGGCAAAGTATGTGGGTGAGACTGCAGAGGTTGGGACCGATTGCAGCAAATCCAGTTCAAAGTGGCAGCTAATATCAAATTCAAGAATGCATGTTTCGACTGAACTAACTAAAAATGGAACCAGTGTGTGCTTGGATGCCAGTCCTGATTGTGCTAGCGCAACAAATCAATGCAAGTGCATAATCTTAGATCCAACTTGTAATGCTGAGAGCCAATGATTCAAAGTAACATTAAACAGCAAAGGTATACCAGGCGGCGCCTCCATTTGCAGTTGCCATCTCTTGGACCCTGGTCTCCAACACCAAGTTCATCATGGTATTAGTTCAACCTACTTGTATATGGTCAAGGATATAACAGGGAATAAGGTGGAAACTCCACGAAGGTGTTCAAACCCATTGGACAAATAATATGCAAAATGTCTCCACGACGGTGTGTGTAATGTATCGTCATTTAGATCACTGTATTTTGCTTACGTTATTGGGTTCAGAAAAAAATCTCATATATACAAAACCACATATAATAAATGGAATGTGCAGAATACTCTTGTGCTTGTTCTTTGGTCATTCTGTGGGTTAGTACGTTCTCATGGGTGCAAAGTTGTGAAAGTAAGGTAAATTCAAAGAAATGGTGTTGTCCAATTTTGATGTCACATGTGTGAGTTGCCCCCTTTCTGCTGCTTGTAATTTCTCATGCACATCTGAACTTTCACATGCTTGAACACTGTTCAACAACCTCAGCAATGCTTTGATGAGAGGAAGGAAAAGGAGCAAACTAAGCAGGAGCATCAATCTAAGATCTATATTTTAAGTTCATCAATGATCACTGAAAAGGATCTAGGGTTACTTTTGCCTTCTCAATTTGTGAAATGCACAATGCAATCACGGTGCGAACCTGAACCAGCTTTAGATGGGCCTTTCCTATTTATTATGCCCAACTTCGTTTATCCTGTTTGCCCATTCTTATGTTGCCTTTTGTTTTTAGTACTTCAATTGAAGGTCGCAGTCCTCATTTGTCCGTGTATTCAGGTTGGCAATTCTTAACTGATTTGATTAGACAGATATCATTCTTAGATTAAAAGCAAACCCAAACTGTCCTCGTAGCTGAATTATTGACACCAGCGTGAAGTTTTGGGCCAGTTCCTCATAAATAGGAAGCAAATAAATTCCAAGTACGGTTCTCTGCACATTGCGCACTCTTGATTACTTCTGCTAAGTTTATACTTGCAACCACGATTAGTGCTATTAATTGCAAGAGACGTACTAGTACTACAACTAATGAAAATAGCCAACATAAACATCACTATGGAAATAGAGGCACCCAAAAAAAATCTTTTTTTCACTGCAGGAGTTAGGTGGCCATTCTACTCCAACTCCCTACCGACCTCCAGAATTAGGAGCACAACACTGATCACATTACAATGCCTTGTCCTGCCTTGAAGTATAAAACATTTGTTGCATCCTTGAAACATCAGCAAAGAGTCTCACTTCTTCACGTTCTTCACATGTCAAAGGCTCAGGAGACCCTCATCAGTCATCACACCATGTTGATCCTTTGAAGCCTCACCCTTCCCCATGGTGAAGCAATCCTGCCTCACCCTTCCCCATGATGAAGCAATCCTGTCGAGCGGAGCCAGGATCTAAGAACGAGGGGTCAAATAATCTGTACAGTCCCGCTCGTTTCGGCTTGAGCTTCTGACTTCTAGCTTATTTTTTACTATTCATAAATTTTGTCTTTTTCTAAATTCTTGGCTTTTTTGAGCTTTTTTGCTGGTTCTTTTTTTTCTGTATTCATTTGCGTTGTCCGTGATGAGCTAGTATATTTTTCTATTTTTAATTTTTTTTAAATTTAATTACACCAAATAAGTCATATTCAGCTACAGTAAAATTTCAGTTGCTACAGTGCAATTTCAGTCATAAGATACACAGCTTTTCAGCCCAACCGAGCGGAGATAAGAGAGACCAAATAGCTCTAACGGCAATAAATTTTTTTAAAATATAGATAACTATAATACAAATTTATTGAACTATGCCCTACCACGACCCCTCCCTCCAACCCTGCCTGGCGCCCATGCGCTCTCTATATATCCACTACTCGTCCTTGTTCCCCTCCATTGCTGCCATGGTCGCCATGAGGATGAGGTGTTCTCTCCTCACGGTGTGGCTTGTTCTTGGCTTTGCCTGCCATTGCGCGCTCCACCATGAGCGGGCGGCGGCGGCGCAGCTGTCGACGGCGTCGCGGTGGATCGTCGACGAAGGCGGGAACCGGGTGAAGCTGGCGTGCGTCAACTGGCCGTCCCACCTGGAGCCGATGCTCGCGGAGGGGCTGGGCAAGCAACCCGTGGGCACCATCTCCAGGGACGTCGCCGCCATGGGGTTCAACTGCGTCAGGCTCACCTGGCCGACGTTCATGGTGACCAACGCCACCTACTCGTCCCTGACCGTCGTCCAGTCCTTCCAGAGACTCAACCTCACCGAGTCGCTCGCCGCCATCAAGGTGAACAACCCCGGCGTCCTGGACCTCAAGCTCATCGATGCGTTCAAGGCAAGTTCTTGAATTCTTGATACACTCGTTAGTTTCTGATAAATGATCGGGTAATGTGAGAGAGATCGATGGGAACTGTGTGCACGCAGGCCGTGGTGAGCAGCCTGGGCGAGAACAACATCATGGTGATACTGGACAACCACGTGAGCAAGCCCGGGTGGTGCTGCGGCAACAACGACGGCAACGGCTTCTTCGGCGACGCCTACTTCGACCCGGACGTCTGGGTCGACGGCCTGACCAAGATGGCCACCATGTTCGCCGGCGTCCCCAACGTCGTCGGCATGAGCCTGAGGAACGAGCTCAGAGGCCCCAGGCAGAATACAAACGACTGGTACAAGTAAGTCAATTGTCCCCATCTCCAGCCATCTTCATCCAAGGAGGAGATGAACTGATCTTAATGACTATCTTAGCGATGTACTCCATATTAGTACTAGTTTCAGTGGTAAATGTTGAGCTACCTACCAGGCTACCACATTGCTCTGTTCATCTGCCATGCCCTGGATCAGTAAATGGCCCTGAACCCAGTGGTTGGCAGCTGGCCACCTGCCTCTGCCAAAACTACTCCTCCCGTCTTTACATCTCTGGGCCGCTGCTCCTGCGCCGAAATGGTCTTTGCTGCACGGCATGTGAAGGACAGTAATGGCCTTTGCTGCAGTAGTAGACTAGTGGTGGACTGGTAGTTTGCATCATTCATTCAGTGTACTGCCACTGGTACTTCATCGGCTGCGGAGACAAGTTTTCAAAGCCTTCTGCAAAAGACAAAAGCTGCAAGCCACGGCATGCAGTGGAGTAATGGAGGTGACGATTAACCGGCGCGTGCATTCGACGCAGGTACATGCAGCGCGGCGCGGAGGCGGTGCACGCGGCGAACCCGCGTGTGCTCGTCATCCTATCCGGCCTGAGCTTCGACAACGACCTGGCCTTCCTCAACTCGCGGCAGGTCAACCTCAGCTTCGCCGGGAAGGCGGCGTTCGAGGTGCACTGGTACGCCTTCTCCAACGGGCAGGACTGGCGCACGGGCAACGCCAACCAGGTGTGCGCGCGCGTCGCGGCCAGCGTGGCGCGGCGCGCGCTGTACCTGCTCGACCAGGGCTGGCCCGTGTTCCTCAGCGAGTTCGGCGTCGACAACCGCGGCGGGAATGTGAACGACAACCGGTACTACGGGTGCGTCGCCGCCGTGGCCGCCGACCTGGACCTGGACTGGGCGCTCTGGACGCTGCAGGGGAGCTACTACCTCCGGGAGGGCGTCCTGGGGCTCGACGAGGTGTACGGCGTGCTCGACTGGGCCTGGTGCAAGTCGCGCAACGACACCGCGCTGCGCAGGATCCAAGCCCTGCAGCGCCCGTTCAGAGGTTCGCATGCGCCGGCGGCCGGCGGCGCGCCGCTCCCTGCCCCTTTGGTAGCTCTTCTTCGCCGGCAAGCTCCAACCTTATCCTTATATATGCTTGTGATCTGAGTGCAGGGCCTGGTTTTGCGGAGGCGGCGCCGTACACGGTGCTGTTCCACCCAGCGACGGGCCTGTGCGTGGTGCGGCGGTCGCTGGTGCAGCCGCTGGAGCTTGGCCCGTGCAACGAGACGGAGGCGTGGGCGTACACGCAGCAGCAGAGGCTGACGCTGCGGGACAGCCCGCTGCTGTGCCTCCGGGCCGAGGGCGCCGGCCGGCCCGCTTGCCTCGGCCTGGCGTGCGGCGACGAGCTGGCTAGGTGGCGCCTCGTGTCTGACTCCAAGCTGCACGTCGCCGCCAACGCGTCCTCGTCCGGCGGCGACGCGCTCTGCCTGGACGTCGGGTCGGACGGGCGGAGCGTGGTCACGAGCCCGTGCCGGTGCCTGAGCGCGGACAATAGCTGCGACCCGGAGAGCCAGTGGTTCAAGCTGGTGAGCAGCACGAGGAGCGTGGCCACCAAGAGCATGCTCGCGCAGCTGCCTCTCAAGCTCAAGAACTGGAAGATTAGGTCGTTTTAATCGGCATCCATCGTCCGTGCGGAGGATTTTAGCCGACCGAGAGAGATCGTTCTTGTATTCGTGAGCCCAAGCTCGATGTATGCGGCGGAGTACGTCCACGCATCCACTGTATGATGATCGGTGATCTCCCGTCTGCACGTAGCTGCAAGACGCACGGATGAGAGGGAGGGACACTGCTCTATAATCACAGCAGAGCGTTCTTCAGACAACGGAATGTTCGACCACTTGCAAAATCCATTCGTCCATGCCCTTTTCCAGTTTCTTCGGTAACGAGTGATAAAGCGATACTTCATGAGCTCATGTCGTGAGGTGTAGTTGCATCAGAATTGATCTCCTTATATTGCTATGGCAAAGCACACAAAACACGATACTAACAGCGCGAGAGACCGGACGCTTCCATGACAAACCATATATACCAGTAGGACAGCACTCGTTTGGTTTCTTGCGGAATTGATCTCTGTGCACGTGTGGTGGTTATTGAATAGCACAGCAGAATACAGAAATTTGGGCATTAACTAAAATCTGCACAAATCACAAAAATTTGACAAAACAAATATGCACATGTAATCTACAAAATAGCACATAAAATACTAAGCACAACAAGTATTTCGAAATGTCGAAAATATACAATCTTGTTCCTATGCAGATAAAATAACCTACGCATAAGCTCTGTCATTCATATAATTAGCGTGACAAATAAACATTTAACGACATTAACAACACTATTTATTCAACGTCAACTAAGGCCACTGCCCATTTATAGCAACCTAACTACTACCATTTCATACTAACAAACTACCACTTTTCTAATTACAATCTAATCGTGTTGCAACAAAAAATAGGCAATCTCGATGAAAATTACCTTTTTTGGATGCACACACGCTGATCTGCAACTTTTCCAAATGCGCAAACTTGAAATCAAAATTGAAAACCACTCAAAAATCCCATGCACTGATGGCCTTAATTCCTTTCTTCTTTGCTGCCTCTCTCGGTTTCTCGCTCGTCTACAAAATGATGCTCCTGCCTCTTTCAAAGAGGATCCCCACACCATTTAAACAACCAGTGGAGGGAGAGGGGAGGGGGCTGGTCATGTTGGCACTGCCATCTGAAGAATGCATGCGGAGGGGACGGGGGACCGGCTGAGTGGGATCTGGTGCATGGTACGGAGCCAAAAAGGTGGTGCGGTAGGGGGCGCCAGCAAGCTGGCGCGGTGGGGGTGGGCGCGCCAAGCTACTGGCGCGGTGATGGGGGCGCCAGGAGGGGACAGCGCGGTGGGGGAGCGCGCCATGCCATTGGCGTGGTGGTGGGGCGCGCCAGGGGGCCAAATTCGGCAAACCGTTGTGGGGAGGGCCATTCTTAGAATTTTGGATGGGCAGAGTGGCAAATATGGCTTCTGTTCTCCCCACGCGGCATGTGAATCGGGTTGTGTGCGTGTGCACGATGACGCAAAAAATGGTGGAGGCGCGGGACGCTGAGTGGCTACAAAAAAAGCTCAAGGCTCGCGACCTGGCTCGGCTTGGTCTTGTGAATTTTTGAACCATGCTGAGCCCCTCTCCAAGCTCACAAAAAATCAAGCCGAGCTTAAGCTGCTCGCGAGCCGGCTTGCGAGCCTAGTTTGGCTCGTGTGTGTAGAGTGTAAACGTGTAGCCTAGCACAGCCCTGTTGCCCATGTGGCGCCCCTAGGCCTAGCACAGTCATGAGTCATCCCGTGTGTAACCCTAAGGTCCCTAACCCTCCGGCCGATCCCCAGACCCCAGCCATTCCCCATCCACTGCGCCACCTCATTCGGCCGATCCCCTTCCTTTCCCGCCCCGTCCACCACGCCACTGCCCCATCCACCGCTCCGCTTGCCCACAGTCACCCAATCGTGAACTCCCTTCCTGTCCCCCGATCCCTAATCCTCCTCTATCTCTCTCTCATCATCAGCTCCGAGGTCTTGGCCGCTACCACAGGTCGCCGCACCCTGTCCTTCCCATTCGGTCCCCCTAGCCTGCCCCCTCCCATCCTCCTGATTTCCACAAGTTGGCTGCGGAGGGGTGGTATGCCATTGCAGTGATGGACGAGGACTTCGTGTGCGTGACGCTGGATTGGTGGCCGCTGGACACAGGGGCGGAGGGCCCGATAGGGCAAGGTATGGCCCAAGCCATACCTTGATTTTTTTCTTCCCCCACTACCCCAGGCCCTAGTAACTCTTCGTCTGCTCCCACTCTCCGTCCGCGTCCGCCCCCTCTCGCACTCTCAGTCTCGCCGCCGCCTCTTCCTCCTCCGCCCCCACCGGCCACCGGCCTCCTCCTCCTCCGCCCCCAAATCCGCCGCCTCCGACCCACCCAGACGCCGCCCTCCTCCTCCGCCCGCACCCGGTCGCCGGCCTCCTCCTCCGCCCCCCACCCGACCGCCTCCTCCGCCCGCACCCGGCCGTCGGCCTCCTCCTCCGCCCCCCACCCGGCCGCCTCCTCCGCCCCCAGATCTGCCTCCTCTGCCCGCACCCGACCGCCGCCCTCCTCCTCCACCCCCCACCCGGCCTCCTCCTCCGCCCCCAAATCCGCCGCCTCCGATCCACCCAGCCGCCGGCCTCCTCCTCCGCCCGCACCCGGCCGCCGCCCTCCGCCCCCACCCGGCCTCCTCCTCCGCCCGCACCCGGCCGCCGGCCTCCTCCTCTGCCCCCCACCCGACCGCCTCCTCCCGTCCTCCGCCCGCACCCGACCGTCGGCCTCCTCCTCCCGGACGTCGTCATGGTTGGAGGCGGGCGGGCGGGCGGCGGGAGGCGGGCGGGCGGGTGGCGGGAGGCGGGCGGGCGTCCCCAAAATCCCCGATCCCAGCCGCCTCCCCAAAATCCCCGATCCCAGGCTCCCAGCCGCCGCCCTCGCCTCCTCCTTGCGGCCTCCGGCGCTGCCCTCGCCTCCTCCGGCTCCGCCTCCGCCGCCGCCCTCGCCTCCTCCGGCTCCTTGCATGGCTGCGCCGCCCCTCCCTGCGCTTGATCCAGCTGAGGTATGTGGTGCACTGGTGCTCATTCCTTTTTCCCTTTCTCCATATACTGTCTTGATGGTCTAATATTCATATTTGAATGCTAAATTTCCATGCCAATTTCTTGACCTAGTTACATGCTGAAAAAGCTGTTTTCTGAATGTGAGAAGTTGACTTTCTTGTGTATTGGGTTCTAAATCCTATTATTTATAGACATATTTGTGCAGCTATGATTATTGTTGGCAATATAGTATACCCTTCACTGACATTCTCTTTTTCTTGAGAAAGGGCACAACAGAGGTTTGCATTCGTGGGCGGTGGGAGGCGGGCGGCTGGCGGCCGGCGGGAGGCAAGCCGCCGCCACTCTCTGCTCTGCCTCTCGATCCGCCCCACCTCATTTTTTTCCCGTCCTCCGCCACTGGCTGGACAAGTGCGACTACGGCACCTGCAACTAGGGTCGCGCCTCCCTACTCAACCTGGTGACCAGCTGGGCAGTTCGCTGCAGGACAAGGCCAATGCCTAGCGGCCGTGCATGCCATTCGTCAAGAACACGTCGGAGATGCACAGCTTCACGCAAGGCTGCCTGCCCTTGCGTAGATAGGATGAGCTCAACGCCTTCTTCCAAAATTCTGGGTAATTTGCAATCTCTGAAGCAGGAAAAAATCATTTTCTCTGAATTATTTGGGTTGTGAGAATCAGATGGTGCTACTACCCAATTGCAACGCGAGAATTGTGTTCGGGCTGTATGCTCTGAACAGCCGGGTTCATTTGCCGGATGGGTCCTTGGGAGGGCTATGGGATTACACCAATGTAGCACCACTGATTCGACAAGAGCCGGGGCGGCAGCCGTGCGTTTCGACTGACCGTCGTCGCCGCGCGAGGAAGCGGTAGATGCTTCGCAACAGGCAGTTGGCACGGCACGGTGTTCTTAAAACTCTCGTCAGTCGTCAGAGATGCTTCACGCTTGGCCTCCTCGGCTTGCCGACTTCGATTACCGTTGAAGTCTCCAAACTCCAAAAGAAACCTGAACAACTTCGGTTTTGGGCCCCCACTAGATTGTGCCGATCCGTTTACGCACAGAAACAGGGGAGCTACAGAAGCATGTGATGATCTGGGCTGATTTGGGCTTGGCCAGGCAGCGCGATAGGGCCCTTCGGCCTGTTTGCAAGGGGCTGCACAGCACAAGTGCACAGCCACGCCAACCACTCGACCAGATAAAACGCCACGTCAAGCGACTAACAAGGGAGAGCCTCCAGCCTCCACAGAAGCAGAGTGGACGACGGCATGCTCTGCGCTCCGCCTCAGACGTTGCGCCCATCGCCGCGGCCGCTCTCGCCGACCCCTCCGCGATGCTCCTCCAGCACGCCTCAGCCGGCGCCCTCGGCCGGCAGCGTCCGGCGCCTTGTGCTCCCGCCCGAGGGGCGCGCGAAGCTGGACCCGCGCCCGGACCGCGACTTCTACGCCTTCCCGCGCCTCGTCAAGCACGTGGACGACGGCTTCATCGCCGCGCTCACCGACCTCTACCGGGAGCGCCTGCGCCCCGGGTGGGACGTGCTGGACCTCATGAGCTCCTGGGTCAGCCACCTGCCGCCGGAGGTGCGGTTCCGGCGGGTCGTCGGCCACGGGCTCAACGCGCAGGAGCTCGCCAAGAACCCGCGCCTGGACTACTTCTTCGTCAAGGACCTCAACCGGGAGCAGCGGCTCGAGCTCGAGAGCGCCTCCTTCGACGCCGTGCTCTGCACCGTGAGCGTGCAGTACCTGCAGTCCCCTGAAAACGTACGTACATGTCCTTATTATCTACTTATCTTCTTCTAATCGCGCAATTAATCAGTTTTTTTCTCCCGATTAATACACCTTTTACGAATCACGCACTAAGCCACATGATTGAATCGTTCGTAAGGTTTTCGCGGAGATCTTCCGGGTGCTGAAGCCGGGGGGCGTGTGCATCGTGAGCTTCAGCAACAGGATGTTCTACGAGAAGGCTATCAGCGCGTGGCGGGAGGGCTCCGCCTACAGCCGCGTGCAGCTCGTGACGCAGTACTTCCAGTGCGTCGAGGGGTTCACGCAGCCCGAGGTGGTCAGGAGGCTGCCTTCGGACGCCGGCGGCGGGAAGTCGGCCTCGCCGCTGGACGCCGTGATGAGGCTGTTCGGACTGGCGAGCTCGGACCCCTTTTACGCGGTCATCTCGTACAGAAACTTCAAGCCCACGTGAAGATTCTGATCTGTGCTGTGGTAATGCCAAACTGAGAAAAGATGTACCAAAATTGGGGTGTATATAATATATACAAGTACATTTATTCATGGCAAAGCTCAATGCTGTGCTTCCCGGACTTTACAACTTTGGGAACTCGACTAGCGGTTGAATAACTGGCAGATCTCAAAGACGAAAAAGGCTTAAGCTCTATTAGTATTAGCTTCTGTCTCTAACTCTTATTTAGAAAAATCAAAAGACAATACAAATATATGTCTTACACTGAAAATAAAGCAAGGGGTCATAAGTATATCATATATCTCACTCCTCTCATTTTTGTCACGTATCTCTCCCTCACTTTTTCAAACATTCGCCTCTTTTTTAAAAGCCATTTATTTCAGCTATTAATATTCATTTTCAACCAAAAACCATCAGCAAAAACCAATAACACTCTCTAAATTGGACACCGAGATTACTGAACACGGAAAAGATGGAGATCAAAGCACAAATACCACCACAGTCCACTCACTGGACTGCTGAGGCGTTGGACCAAAACCTTGGATCCAGATCATCAGCCTTCATGGCCTTGGAGCTGCAACTCTCACTGCTGTTGAGAAGACAACAGTGTATTTCAGGATTGAAGAAAAACTGCCGGCAGCTGATGGTGATATAATTTCCAATAACAACTAGATGCTTAAAACGGTTTTCATCTGATGAGATTCGGGCAGCCAGTGCTTCAACTAGCTCCAATGGTCAACAGTAGACCTTGTTCATATGTCATTTGTCTTCATAGTCATGACACAATTTTTTTTCTTTCCACAACAACTATTCGGGGTCTGCTGGTAGCAAAAATGTGTAACTGTTGGACCGGTATGGTAACAAAGCAGTGGTGAATGATGCCTTCAAAATTTCCTCCAAGTATTCCCCTAATCTTCATAAGAAACTATGAAGATCAAGAAGCTAAAAATCAAAAAAATTTCTTGAGCTTCAGAATTTTCAGCATGTGAATTGTGAAACCAGTACTGTTTCCAAATCTAAAAAACCATAAAACTTATTATTCATCGATCCAAAAGACTTGAAACTTAAACACAAGCTAGTTCATGACCTTAAAAACCTATCGCAACCAAAAAATCCGAAAGAACTTGAGAGAATTGGGATCTTTTGGATTGTGATGCTCTGCTACATCGAAGTCGAACCAAAACCTAAAATTGAGCTAACTTTCAAACCAAATCTTCAAATTATTTATCATCTTCTAGTACCATATATTAATCTGTAGATTAAATTTACTGGATGGAATATTGGATGATTTATCTACATGAAAGATGTGGATAATTAAGGGTTCTAGAGATCCCATGAATATGATCTTAAATCCAGATAGTTTCCTAGAAATATCTAGATATTTTAGATTCTTTATTCGAAGGAATTTGATGGTGCCAATTGTCATAAATCTAGTGGTCACAAGAATTTATATAATCATTTCAATCCAAAATATACATCATTTGAGAGAGTTGATTTTGGTTTATAAATATTTATATTTTATTTTTCAGAAGCAATATGTTCGTCAAAGTGCCCATGTTAATTGTTATTCTTAGAGAGAGGTAAATCATAAATAGAGACAACATATGTCAAAAACAAAAATATGTACTACTTTTTTTCTATGTGTGTGAAAAAACACCATTTAATATGCTAACATAGAAAATAAGAAAAGAGAAGTGAGTTAAAGTTAATATCTATTTAAAAACAAAGTGCACACTTGTGTTTCAACTAAAGTTGTATAAGTTTTACTCTAAAAAGTTGTAATTGTGCTGCCACCAAATAAAGTGTTAGTATTGGTTTATTATTTCAAATTTTTTAGTGTTATTGGCTTTAAATATATTTAGAAATGTGAATTTTATCTTCAGTTTTTATAAACCAATATAAGTACATATTAAAAAATGTAACACAATGTAATTAGCGAACACCCATTCATAAAATCCTAAATCCGCCATTGGTTCTTTGGGTATAAATGTGTAATCTTTATGTTCATCTGTCCTCTATTATTAACTAGTTTTCTTCTACATGGTTTTCTGTTTGCTGTAAACCGAAGAAAAGTACCGCCAAAATCTGATTTGGCATTTGGTTTTGAGGCCAAATTAAATTCAGTGGTACTGTTCTTCATATCACCACTGACCTAATATCTTCATCACCTTGGCATTTGAGTGCTGTCAATAGTGTCATAATGGTTCCGTTGTTTCTTTGTCTTCCTCGCCCAACAATATTGTCTTGGTACTGTATAGTAAGAAAATACATGAAAAAACAAGTTCAGATGGCAGCTATGTTCTTATTGTCATACAAAAAGCAAACTAGCTGTTCCTCTTGAATAAAAATAACTAGTAGGAGATTGTGGTTGAACCAAAGATACATAGCTGCCTTACTTTGTGGCTTAGTTTGTTTAGAAAATATCCAACGGAGAAATCATGCACTGAAATTGGACATTCAGAACTTCTGTTAAGCTGTTGTTTACTTATGGTGCATCTTAACCGAGACGGGATCGTGCGTTGGGTCGACCATATAACCCAGGGGGAGACGCGGCTCAAGGCCACACACCATCCGTTGCATCACTTGCATAGTTGCATCCATCGAGCACAAGAGCCCGTTGATACATCCATCCCAACGCACGCAGGACTAGCCAGATGGCGTGGGAGGGGCCGCTGCAGAAGGTGGCAGAGTGGGAGCAGCGCGTCGCCAGGAAGGCCGAGGTCATGCGGTTCGTCGTCGCCGCCATGGAGGCGGACCTCGTGGCGGGGAAGGTGGTGCCCACGCCGGACTTCGCCGCCGCGGCCGTGCTTGCCGAGTGGGCAGCCCTCGCGCTGCTCGACAGGACGACGGCGTTGGTGGAATCCGTTGAGCAGACGGCCGCGGCGTTCGTGGGGAGGTCGGGCGCCGAGCAGCTGGTGGAGGCGCTCCACAAGCACGCCGCGAGCGTCGCGGCGCTGAGGACGTGGGCGTGGGAGTTCGCCGCTTTCATGCGCCTCATGGCATCGCTGCCCGTCGTCGAGGACCTCCAGACCGGCTCGGAGTCAGGACCACGCCAAGACTTCGCGACGGGTACCGCAGGATTCAGACGGAGGTTGAGGCGGCGCAATAGCAGATACTTCGGCCCAGACTGGAGCATGTGATCTCGAGCCTGACGGCAAACGCAGCCAAATTTTGGAGTTAATATATAAGTTGTATATTTTCCCATTGTCAAGCTTTACTAACATGTTCCTTCAAATCAGTATTATATTTAAGGTCTATCTGTACTTCTTCAATAATAGAACAACCATCTTATTAATGTTTTTATTAAAAAGTGTATGTGTTATTAATATCGCAAGCGTTTATTTACTAGGACCGTCTATAATAATGTCATAATACCGATCTGTGACATCTCCCCTAGAATTTCGATGTCACCCGTCCATTCTTTCCACATCAAACGACAGGCACCGGTTCCCTCCTATCTCTCGCCCTTTATTACTCCCCCCTCTCTCTTTCTCCCAATTTCACTCTAAGAACCAACACTGATGAGGACATCTCATGTTGCTCCTAGTTCATCCACTCTTTATTCATGCTTTCTCTCCCAAACCAGAGCGTCCCGTCCCCTCGACGACGCCAACTACTGTCGTGAGCTCCTTCGCCTCTGGTTGTGACGTCATGGTTCACTGCATAAAACACTCTTATCGTAAGTGTCGTAAAAGTGTCTTGTGCAATGTCACTGTTGTGACACAACGGTGACACTACTGCCTTCTCTCCTTCATTGCCAGTGATATCCCCCATATGATCCCATCCCCTCTCTTTCTTGATGCTTGGATCTAAAATTATGAAATTGATGGATGGTTAGCTAGGGTTTCGGGTTCGTGTAGATCTTTGTCCTACCCTCTGTACAATGATTTATTTTATCATCGATATCTATCCTCTGTGATTCACTTTGTTCACCAGGTTGTTTAATCTTGTTCTCTGTGATTTACTTGTCAATTGTCTCCAACTACAACAGCCCAAGCTCGATATTTTAGGTTATAAACAAAGATGGGGAGTTCCACGATGTAGAATGAATTTGATTGAGATAAAATTGAGCTTAATTGTGCATGTGTGTATTTGTTCATGGATGGTTAATTTATTTCATTTCAGTTAATTAATTTGTGAAATGGATGTTCTTGTTTCTGAAATTAATGTGAATTGGATGTATACATACACTTGTTGTGTTTCTGCTTGTTTCAAAGAGCATTGCTAGCATTTCCTAAGACTAGCCAACAAACGAAAATAGATTTAAGAATACAAAAGAATATCATAGACAGTTATTAACTCATAGCCGTCTATGATAGTTAACTATCACAAACGGTTTGTAATAGAAACCGTTTGTGATATCTTATGAATCACAGACGGTTCGAAAACCATATGTGACGACCTCATATCATTACTGACTTATAAACTCAGACGGCTCGTGAAACCGTCTGTGATGACATTTTTGAACCATCTGTGATAATCTTTTTTGTAGTGGTGTGAGCCTCTCAGCCAGTGTTTGTTTTTTGGGGTCTTGGAGTCTCGCAATAATTTGTATGACCTAGGTTAGGGTTTTTAGGTTGCATGAGTTATGTTATTGCTAACGCGGATTAAGTTGTAAAGAACTTGTACCCGAAAATGATGTTGTCTTTGGATGTGCACGGTTGGTTAGAGTCAACCATAGTTAACAGCAAAGATCGAGATTACACTCATGAAGGATCAGAACTACGCTCATGATCGCTAGATCCGTAAGTAGTCTGTCATACATATATTGTTAGGGCGTTGCAATTTCCTGTCTCAAGCTGATACATCGTATCTAAAACAAACAAAACCACAGCATCATACAGGATCGCACAGATGCTAACGAGTCCATTTATTGCACAAAAACATATTTCCACAAGGACATTGATGAGTAGTGATTTGGCGATCCGAGGATTTTTTTTTTGGCTTGATTTTTTGGATATTCTTGCTTGCTGTGACATGTGAAAATATATCTAGAGTTATCTTGGCCATCCTTTGCCCACAAGCAAGTCATATTCATTGTTTTCATATTTTATCTGGTTTTGATGCAATTTTATTTTAATCCCAAAAACGTCTGAGCTTTGATATGAATTTCTGTGATCCATGGATGGAATAGGTTCTTGAGACTTTGAATAAGGTGTATGCAAAAGTTTCATAGCATTTGGACTTGTATTTTAGAAGTTGCACCATTTTTGATCTCGCCGGCTGTCTAACAGAGGAGGTGATCCAACCACCCCCACTAGTCAGACCGGCCTTGTAGTGGCAGTTAGACTTGTGAGAGGTTAGATCGGTCTCTGCATAAAGGTTAGACTTCTAGGGTTTGGATCTTTTTCCAAGTCTGATTCCTTGAGGTATTTGTTTATGGATTTTAGCTGAGGATCTTATTCACTATAACTATGTAGTTATTTGATAATGTGATTAAGAATACTTGAAAAAAAATTTGGATGACACCATTCACCCTCTGCTGCCATTCGGTCCTACAACAGGTTTCAGAGTCTGATTAGTTCTTCTCATAGATTTTAACCGGTCTTAGGAATCAGACATCAAACAAATATTCAATCAAGCTATCCATTTTCAATAGAGTCGATTTATCTTATTAGAAGACTCGTATGTATGTCTACATCGAGACTCAAGTGTACACAATTTGACTCAAAGTCAAGAATCTTTATGCAGTGCCGACCAATAACGATATGATTATACCTGATATGGAGATAAACAGCAAAACTTGAAATTTCTTGATTTAAGTATTCAACCAAGCCACCTATTTTCGATGTGATCTTTTTTTTCCAAACTAAAGCCCGTGCTTGGACTACGTGTGCTGTACATGAAAGCATCACTAGACCAAACCATCTAAAACCGTAGAGATATATGCAGACATTTCGAAATCGTTCTGAAGCATAAGGATCTTAAAGAATCCTGCAACTGCGCATAGCGGCTGGTTAGAGGGACGTAGCGGACGGACGCATCGTTCCGGGCAATGATCGACCCGTCGGATTTCTTGTCGACCACCTGCAGGTCCTGGAAGTAGCTGCCTACATGTATGACCATAGGCCATTAGGCATCTTTGTATTGTTATGCCGGTGATGTGGCCTATAAGAAAGATATGGATTTTGCAGCTCCCTGAGGTACCTCAAAAGTCCAAAAGAAGTTGTGGCAATACACGCTCTAGATGGGTGGGTTCAATCGTAGTAGTGCCCTCTGCTTCAGCAATAAAAGCCGAACGTTGAACAGCCTCTGCAAGAATAATTCTCTGAGTAAACTGCAGAAATGGAATCTCTGCTACTTATTAGCATCAGGTAATAACACTTTTCAGAGAAAACAAACCTGTAACAAATATCCGAAGAAGCTCACAGCTCACTTTAAGTGCACTTGCATTGGCTGTAAAGGTGAATAAATTATCATGGAACTACACAAGAAGGCTTTCATAGGAAGCTACTTTGAAGTTTTAATCACCCAATAGAAATCTAAGGGTAGAATTTCATTTTTCTTTTCCTATTCACTCATGATCAGGCATGTAGGATCGAGTGAGGCATTCTGGTTCTTGCACAAATCACAAATGATTTTTTCATGAACATTATTGACAAAAAAACTGAGAGTTCAATTTTTGGCTAGCCTACATTGAACACTTGAGGCAAGTCAGTGTGACTGTAGAGGTCAATTCTGATCCAACAGAGTAAAATTGTTATAGCCTTTTAGGTACAGTTGGTGCTGACATTAGCTGAGCTGCTGTTGTCATGATACACCTAACGTTGAAAGGACTAGAAGCAGTCTACTTCAATGGAAAACAAGTGCAAATACTGAAAGATTAGCTGTTCTATAACCCAGGTAGTCAAAATAAGTTTCCACTGTCCACTGCTGCAATTAGAATAGGTGAAAGACTAACAGACTAATATCTAAACCGACCTGTTTACCAACCAGTTCCTGTTACATCCTAAGTGGCTGGATTGTTATGCTGGAATACTCTACAAGTCTTATCGTGCACCCCATTAAACAATTTCACAGTAATTGCATGTATGAAACACTATCTCTCCCTTGTAGAAATATTGTCTCATAGACATTTGTTATCACCCAGTGGCCAGTGCCCATGCCAACACAGCAGGTAAGCATATTAGTAGGAGAATTTAACTACATGCGTATCAAATGCTAATGATCAGATTCACCCGCAAAAATAACTCCATATTGCTATTTGCAAGAACTAGGTCCAACCTATGCTAAAGGTTAAACAGTGGGGGTCTGGGGAAAAAACTGAAAAGAATTGCTGTGCATGCTAACTGATGCCATTTGACAGCACTGAACACCAACAGACGCACAAGTACAAGCTTCTCCATACCAATCACTAAGGGCACTGTACGTAACAATGCAACGAACAAAGCCCTTATTCTAGTCTAGCAAAAAGCACTCATTTACCAGTGGTACCCCGACATCTCCTCGACGTCTCCGGAACAGGCTGCCAATTAGAAAAGGAAACATTATGGTCATCAGATATACATACCAACAAGAATCTGAACAATTAGGGAGAAATAAAAGGAGGAACGGATCGCAAAAATCAAGCATCTGGGTTGGGGTTTGGATTGGACCACCGAATCACCTCGACGTCGATGACCTCTTCGCCGCCGCCGCCGCCGCCCCTCTCGGTCCGCCGGCTCCACACCAGCTTGAAGATGGCGTGGATCAGATCCTGCCCAAATCCCAAACAGGCCCCAATATCTCATCAATTCCAACATCCCAGAGAACAAAAAAATTTCCGGAGCAAAAGGCACATTAGAGGGAGGATTGGAACTGGTTTGGAGGGGGGTGAGCTCACCGGATCGAAGGTCTCGCCGCGCGTCGCTTCTTCTTCCATTGGGACTCGGCGTTTTCGCCTGGGCCGGGCGGGATGTGGGGGAGGGGTTAGGGCAGGGAAGGCGGGAAGGGGTTTTCCAGTGGGCGTAAATGGGCCCCGTTCTGGGCTGTTGGTTGGGAAATTGGGCATAGGTTGGGTTTTAAAGCCCTAATGGGCTTGTTCTAGCCTTGCCATTTTCTGTCTATATTCCGTGCAAGGTTGGGAAATTTGCCACCGTTGCATTAACCGACCATCTTCTGTGTTCAGATTTGTAGCGAAAACCAGGTTTTCCTTTCTGCTATTTTTTATCGCACCCCTGAACTGCATGGCCAATGTATCCGCAATAGGAACACGCTCATACTTAACTTTATGCTCAACCACTTCAGTACTCCCTTTTGCTTTGATTGCAATCTTGCGTGGAAGATCCACCCGAACTCTGAAAATAACCTCCACTATTCCGCCCATTGCGTTCCACACCGACTCCCCAAGCCTTTTGCCATCTCTTAAGCAAACCCTTGATACTGAATCTGCGAATCAAGTTGTACCTTGCAAGTGCAGTCCATTGATACTGGACTTCCTTTACTGCCTCATCAATATCAACCTCCCATCACATCCATCCTCAAAATCCTGAGTCTTGATCATGCTCGTCGTCGCCGGGTGAGCCCCGCATCTACACGATCCCCGCAGATCCTCGTTGCCCGCCATCACGTCGGAAACTCACAAAACCTCACCGTCACACGAAAGACATCGGGTGGGCGGTGACCCTAAGGTACCCCTTTGATCACCCTAATCTCGCACGAAGACACAAAAAAGATCGGAGATAAGAGACAGGAACGGAGACGACATTGCCTACGTTACCCGATCAGAAAACAGGAAGAATCCTGCCCAAGACCGAGATCGTCCCCGTCAAAACCCTAGTCGCCCCACCGAGAGACCCGGCGGCGCTAGGTTAGACATGGCTTGATCACTAGCTTATGAAAGAACGTGTTCGAAGGAACAAATGATGATTTGCCTACAGAGTAGCCTTCACCCTTCAGCGATTTGACACCCCGTAGAATACAATACAATGAGACATTTGCCACCCTATAGAATGCAATTTACTGAGTCGTAGCTGAACAAAAACATAAACATCATCATCATCATGCGGCAAGCATCATACAAATGCTAGCAAATCCTTAATTTATTGCACAAGAACCACATTTCTACCGACGACGTTGATGAAAAGGAAGCACCACGTAGACCAAACCATCTAAATCAGCATAGGAAACATGGGCAGATAAGACCGTAGAGATATATTTACAGACATTTCGCGATCGAGATCTGGAGCTGAAGGATCTTTAAGAGTCTTGCAACTGCGCGGAGCGGCTGGTTAGAGGGACGTAGCGGACGGACGCATCGTTCCGGACACTGATCGACCCGTCGGCCTTCTTGTCGACCACCTGCAGGTCCTGGAAGTAGCTGCCTACAGGTATGACCATCCGGCCGCCGGGCTTCAGCTGCTCAAGCAGAGGCTGGGGGATCTCAGGCGCCGCTGCGCCCACATGAATAGCGTCATACGGCGCTGCGTCCGGCCAGCCAAGCCTGCCATCTGCGGTTTTGAGAACGGTAAGACGCTTAACACATCTTAAGCTCCAAGCGACTTTTTAGACTTCACTGAAATCATTTCTAAGAAAAACTTTACCAAGATGAATAAAGGTGAGGTGCTCTAGCTAACTTGAAAGATAACTTTTCATTTCGACGTGCTTGGCTTGGCGGTACTAATTTGGTAGTAATCATACTGCATTTGACATAACAGCAACATGTAGTAGCGACTAGCAAGTTCATTTCTGTTTGAAGAAAAATGCACAGCCAACTGTTTCGCCCTACTCCAATGGATCAAGCATTTCTTTACATGACAATTGAAAAATAGCATGCTCAGCAAGTAAATGAACACTAGTTATTTTTGCTTTATCATAACATGCATATCTAAAGAGAAGTGATTAAGAATTAACTTTAGAACCTTTAGAAGGTTTAGTGCAAATTATATTTTCTTATTGTATTTGAATGGCTCAACATGCTGCAGCTGCACCAGTAAACATACCTGAAACATGAAAAGAAAGCGATCCATCCTTCAGTAATGGAGCTGCAGCACTCCTTTGGACATTTTCAGTAGAAGCAGCAACAAGTTCAGGAATGTGTTCAATCCCCACTGCACGACCTTCTGATCCAACCATCATTGCAAAGCAGGCTGTCAAGTAGCCACTACCTACGAGATGATAGGAATACATAAAGATGACAGCAGTTAGAAAAAATGTTCTGTCGGCTGGCAATTGACAAGTTGTTCATACAATATTCTCTGAAGGATACAAGGAATAACAGGGTATCAGGCTGTCAGCAACACACCTGATCCAACATCTAGAGCATGCATGCCTGGCTGCAAATAATCCTTCAATAGTTCTAAGCAGGTTGCATGCATGTGAGGAGCAGATATTGTCGCATTGTAACCAATAGGCATAGGAGTGTCAGTGTAAGGGGTAAAGCCCTCCGGTACAAATAACGCTCTGTCAATAGTTTCCATTACTTCGGCCACTTTATCCGTTCTAACACCACCGTACTGCTTCAGGTACTCTACCAGAGCATTGTTCTTTTCCGGTGATCCTTGAGTCCAAAATCGCTGGAAGTATAGCGATAAATGGTGAGACGTGCTTTTCATAGGTATGGATATATGATGAAACTGCATCAACAAACAGACCATTGTTGTGTTCTTTCGACATCTTTTTTAAAAAATAAAAATATGTTGAAGCGTAAGTGAGCAGAAAGGATCTGTGTGCCATCAAACCATCCACAATACATGAAAAAATATATGAGTATTCCAGATTGTGTTACATGGATTTTTTTTACAAAGCAACTTCACATTTGCTAGGAGTGAATCGCCCTTACCAAAATTTCTTTGTGGGTATATGCTGCCTAGTTTATGTAAGAGGCGAGGTTCTTTACATCATAGTGAGGTATAAGTTTAACCTAATTTCTCCAAATTACAAGGGCACACTTAGCAGTAGCTAGTTAACAGTAGTGAATTTTTAGCACCATGGCTTGACTCAAAATTGGACCTGATAGAAGCCAAGTTAATAAACAACACCCCGAATTTCCCAAACAGAACCACCCTGTTCTAGTTCTCAATCATGATTTCCAAATCTCACTCTTTATCTCCAAACTAAACCTGCAACTCAGCTCTCCTAAGTCGGCATAAACTCGACGGGGTAATCATCCACGGCAAAATCAGTCACAAGTCACGCAGACCACGAGACTTCAGGCTCGCTGCAGTGCAGTTCCACGAAACAAAGGGGGAGAAACGAGAGAAAGGGAGGGTAGGGCAGTACTGCGTATGTACGTACGTACCGCCATCCAGTGGAACGGGGTGCAGCGCCGCAGCGGCGGCGCCGGCCTCGCAGGGGCGGGGAGGAGGAGGTGGTGGAGGAAGCGGTGGCGGAGGGCGGTGGAAGGCCACAGGAAGCGGGACGGGGACGGGGAGGCGGCGGCGGCGGCGAGGCCCATGCCGCGGGCGCGGCGAATCCGTTATAAGGGGGAGGGGAGGAGGGATCGAGCAGGTGTGGGGTGGGGATGCCGCGGTGGCGGTGTGGAGAAGCGTCGTCTTGACAGGTGGGCGCCCAACCGGCGCGCGCCGCGGCTCTTCTAGCGTGCGAGGCTGCCGTGGCGGTGCGCGCACAGGACCACACGCAGTGCAGCGCACCGCACACGCGCCTGCACCTGCTACCGCGCCACGGCGAATTTTACTAGGGCATCCGGTGTCCATCTCTACTATAAACAGTTGGTGATTGATATATTCTATCTTTCCATTCTCTTCTCTTAAAAAAAACAATTTGATTGTGAACCCTACCTGCTCCTCTCTATCCTCGTCACGCATCACGTTTCATGTTCTCTCTATATCTCCCCTAAACCCTATCCCGCTTCCCACGCCGGTTCCCAATCCCACCCTACCGTGCGCCGCGGCCCACTCCTCCGGCTATTTCCAAGTCCTTCGCCACCTCCTCTTGTCACCTTCCACCCCCGCCGCCTCCCACCCTGCCCCTCCCCATGCCGCGCGCACCGCCTTGCCCTCCACCTCGCACCCACGCACGCATGCACGCGTGAATCGGCCGCACGTCAGTCGCGAGCGATCGAATCAGCTTCGCCGTCATCCAGTCCATCAAGTTCTTCATCACATGGTAACTAGTTTACAAAAACATTGCACAAATTGGTTCTAGACTTCTAGGGCTACTGCTCCACAATCAGAACCGGCCAAATAGGCCACAGCATGGCACAGATCCTAATAGGACACGGTCTAATTAGGTATGACCCGAATAAGTTATCGTTCAGTGTTTGTCGCAAGCATGGCATAGAGAAAGATCAGGTCGCACCACTTGGGTACGCTTAACCAAATAGGTCACTAACGGCCCATTGATTTTACTGCCAATCGCAAATAATTTTATTGTCAATCACAAATAATTTCACTGAGTCGCAAATATTTTTACTGCCAGTCACAAGTAATTTTACTGCTAAGTCACCCGTCCGTGCTCAAAAAAGTACAGTAACCCTAACACAAGTAATTTTATTGCCAACCACAAGCAATTTTACTATACTATCACAAGAAAGTTATTATTCGTGTCATACCAGGCTAGCCACTATGCCGGCCCAAATACAACACACTCAATCGGGTCAGACCAGTACGGTCTGTTTACTATTCGTATTGTACCATGCCTAGGCCAAACCAATAATATCGTACCTCAGACCAGCACAATTGGTCTAGCTCATTTGGCCACGCCTGTCTACAACATTCAGGGATCAGCCTCCCTGCACTGCAGCAAGGCAGGGTAGCCAATACTAGCCATTTCAGATTTTGCCAGGGTAACTGTGTACCAGACAGACAGAGAGAGAGAGAAAAAAGTGGTGATTCATGTTACTCGCTGGAGTCTTGCTGTTGGTGATAGCAAAATCCTTACTCTCATCGAGAGGATGACACTTGGGGATGGGGCAATTTTCTTGTTTATTTCTCACACAATGTCATGCCAACCTGAGGGGTTGGAGATACATATTTATAGGCTGAGAACCAGCCAAGCATATGCTAAGATGCTATCCTAGATGCTGTCCTAAAGCGGTCAATATGCTGTCCTAAAGCAGATGTTGTCCTAAAAGCAGATGCTGTCCTAAAAGCAGATGCTGTCCTAAAGCAAAAGCAGATGCTGTCCTAAAGCAGTCAAAAAACAAAAACTACCACAGCCCCACAAAGACCACAGTACAGTGACTTATTCATCATTCTCCCCCTAAGTCTTGTGCGTCGTCTTGTGGGAGGGTTGAACCATCCTGATCTTGGAGCAAAGCTCAAGGAACTTGATCCTTCCAAGAGGCTTGGTGAGCAGATCCGCAAGTTGATCCGTGGTGTTGATGTAGCTTGCCTTGATGCTTCCTTCATCCAAGCAGCCTCGGATGAAATGGTACTTCACCCGGATGTGCTTGCTCCGTTCATGAAAAACAGGGTTCTTTGCCAGGGCTAGAGCGGACTTGCTGTCCACCCTGAGCTCCACTGCTTCAGTGTCCCTGCCGAGGAGATCACCAAGCAGTCGAGCGAGCCAGAGTGCCTGAGTCGAAGCGGTGGAAGCCGCTATGTACTCGGCCTCACAGCTGGACAGGGCCACCACCTGCTGCTTGACTGACTGCCAGTGAACAAGACACTTGCCGAGGAAGAAGAGAATCCCGCTTGTGCTCTTGCTGGTGTCGATGTCGCCCGCGTGGTCGCTGTCGCTGTACCCGACGAAGTGTGCCGCGCCGGGACACCTCGGGTAATGGAGGCCGTGGTTAAGAGTCCCCGCAACGTAGTGGATGATCCTCTTCACAGCCTGCTGATGCTCCGTCGTCGGTCGTTGCATGAACCGACTAACGTAGCCGACGGAGAATGCCAAGTCCGGTCGTGTGTGGGCGAGGTAGCGAAGGCTCCCCACAAGACGCCAGTACTGCGTAGCGTCCACCTCCTCCGTCGTGCTGTCGCGGCTCAGCTTCAGCCTCTCCTCCATTGGAGTGAGAGCTGGGTTGCAGTCGGTGAGCCCAGCTAGCTCAACGACGCGCTTGGCGTAGGCGGTCTGTCGAAGCGTGATCCCGGAATCATCCTGGTGCACCTCGATCCCTAAGTAGAAGGAGAGAGGCCCCAGGTCACTCATCTGGAAGGTGGCCTTCATCTCTTCCTTGAATGCCGCAACATCCGCATCCTTGATGCCAGTGATCACCAAGTCGTCGACGTAGACGCCCACCAGCAGGGCGTTGCCGCCTTTGCCCCGCCGGTAGACTGCAGCCTCGTGTGCGCTCTGCTGGAACCCCATTTGCTTGAGGGTGGAGTCCAGCTTAGCGTTCCAGGCTCGTGGTGCCTGCCGCAAGCCGTAGAGAGCCTTGCGCAGGCGGAGAACCTTGCCCTCCTTGCCGGGGATGACGAATCCCGGCGGCTGACGGACGTAGACCTCCTCCTTCAAGTCGCCGTTGAGGAAGGCGGACTTGACGTCCATGTGATGGACGCGCCAATCCTCCTGGGCTGCAAGTGCGAGGAGAAGACGAACGGACTCCATGCGCGCGACGGGTGCGAAGGCGTCATCGAAGTCGACCCCCTCCTGCTGCACGAAGCCTCGTGCCACCAAGCGAGCCTTGTGCTTGACGATGGCGCCGGCTTCATCCCGCTTCAGCTTGAACACCCACTTAAGGGTGATCGCGCGGTGACCGGCAGGAAGATCCGCCAGCTCCCACCTCCGGTTCTGCTCGACAGCGTCCATCTCCTGCTTCATCGCGACACGCCACGCCGCGTCTCCCTCCGCCTCAGCGAAGGAGCGGGGCTCGCCGTCGTCGCACGCCAAGTGCAGCTCCGCCTCGAAGTCGTGCTGCCCCAGTCCAGGGACGGGCAGCTCGCCGAGGATGTTGTCCATGGTACGATAGCGCAGAGGCTCGTCGTCGTGGTAGGCGTCGACGCGATCCTCGTCGTGAGACAGCGGAGTAGCGAACTCCACCGTGCGCTGCTCGTCGTGGACCGAAGCTGTTGGGGCCGATTCCGGTGGTGTGGCCGCTGGTGCAGGAGAGTGGTGAGCCGGTACGGAAGAGTGGGGCGTAGCCGGTGCCGAAGGTGGTGGAGCACTCGCCGGAGCTGGTGGCGAGCAAGGTGTCGAGGTGGACGAGCTCGGTGAAGACGAGCTGCTAGCTCCCCCGGCTCTCTCGAAGTGGACGTAGTCGACAACAAAGTCCCTGAGAGTCGAAGTCGAACCGTCGTCCACCGCCTTGTCCCACGTTCAGCCTCGCCCTTCGTCGAACACAACGTCACGCGAGATGCGGACTCGCTGTGTGTCAGGGTCGAGGATGCGGTAGGCCTTCGAGCCCTCCGCGTAGCCGATGAACACTCCCGGAGTGCTCCTGTCGTCGAGCTTACCGATGTGGCCAAGCTCCTTGGCGAACGCGAGGGAGCCGAAGACCCGCAAGTGGGAGACCGCCGGCTTGCGCCCATGCCAAGCCTCGTACGGCGTCCTGCCGTCGAGCGCCTTGGTAGGCGAGCGGTTGAGGATGTAGACGGCCGTCACCACCGCCTCTCCCCAGAAGACAGCCGGCATCCCCCTCTGCTTGAGGAGGGCCCAAGCCATCCCCACAACCGTCTGGTTGCGCCGCTCGACGACGCCGTTCTGCTGCGGGCTGTACGGCGCGGAGTAGTGGCGCTGAATGCCCTCATCAGCACAGTACGACGCGAATTCAGCCGCCGTGAATTCGCCGCCGTTGTCTGTGCGCAGCACACGCAGCTTGCGGCCGCACTCCGCCTCCGCAGCAGCCTGCGTGCGCCTGATGGCGTCCGCAGCCTCTCCCTTGCTGCCGAGGACCATCACCCACATGTAGCGGGAGAGGTCGTCGACGAGCAGCAGGAAGTAGCGTCGTCCTCCCGGTGTGGCCGGTGTCACCGGGCCACACAAGTCCCCGTGCACGAGCTCGAGCCTCTCCTTGGCTCGGAAACTCGCCTGCTGGGGAAAGGGGAGTCGCCTCTGCTTCGTCAACACGCAGACGTCGCAGAGCTGCTCCACATGGTCAAGGCACGGCAGGCCTCGCACCATTTCCGTGGCACTGAGCCGCTTCAGGGCCTCGAAGTGAAGGTGCCCAAAGCGCTCGTGCCACTGCCACGCCTCGTCGTCCCGACGAGCTGCGAGACAGAGGGGTTGTGCCACCTGCACGTGAAGAGTGTAGAGTCGATTTGCGCCTCTGGTTACCTTGGCAAGGAGGCGGCGTCGAAGATCCCAAATCCGCAGCACCCCGTGCTCGATCTCGACACGCGAGCCGTTCTCATCCAGCTGTCCCAAGCTGATGATGGAGTTCCGCAGATCGGGGATGTAGTAGACACCCGTGAGCAGCCGGTGCTCGCCAGTCTTGGCGACGAAGACGACAGAGCCGACGCCCTTGATCTCCACGGCGGAGGCGTCGCCGAACTTGACGGTGCCTCGAACGCCTGAGTCGAGCTCGGAGAAGAACTCCCGCCGCCCGGTCATGTGGTGGGTGGCGCCGGTGTCGAGGCACCACCCGTTGGTCTTGTCATTGCCGGAACTGTCGCCGAGGAGGGCGTGTGCTTTTGGCTCGTCAAGGTGGAGGAGAGCCACTGCGGCCGGTGCCGCTGGAGGTAGTTCGATGCTCGCATGAGCAATGAACAGGACCGGCTGCTCCTCCTCCTCCGCTTGCGCGACGTGGGCCTGGCCGCATCGTGGCTGTCGGCACTCTTTGGCCCAATGACCAAGCTTGCCGCAGTTGTGGCAAGAGTCGTCTCGTGCCGGCTTTTGCTTGCCAGCATCGCCGCCCTGGGCGCCTTTGCGCGGCTTTCCGCGCTTGCCACTCTTGCGGCCGCCTGTCGTGGAAGAAGGCTCCCCCTTCTTCTTGTCACCTTGGCCGGCATCCCACTGCTCCCGAGTGAGGAGGAGCTTCCCGCCAATGGTGACGGGTCCCGAGGGGCGCTGTGGCTCATCGATGTCGACGACCTTGAGGCGACCCAACGCCTCCTCGATGGTCATCGTGGAGAGGTCCAGCAGAGACCCGATCGAGCGAGCCATCTGCTTGTACTTCTCGGGGACGCAGCGGAAGAGCTTCTCCACAGCTCTCTCTTCGCCGTAGGTGTCGTCGCCGAACTGCACCAACTTGTGCAACAGAGTGTTGAGACGGAGAGCAAAGTCATCAACGTCCTCACCTGGCTTGAAGGCCAGGTGCTCCCACTCCGTGCGTAGTGCCTGCAGTGTAGACTTGCGGGCGCGGTCGCTGCCGATGCGTGCTGCAGCGATGGCGTCCCAAGCCTCTTTGGCAGTCCGCTTGTTGGTAAGCGAGAACTGCATCTCGGGCGGGACTGCAGCGATGAGAGCATCCAGCGCCCGTCGATCCTGGTCGTAGTCAACGTCGTCGTACCGGACTGCATCCCACATATGCCGCACCTGGAGCTTTACCCTCATCACCGCAGCCCACTCGACGTAGTTGGTCTTGGTGAGGGTAGGCCACCCGCCGCCGGGGCCGACGTCCCTGACGACAGCCTGGTACTCGTGGTGACCACGGTACCGAACCGGGGAGAGAGAGCCGCGTTGCCTGTGAGGGCCGCGCTCTCCGTCGACCCGTACGCCGCCGCCGTGCGTGCCTCCTCCAGGAGCGCCACCGCCGTGTGTGCCTCCTTCAGGAGCGCCGCCGGCGCGTGCGCGCCTGTCTGGGCTGCCGCCGCGCTCGTGGGCGTGCGCGGCTGCCCATTGCGCCGTTCGCCCTTGCGCTGCCTCCCTCTCCAGCAGTTGAGGGTCCGCGTCGGCGCTGTCATCAACAGAGCCGGAGCTGCTGTTGCTGCCGCGCAGAGCCTTGACCTCTGCTGCTGCCGCACGCGCTGCATCTGCCGCCGCCGCTGCTTCCACCTCTGCCCTGGCTGCTGCCAGCTCCGCCGCTGCCAGCCTTGACGCCCTTTCCGCCGCCGCAGCGGTCTCTGCCGCCGCTCGCTCGCGCTGCTCTGCCGCGACGAGCTCGGCCGTCTGCTGACGCCGCATGCTCGAGGCGACCGAGCGCTGAGACTGCCCTGCGGACATGGCGCGCTACTGGGGGGCTGTTGCGTGAAGAGAGGGCTGCTTCTGACGAGCTGCTTCCCGTCTCCGGAGAGGAGTGAGCGGGGACAGCCGGAGCTGCTGCTGCTACCGGCTGGGGCTGCTGCGAGGCCGGAGAAGAAGATGAGCAGGAGATGCTCAAGTTACAGGATACTAAGACTCTGATACCACTTGTTACTCGCTGGAGTCTTGCTGTTGGTGATAGCAAGATCCTTACTCTCATCGAGAGGATGACACTTGGGGATGGGGCAATTTTCTTGTTTATTTCTCACACAATGTCATGCCAACCTGAGGGGTTGGAGATACATATTTATAGGCTGAGAACCAGCCAAGCATATGCTAAGATGCTATCCTAGATGCTGTCCTAAAGCGGTCAATATGCTGTCCTAAAGCAGATGCTGTCCTAAAAGCAGATGCTGTCCTAAAAGCAGATGATGTCCTAAAGCAAAAGCAGATGCTGTCCTAAAGCAGTCAAAAAACAAAAACTACCACAGCCCCACAAAGACCACAGTACAGGGACTTATTCATCAATTCATACCGCGCCGTGCAATGTAGTCTCGTAGACTAATCTGCCCCAATCTGCTATGTAACCTGTGTTCATGTTTTCAACAAAAGGGCATACATACGCAGATACGTTCGGTATCCAGCATCAGAACAACAAACGAGTCACTGTAATTTCTCAGAAAGAACATAGAAAACCATTTTTGAGCTTCAAAAGAGTGACGAATGTAATGTCAAACACGATATAGAGTTGGCAATAATCGACAACTGCACTGGCATAGTCTCGAAGCAAATCCATATAGTAGTCAAACATAATCGAGCTGCAATCTTTTCAGAAAAATACATCATCAGGTGCTTTTCAGCCCAAGTCTCTTGAAGCTAAAGACTAGACATGCAGGTTTAAGTGCTTTGTCACTGGATCAAAATCCAGCTCTAAAACACATTTTTTTGCCAAGTAAAACACTAGCTCGTATAAAAGATGTATGGCCTGTATGTATACAAGACACCGCTTAGCTAATTTAACCACATGAACCTATTGGTGCAACATGCAATAGTTCCAAACTGGCAAACTATAGGCCATTAAGCGTCTTTGTATTGTTATGCAGGCGATGTGGCTTATAAGAAAGATATGGATTTGGAAGCTCCCTGAGATACCTCAAAAGTCCAAAAGAAGTTGTGGCAATACACGCTCTAGATGGGTGGGTTCAATTGTAGTAGTGCCCTCTGCTTCAGCAATAAAAGCAGAACGTTGAACAGCCTCTGCAAAAAAAAGAAAGAAAGAAAGAAAGAAAAAAAAAAAAGAGAGTTAAACTCCAGAAATGGGATCTCTGCTACTTAATAGCATGAGGTAATGCAACATTTTTCAGAGGAAACAAACCTGTAACAAATATCCGAAGAAGTTCACAGCTCACTTTAAGTGCACTTGCATTGGCTGTAAAGGTGAACAAATTATCATGGACACTACACAAAAAGGCTTTCATACGAAGTTACTTTGAAGATTGAATTATCCAACTCGTTTCAAAAGAAGGTTTCAATTATCTGATAGAAACCTAAGGGTGGAATTTCAAAAAAAAAAAAGAATCTATTCACTTATGATCAGGCCTGTAGGATCAAATGCGGCATTGTGGTTCATTCACAAATCACAAATCATTTTTTTAGCAAACATTAGTGACAAAAAAACTGAGAGTTTAATTTTTGGCTAGCCTACCTTGAACATTTAAGGCAAGCCATTGTTGTAGAGGTCAATTTTTATCCAACAGGGTAAAGTTGTTATAGCCTTTTAGGTACAGTTGGTGCTGACGTTAGCTGCTGTTGTCATGATACACCTAACGTTGAAATGACTAAAAGCCATCTACTTGAATAGAAAACAGGTGCAAAGACTGAAAGATTAATTGTTCTATAACCCGGGTAGTCAAAATAAGTTTCCACTGCTGCAATTAGAGTAGGTGAAGGACTAACAGACTAATCTCTAAACCAACTTGTTTACCGACCAATTCCTGCTACATCCTATGGCTGTATTGTTATGCTGAAATCTGCTGCAAGTCATATTGTACACACCATTAAACAATTTCACAGTAATTGCATGTATAAAACATCATCTATCCCTAAAAAAAGTATGAAGTATTGTCTCATAGACATATTTTATGACCCAGTACCCGTGAAACACAGAAGGTAAGTATCCCTAAATAATAAGAGAATTTAACTACACAGGTATCAAATGCTAAGTTAGAGATTAAACAGTGGGGAGAAATTGGAAAAGGATTGTTGTGAATGCTAGCTGATGCCATTTGACAGCACTGAACATCAACAGATGCATAAGTACAAGCTTCTCCTTACCAATTAGGTAATTGCATGTATGAAACATCATCTTTCCCAAATATGTAACAAAGTAAACACACAAAGACGTTATCCGAGTGTAGCAAAAAGCAATCGTTTACCAGTGGCACTCCGATTTCTCTTTAACGTCTCCGGAACAGGCTGCCAATTAGAAAAGGAAACATTATGGTCATCAGATATAGTACATAACAACAAGAATATGAAAAATTAGGGGGGGAATATAATGAGGAACGGATGGCAAAAATCAAGCATCTGGGTTGGGTTTGGATTGGACCCCCAATCACCTCGACGTAGATGAACTCGCCGCCGCCGCCTCTCTCGGTCCGCCGGCTCCACACCAGCTTGAAGATGGCGTGGATCAGATCCTGCCCAGATCCCAAATAGGCCCCAAAATCTAATCAATTCCGACATCCCATAGCACAGGGAAAAAATCAGTGCAAAAGGCACATTCAAGGGAGGATTGGAACTGGTTTGGAGGATGGGGGGGAGCGCTGAGCTCACCGGATCGAAGGTCTCGCCGCGCGCCATTGTCACCTGCGTTTTCGCCGGGCCAGGGCGGGATGTGGGGGAGTTAGGGCAGGGAAGGCGGGAAGGAGTTTCCCGATGGGCCACGATGGGCCATTCCGGAGCTGTTGGTTACCAAGTTAGGCTTTGGCCACGTAGTCTGGTTTACTGAAAGCATCGATGGGCCTCTAGCCTTGCCATTTTTTGTCTGTGTTCCGTACTAGATTGGTAGGGTTAGCAGCGTGACCCGGAGGCCTGTTCTTTATCACTATTTATTAGATTAATACCTTATTTATTTTGGTTTTTTCTTCGATTTAAAAGCACAAAAATTCTAAACCTAAACAAAAATTCTAAAGCTCCCTGAAAAAACGTACCATAACTCAACCTGATACTTCCGTAGAAACAGAACTACCGCACTTATATCTACAGTACTTCTGATTTTTCTTACACTTCCAGAAAGACAGTCTAAATCAAATACAATCTTTGTAAAACTATTCAACACTCCATAAATATTATAATAGTTTATTATAATAGTAAACAGAATTTTACCACATGGTTCGTTAATAACTAAAAGACATAAACCATGCGGCAAAAGAGCTCCCCGGAGCTGGAGCTACAGAGCCAGCTCGTGAGTAGTTAACTCGTCAGGATAGCCTTAGGACACTGCCGGCATCTCAAGGTACAGAGTTGACAAACGTAATTGCCTCATGTGCCAACCAAACATGTGAGATCACTGCCTCGTAAGGAATACAAGAATTTTTTTCCCAGATTTTTGCGGAAATTAAACCGATCAATTTGAAATTCCTTCCAGGTCCACGATGATTGTATTTGCATTGCATTGTCTTGTCTCAGCAGAGGTTACTACCAGATATGACCCATACAAGAGACTGTGGATCCAATTCGAGGGTTCACCTCAATATATTGAAAAAGTAGGTTGAAAAACGAAAGCAATTTCACTGGTAAATCACCAATCACCATGGCAATCACTGCAAGTTTCCTCCAGTCTTCCGAACTAGTCAGAAAGCCGTAAAGCTGTCTGAAGTTAGCACTATCGGTGTTAAAAAAAAAAAGGTTAGCACTGTCCTGCAATGAGCCTTAATGCACTTTGTCCTTTAATCCTGCCATCAGTTTGCGTGATTAAGCATCTTTCTTAGAACAGTAGCTAGCGTGACTGATTAAGCATGTCACTTGCTCCCTTAATAAGGTGGGTCATGACGGTCGGGAAAAGTGAAATACGACCTTTAAAGACATCATCATCGCCATGGCTCCTGAAACAGAGAGGTTCTGTTCTGGTTCCATTTTTTCCCGGTCGTTTTCCCGTTTTCTCGGCAGCTTTAGTGGTCCTTATTTGGACTTTAAAATCGGAGCTTCTGTTTTTTTATGCTGTGGCTGCCGTTAACTTTTCAGCGTGATTAAATTTTAAAAATAAAAAGTTATATTATTACGGATAATACAAAAAAATAAGGAAAAATATAAAAATACCATAAAAAAGCCAGAAAGTTAGAAAAATACGAAATTAAGAAGTCAGAAGCTAAAACTCTAATAAAATTAAAAGACATATTTAAGAAAGCATGCTTCCTTCTGTAACGGAAACAGATACGCATATCCCTGTTCCATGCATGCAACTGTGTAAGAACTGCACAGACAATATGTACACCTGCGAGAAACCTGATCATTTTTTGCTCCATGTGACAAAGAAATTCCCCTTTTGCTTCCCCCTCCCACGAAATCCCTCCTTTGGCCCCCTTGCGCGGCCGTTGACCGCACAAAGCACGTGGCGCGTCCCCTGAGCATGCCACTCATGTTGGCATGGTCCCCTGCCACGTGAGCACCTAGGCGGTGGCACCGCCCGGCCGCGCAAGGTGCCTCCCCTGCCACGCTTGCTAAATAAATCCTTAACTTGGTTCAACAAATCTTCTTCTCTTTTCATATCCTCAAGAAGCCTTTCCTTCTCCCAATTCTTAAGTCGCTCTTCCATTTCAGTGATAGTTCCAGGTAAGTTTGAAACCCATGGCTCACAGTAAATTTTACTTCTACATTTTTTCCTACAAAGGTCATTTATAAACATTAAGAAATTATGAAAGATAAAAAAGAGTGTAAAAAGATAGCAATACTAACAGTGCAAATTAATGTATGCGAACTGCTTTTAGTAAATAAACCATGGTAAAACAACCATGTAGGACAGTGGGATTCTTCTTTTGAGAATATAAAAAACTATAATTTGGATTTCATGATGATTATTAATACAAAGAAAAAGTAATTATATTGTTTCTTAGAGTTTTGATTACTGCATAGCTTTTACTGGAACTGACATTACTGTCTCATTAGTCATTACACACTTCAAAGTTCGCTGTAAGCCAGTAACAACTGTGTGATAAATTGAGCTTGTGAAAAAACCATCATTTAACTAAATATTTTATTATAAACAGTGAAAGTCTACACTAATGAAAGGACACACAGTAAGCAGGACAATCTACAAAACACATATTATGATCCATCAACATTATGAAGCGATGAAACAGGATAAAATACATACTTGAGTATATGTCTCCAAGGCAGAATGAGCTATTAGGCCTCAATATACCACCATTCAGAGCAATGACACCATCATTTATCAAAGGAATAGCACGTCACAAGTCAGCTCTGATCTTCGTAACCGAGAAAACAAACCGTAAAACAAAGTCTCCCTAAGACCCTGATGGTGTGTGGCGGGGGAGGCACCTCGCGCAGCTGGGTGCCACACCAGACGCTCACGTGGTATGGGATCGCGCCAGCACGGGTGGGGCGCTCAGGGGCCCGCGCCACATGCTTCGTGCGGTCGGCGGTCGCATGAGGGGGCCAAAGGAGGAATTTCGCGAGAGAGGAGATCAAAAGAGGAATTTCTCTGTCACAGGGGTCGAAAATGACCAGATTTCCACCTGCGAGGCCAACACCCATACTGTAAACACTTGTTCTTTCATGATGCATTGTTCCTGTTTAGAAGCAAAGCGACGTAAGATCGGCGCCACTAGTAAAGGAGTTATTAGGAGTGACAAATAATACAGTAGTAGTTTATATACATGCACCTTTTTCGCAGGTCAAATCTGCCCCTGATCTCTTATAAGATCTGAACATAGGTTTTGGGCTGCGGTTGATGACTTTTAATTGTTGTTAATGATTTTTTTTTCTCTGCTTTTTAAGAAGATAGTGGACAATAAAAACATGAAAATAAACAACATACAGTTTTAAACTTAAAACTATTTAAATAACCTCCCCGTTTTTAACTTCTAAAAAACTAAAGCAAAAAAAAGAGAGCATACCAGTACTGCTACTCCTACCATGCAATGCGTAGCTCACCCCTTAGGGCATGTTTGGAACAGAGGAATTTCACAGGAATTTTGCAGAAATTTTACAGAAAATAGTTCAATTCCCGCAGAATTGGAACAGAGGAATTTCACAGGAATTTTGCAGAAATTTTACAGAAAACAGTTCAATTCCCGCAGAAATCGAGAAAAATTATCGTATTTCAAACAGGGCCTTATCATGGACCTGCCTTGTGCCCTTGTCTGCTAGCTCCCAGACCGACGTAGCACCGGCGACGGTTGACCGAACACTCGCATTCAATTCTTTAGGGCTTTCTTTTCTTCTCGTGTACAGTACCTTCTGAGAAGCTTGTGGAAGGGGCATATGTCAGCTCTAATCATGGAGCCTGTAGGCTGTACTGGAGTAATACTTTTTTATCTTCCCATCGTGGCCGACTGAGGCCTGCTCGATTAGATTAAAAAATAATAGTTTATAATTAAAATGGTACTATATCTAATTAAAATTATACTGTAGTTGAAAGTGACTTTTTGACGTAATTAAATTTAAAAATATAAAAATATATGTTAGTTCATCACAGACAACACAAATAAATACGGGAAAAAACCGGCAAAAAAGCTCAAAAAAGATAAAAAGTTCAGATAAAGACGAAATTTATAAATAGTGAAAAATAAACCAGAAATTAGAAGCTAAGTCAAACCTAGTGGGGGCGTGAAAATGCTCCGGGCAAGGACACGTCCGGCTTGGATCATCGCCACATGGATCCCGTGTAGCTGACCCTTTTTTGAGTCACTGTCTGAGATGAGATAGACAGCAGTGTGATTTATGTTCAGATAAAATTGTGGGGTTAATGGAGTAGTTTGCTACCATACTACATCGTGGTTATTGTTTAGCTCTGTCGACGCCAAAATATTGCCCGGAGAGTGAGCCTGCATTTTAGCCTCGCATGCATCAGCTGGTTGGTTTCACTCGTATACAGCCAGTAGAAACTCGAACTTCAGGCGCGGTGTCATGTCACGCTTATCCATTTCCTGTGCTGTTTTGTTCGCAGCATCTGCAAGCGCCTGTCGTGAACTAGGCACATGCAGTGGCGGAGTACGGGAAAAAAATAAGGTGGGACGGATTTATACCTGCGCGTCGGTCGCCGGTGGCTGCCGCCCGCCCGCCGCCGGCTACGCCCAGGCCGGTGGCTGCCCCTACCTCTCCTGCTGGTCCAGCTCCGGTGGGTCGGTCTCCTCGGCGGCGGCTGGGTCGGCGAAGTCGAGGGCGGCGGCGGGTGGAGCGGAGGCGGCGAGAGGGGCGAGGGGGAGGCAGCGGGTGGAGCGGAGGCGGCGAGAGGGGCGAGGCCCGCGAGGGGAGGCGGCGGGTGGAGCGGAGGCAGCGAGAGGGGCGAGGCCCGCGAGGGGGAGGCGGCGAGAGGGGCGAGGGGGAGGCGGCGGGTGGAGCGGAGCTGCGGAAAATCAAGCCCTAACTCAAGCCAAGGTTTGCCCTATCTAGCGCTCCGCCGCTGGGCACATGGACAGTGTCGGGCGCGCGCACTGGTCATGCACACACATCTAGCCGTATATAAGACATAACCGTCTTGCTAGTTGATCCAGTTGACCAAATTAATGATCGAATTTCCCGAACGTCGAGGCGATCGACATGTACACGCATGCAATCTAAGTGAAAGGCATGCTGCGTTATGCATGCATGCACCTAGCTTCCTGCTCCGTTGAAACCACGCACGCCAGAACAATGGCTTTGAGGTTTCAGGAAAACCAGCCACTTGTTTTTGGCCTCACCATGGCGTCTTGCAATATTCAGGTTCCGGGCTAGCATGCCAACAGCTTCATGCATATGGAGCACTTAAAACAGCTGCATCGATCCTTTCACATTTATTGATCGAATTGTATTACTTGATTGTTATACCTCTCTTATGATCAAACAGGGGCGGGGAGCCAGAAGGGGTGCCACCCAAAAATAAAAAAGTTTAAGATCAGCTATGTGTTTTCCTAGAAACCCAGTTCAACAGGCGAAATTGAACGGCCCACTCAAGTATGGCTCGATGCGGTCCCCCTCACTACTCCTCAAGCAACCCAGCCCACTCACCAGCTGACCCAACTAAAGCGGCGGCGGCTCGACATGTGGGGCTGGAGAAGGCCGGTGGCAGCTGTAGGGACAGAGCTAGTAGGGGTGCCCGATATACCCGAGCAAACCCAAAAATAAAAAAGTTCAAGATCAGCTATGTGTTTTCTTAGAAGCCCAGTCTAGCAGGCGAAATTGAACGGCCCACTCAAGCATGGCTCAGTGCGGTGCCCCCTACTACTCCTCAAGCGGCCCAACCCAGTCACCAGCTAGCCCAATCAAACACACCCAAGTATCCAACCAGCCAACCCTAATATCTTGACTCTTGCTAGCACTCTTCTCCTCCACGAAATGGCGGCTCAGCGCACAAGGCTAGAGAAGGCTGGTGGTAGCCGCAAGACACAGGCAGCCATGCAAGGCATAGGTGAGGCAACCAGGCGATGACCAGTGGGCCTAGCATGATGCATTACTGCCTCACCGCCCTCACGGTCATGGGACCAGGCAGTGGTGCCAATGTGCTGCCACCAGTGTGGGAGGGGAGCAGCTGGTAGGTCTCACCCAAGGCACCAAGCGACCGACTAGGGGTGCAACACGGGAGCAGCTCTCAGCTGGCGGGTGCGGTGCGGGAGGCTGGGAGCAGCTGGCAGTCGGGTCAAGCTGAGTGGCCAAGGGAGCGGTGAGCCACGAGCGCGGTGCAGGAGGTCGGGTCGTCAGGAGTAGCTAGTGACGGCAGAGCTGAGCAGCCAAGGGGAGCAGTGACCGGCGGCTGAGCCAATTTGGGAGGCGCCAAGAAAAAGCCATTTGGGACCTTCATGGATTCAGCGTCTTTTTCCCTATGGACGGCACCAGCTATCGACAATCGAGTCGTCAATCTTATGAATTGTGATGGAAAAGGCTAAATCTTGGGAAGGATTTTATAAGGAGAATGAGGATAATCTTTATTGCTATGAACTGGTTACAAGATACTCTCGCTAAAAAAATTACAAAGAGATGTAACTAGCCTTAATCTCTATAATCTTTCCACTGGTCAGAAGACTATGGTTGTCTTGTCCAATGTTCTTCTAGTTCTGGTTGCGATTCCGATTGTTCGAGTTGTTGTTTGTGTCTTATCTCATTAACCCTTAAATAGTACTGAAGGGGTATCAGTTATCCATAGGAGTATGCGCCTTGTTGAATCTCTCGACCGATTGAGAAGGTGGTTGCTGTTAGAGAAAGATATCTGACAATAATTGATCTTCAGTTATTGCCAATGGGAGAGAACCACAAAAATAATTGCATGGCAGTTGTTATCAGAGACATAAGGCCGAATCATCGTGCGGTTAGAAGTGGATAAAGCACATGCCTTATCTATCGCACGGGAGAGAATCGCCAGGAGTTGGGCCCTCGTACCAATTCATGAAATCTCTGAGTGGCTATGGGTAAAGTGTACAGTGGACCTCCGACCAGGTGTACTCAGGTAATTGCTTTTGGAAACTTACGATCATATAGGTCTTAGGGGCCTTAATTTTGTATTAAAGCCATATTTAACGAATTGTTTAATCCTTGTCAATTTGGAAGGTTAAATTTGAATGCATCATTCATTCCTTCTAATTGCTATATCGGGTTCAACAATTATTATATATATGTGTGTGATATATCATCAGATATTGACGTATAGCATCAGATATACATATGCATGTGCCGTTTGTCATCCAGCTCACGCATACCTCGAGCAAAAGGATGCAGCAGATACGCTTTGATGTTTCTTTGGTTTGACCAGTTAAGTACAGCACAAAAAGAGAAGAGGGACAGCAAAGACACTATGCTTAGTTCTGTGCGCTAGTACACATTCAGACGCACACTTTGTTTAGTTCTGTGCGGTAGTACACATTCAGACGCACACCTCTCCAAACCACCATCTCCGTGCTTAATTAATGAGAATGCCTGCTTGCTTAGCATAAACATGGAGGACTATTATGTTGGAACTAACATTGACAGTGCACGGGTCACATCATCTGCAAGTACGATACATGTCGATCTTGTATTGGATCGGACGCCAGCAACCGTGCAATAATAGGATGGATGATGAAACTGATGTCTGAACAGTACTAGGATTGGAGGCTAGCTAATTAAGCATTTGATACAAGAACAGATGGAAAAAAAAACTGTCGAACAACCTGAAAAATTAAGTGCGACTAGACGGAATGCAGAGTACAGTTTGCACTCTGCGTGAAGTCCATTTGGCAATGCTCATGAATCATGAATGAAATGTTGCCAACACTCCATGCAAATGCTCGTCGCAACAGGCCAGAGCCTTATCGCCTGTATCCAACTAGCGTACGGTTCAACAGTTCACACGCTCGCGTCGGTTCCAATCTGCGCACGCCAGCATTAGGGCGCTGCTAAGTTGGGTTAAAATAAACTGATTTATTGTTAAATTGTATTGTAATCGGCTGAAATTATAATATAATTGATGAAGATTTATTTGGTATAACTAAATTCTAAAAAAATTAGAAATAAAAAACATATTAGTCAATTATAGACAATACAAACGAATACAGAAAAAAGAACCGGCAAAAAACTTAAAAAATCAAAATACCAGCAAAAACAAAATTTAAAAATAATAATAAAAAAACCAGAATCTAGAAACTCAAACCGAATTGTGCGAGACCTAGAGCCTTAGCACCAGGTCGATCGCCAACTTCCCAGCGATACAAGGCCGCTTTACAGCTCCAGACTGGATTGCCCACAAGTCCAACTCCATATGTACATGGCAGATTGGCAATTGCCAATTGATACAAAATAAACCGCCGGTACGATGGCATTATTTTTTGGTATGTTGATTACTAGACGACACGTTGAGTTTGCACACGTTTATCCAACCTAGAGAGCCGTAATCGGCAATTGTTTTTCAGATTTTTCACCGAGTCATGCATCTGTATGGATTTTGACGGTCGACAGCATTTCCTTTGTTAAGATGGCAGTTGAAGAGCTTTTTTCCCTTTTGGAAAGTTAAGATTCAAAACAGGACGGCTTAAAGTTAACAAACCACCAACTAAGGTCTTTTTTAACCTGATCTATGCCGATTAACACGGGTCAAAGTTGATACTGACTGTTTAGGACTGCTCTGCTCCAATTTTTCCAGCTCTGCTCCACCAACTCCACCATGGAGTAGCTCCACTGTGGAGTTCCTGGAGCAGGTGGTCATGTTTGGCACGCAGCTAGCTCCAGCTCCAGGAATGTGAGGTTTCCCTGAGAAAGGTCCAATGTGCCCCTGAATGATGTTTGGTGTATATTTTGATGTCTGCGGAGCATATGTAATTGATTTTTTTTGTTGCCAATTGAAATATGATGTAAAATATTACAATCGCAATTAATTTATTCGAGAAAACCAAAAAAACAAATATTTTGGTCAAATAATTCCATCCTTTTGTCCCATAAATTGCAACGTGCATGATAGATAATTAACAAAGTCCATCATTCGAATACAAATAATTGTCTATAGATAACTAGAGAGTAGTTTAAACCAAAATGACTACGAATGCAAGTGTGAGCCAAGTAAATGGAAGCATATGCAATCAACGAAAATTGCATTGAAGCATGTCATTCTACATCTACTTTACAATAACAGTATAAAATCATGTAAAGGATAGTTTATAAAATGACATCAGTGAAGCAAAGCACATCATGTAAAGGATAGTCTACACAAGGATAGTCTACATCAGTGAAGAAGATTAAGTATTTTCTTAATTTTACATGCCTTGTAAAGAAGGGACAAAACAAATTTTGATCAAAGTATCCAAATACCGGTGTGATTCTCAAACTAGATATATAAACCATTCAGAAGCCCAAGTTGTCAGTTCTAAATTGCTTTAGCTAAGTTGCTATGCCATATTCATAAAGATCAATGGCTTTAGCACATATGACTCGAGAACATATTGTAATTTCTTCCTCACGAGCTAAGTTTTAACATGCAAGTGTGAATTCTGGTCATAAAGTAAGATTTGGTGACAGAAACTAAGGTCTGCAGATTGAAAACCTACCATGAATTTTGACATTGTCTTTAATAATTTTGAACTCTTGTGTACTGTAGATCTAACTTCAAATTCATAGACAGTAACAGCAAAATAGGTTCTGTATGCATATGCAATTATACAAGATGCAGGTCGCATTTCATCAGCTAGAATTATCAACTGAAATGATAAGAAGAATTCTAAACGAACCACATTCAGACAACACATTCATCATTTCAATTGTCCATACCACATCCTAAACAATAAGAAGAATTCTAAACGACACGCAATTCTCCCAACAATACAGAAGGCAACCATCACATTCAGCTCATGGAACATGTTATACGTAGGACAAATTTCAATTATTCACATTCATCATTTCAATTGTCCATACCACATCCTCCCTTTTCCTCTTCGCCGGCGGTGCACGCTGGCCACCCGCGGCCAGCCCTGGCCGGCCGGTGATAGCCCCTGGCCACCTGCAGCCACCTCTGAGTGGCCGCCCGCCCCTGGACGCTGGACAACCTCGACTGGGCACTGGACGGCCGCGCCTAGCCGCTGGGAGGTCGGGGGATGGAAGGAGGCGGTCGGCGGCGGCTGTTGAAGGGGGCGGAGGAGAGGAGCGGCGCGGGTGGGGGCGGAGGAGAGGAGCGGCGCGGGTGGGGGCGGAGAGGAAGAGGGCGGCGCGGGTGGGGGGGCGGAGAGGAGGAGGGCGGCGCGGGTGGGGGGCGGAGAGGAGGAGGGCCGGCGCGGGTGGGGGCGGAGAGGAGGAGGCCGGCGCGAGTGGGGGGGCGGAGAGGAGGAGGCCGGCGCGGGTAGGGGGCGGAGAGGAGGCCGGCGCGGGTGGGGGGCGGGGAGGAAGACGGGGTGTGCGGTTCGGTGGGAGAAGAGAAGTGGGAGAAGGAAATCCAATCGGTACTCACTCGGAATTGTGTAATGGTAGTGGTGGGTAATTTTTCCCCAACTCCATGAGGAGATACAAAACTTCAGTTTCTAGAGTACCCCTTGAGGAGCTCCAGAAAAAACGTGGAGTGTCTTCAACTCCAACTTTTTCTTGGAGCAGAGTTCTTGGAGTTGGACCCGTTTGGCTAGACAAGTTTGGAGCAGAGTTGAAAAAGCTGGAGCGGAGCAATCCCAAACAGGCCCTAGAAGTCTAGAACCAGAATTTGAAACGCAAAACCAATGTCTTTTCAACACATTTGAAATTACAAGTCTTTTCAACACATTTGAAATTACAAGTCCAGAAATATAGGTAGACTTCCCCCTCTCCTGTATGTGCACAAGCGTAGCAGACTAGCGTACGGTGTCTCAAGGCCAGACCAAAAATGGGGAAAACACACTTTCCTACGTCAAAAATCGCGCCAAATCGAACCTACTACAAACTCGCCACGCACCAGACCCGCACCTCGCCGTCCAAACTCGCGCTGCACACCCTCCACTCCTCGTCGCCGTCGACGGCGCCTCCTCCCGGCCCCTGCTGCTTCTGCGGACGCACCAGCGCCCCCGCGACAGAGCGCACCGCGCTGCTGTGGCCGTCGATCACGGCGACGCACGAGTACCCCCGGCCGTCCGCCGCGCGCCGCCAGGCACGGATCGTCTGGTCCGCTGACCCGCTGACCACCAACCCGTCCCCCGCGCACGCGACGGAGAGCACCGCCTTGCGGTGGCCCCTCAGCGCCCCGATCGCGATCATGTGGTTCGCGCTGTCCTCCCGCTCCCACACCACGATGCAGCGGTCGTTGCCGCCCGAGTACAGCACCTGGCCCCCGCACCCGACGGCCACGGCGTTCACCGCGGCCGTGTGGCGGGAGAGCGTGGCGACGAGGTGGTAGACCGGCTTCTTGCTGTGGCGTCGGGTCTTGTCGGACGCGGGCCTGGGCGCCCACACGCGGACGCGCCTGTCGGCGGAGCCGGTGTACACCGTGCCGTCGGCCGCGACGGCAATGGCGTTGACGGCGTCGTCGTGCGCCGGCAGCGACTGCAGGCAGCGGAGGGACGGGATGGCCCACACCTTTAGGGTCTTGTCCCAGGAGACGGAGAAGAGAAGCCGGCCGTCGGCAGAAGCGGAGACTCCGGACACGGTGTCGGCGTGCTCTATCCAGAGCCGGCGGTGGTGGCGCCGGACGGCGACGTGGTTGGAAGGGATCGGGAACTGACGGAGGCGGTCGGAGACCGTGGGAAGCGTGGCGGCGAGGCGGAGCCGGGCGGGCGCTCGCGAGGAGACCCGCCACAGGCGCAGCCTCCCGTCCTGGTGGCCCGTCACGGCGGCCTTGCCGCCGTGGAGGTGCGCCACGCACTTGACTGAGCCGGCGGTCGCGGTGTCAGCCGCCGACTCGGCGGTGGATGTCGCCTCGAGGGTGGAGAGGTCGTGGAGGGCCACGGACGCCGGCCTGGCGACGACGAGGCCGTGACAGCAGTCCACCGCCACCACGGCAGCGGCAGACGCTGCGGAGGCCGTGGACAGAGGAAGGAGCGTGATGACGTGGGCGAAGGAGGCCACAACGCTACCGATATTTGCCACGGCGGAGAGCGAAGGCAGCGAAGGGAGGGACGTCGACGACGACGCCTCCGACACCGCGGCCGCCGCGGCGGACGACGACGTCGAGACGGTCGACGAGGAAGACGACACCACCGTGGCTAGCTTACCACCGTTCCCGCGGCTATTGCCGTCGCTGTCGGCGGCGTTGCCGGTGGCCATGCAGAGCCGTGGGACAAGTCTCCACTTACCCCTAACCTAATAGCCGGCGCGGCCCGAGTGAAATGGAGGGCCGGGAATCGAGCGCGGCCAGCGCGCGCCTATTTGTACTCACGGGTTTCCCAGGACCGGCCATCCGACGGCTTGGATTGGCTTTACACGCTTGCGGCTAGAGCCTGGACGGTTCGGATTGCCCCGATATGACCCGCCGGCATAGTGCCACATAAATCTGAGCTTTCTGACCAGAGAAGAAAAGAAACACGGGGGTCGTGTCCTTCAGCTACTAAACAATACAGCAATTACTAGGCAGTGACCAACACAATGCTACTGTTCCAAAAGCCTCCGTTTGATCCAACATGCTCTGCCAAAAGTGGGAGATTTAGGCAACATTATCTTACAGCATGTAATGCAGAAAAAAAAAAGAAAGAGGCTAAGAGCTGATACAAATCTTAACCAATCTAGAATATACGGTGTAAAGCTACAAAAGCAGTGCATTATAAAATGCAGATGAGGATCACGTCCCAATCTTTGCCCCCCAACTCCTACTCTCCCAGTGCTTCACTTTACGCAAAATTAAGCAGGCCTGATTACATTTACGGGTGTGTGTGCTCCTCCTGGTCCCCTGCCAGCTCCGTAGCCAACCTAGAATACGATTCTACTACTTGGTAGCTTATTCAGCTCAGATCTCAAAATGTTCGGTCGGCGTTTGCAGAGAGAGGAGAGTATCAAACAAGGCCTCGAATGGCGCAGGGAGGGTGCAAAGAATATCATGGAGCTATGTTAGTGTTTGTTTCACTGGAGATGCAGCAAAGAATATGGGTGTTGTAGAATGGCTATCACAGGGTATAGGGTAACTTTCTTCGTGAGAGATATAGCATCAAGAGAACTAGATAGAGAGCTAATAGTGAGAATGAGCGAACCTGACCTCTTCATACTCCTCTTGGAGATTTATATACATAAGTGGAGTGAGATAGGAAATTTTTATCATACCCCTTAATAATTACAAAACGTAGGAGTACATTCCTTTATACTATTGTGTCTACTGTAAGGCCTAGTCGTTTAAAGTTAGGCCACCCTCACAACAATGGATATGTTCTTTTTGGCTGTGACTAATGTCTTATGGATGTGGCTGATGATTTTTGCATTTAGAGCCAGTTTGTACAAATAAATCAAATGTCGATAAACAGATAAACCGCTTTGAAAAGGTTTTCCCGATAAGCCGTTTCAAAAAGACGATGGAGAAACCATTTCATTTATTTATTCGGAGGAAACCCTAAGCATAAGTTATAAGGAGTAAGCTAACAGAATAGGAGCATTGTTTCTGTTGTTGTCATTTTCTCTTGTCACACTCTTCAGCTTCCCCTGAATCTTGTATGGTTCTTAAAAGTGTGCTGCCTAAACAAGCTGGGAACTATAGTCTAAAACAAATTGGGAATTGCTAAACATTGGCCGCTTGATCGTTTGCCAAATCTTGGCATATGAGTTGCCGATGCAACATTTCCAACGAACTGGTGAAAAGAAGGAAATTTTTGTACGGATAACCTTTTTTTATTCGGAAATACAGAAATATACCCGCGGGAAATTTTTTTACAAAAATAGCCTCCAGTCGCCCAATGGGGAGGCGACTAGAAAATTTCGCCAACCCGAAAAGCGACATTTAAAGAATCTGCGAACCGTTGGGCGAATCATCGCTGTCGCCCGCACGTTGGGCGACTTAATGTACGGTTGGGCGACTGCAATGCAGTCGCCCAACGCTAGGGCGACACGGGGGGTTAAGGCGGCCTGCCCAGCCGGCTCCCACTACCAACCACCTTTTTCACTCATTCAGCAAACACATTCAGCGCACAGAGAAGAGGAAGAAGGAAAAGAAACAAGGGGGAGAAGAGAGGAAGGAGGGGAAGAAGAGGAGAAGGAGAGGAAGGAGGGGAAGAAGAGGAGAAGGAGAGGAGGAGGTGAGGGAGGAAGGAGGGGAAGAAGCTATTCTATCAATTTGGATTCAGGTATTTTTTTGGATTATGTTGTATTTGCATTATTATTTATATGAAATGTTGGTGTTAATAAAAATTATAGATGTAGAATAATTAGTACCGTGTTAGTATGGAAATATTATTGTAGAAAAGGTTTGGTATGCAATTTGTAGTATGGTAGTATAGAAATTTTAGCAAAGTTTGTGGTATACGAAGTTTAGTATTGTGCGATATTATTTGACATGTCGCAAAATTGAAATATATATGCAGGCCGACATCATCAATGTCCACTACATTGAGAGTGTATTACGGAGCTGGAACCATTCGTGAAGGTCCGAATGGTGTAGATTTGAGCGATTTTCCGCAAGTCACTCTCGTACTTCCGGATGACGAGAATGCTCGAATGGAAGATGTGCAGCTTTGGCTGACCCGGAGTTTTTCGTTGAACCCCGAGGTGTACAGCGTCGTCGTGCAAGGGCTTTGGAGCCGGTCTCCCACGGACATCAGATGGGATTTGAAGACATTGGTGCGCTCTGCCACATGGAAGGGCTTTGTGCTAGGGTGCCGGCGTCGTGGATACGAGTGTGTGCTGCTTGTACAACCGTGCTCAGTACAAGCAGCTGAGGAAGCTCGTGCAACAGCCGTTGTTGTGGGAGGTGCTAGCAGCTCGGGCGGGCCGCATGTTGGCGGACATGATGAAGTTGCTCGTCATGAAGCCGATGCGGTACATGAAGGAGAGTTACAGCCGTCAAGCCATAGAGAGCCAACTGGGCAAGCCGATGAAGGAGAGTATAATGAGTACATTGTGCAGCAGATGGACTCTGATGACGAGAGGGCATGGGATGAAGAGGAAGCTGTAGAGGACGACGACGAGGACAGTTCCGATGAGGATGAAGTTCCTATCCCCCAGGAATGGAACCGGTTTAATGCGGAGGGTCTTTCCGCACATGATGAGCATGAATCACAATGGGAGTACCATGAGACAGAGGTTCGGTTGCATGCTATGTTTGCTGACAAGGAAGCGCTGCAGGATGCCATCAAGCTTTGGGCCCTTTCAATGCAGCGGATATTTCGCGTCGTCAAATCAAGCCAGGAGCAGTACACTGTGACGTGCGAGCAGACTGGTTGCCCTTGGCGGGTGCACGCCCGTAAACCTAAGTATGAGACTCATTGGATTGTGTCCAAGGTTGAGCCGCACTCCTGCATTCTAAACACTGTCTTGGCGAGACATCGTAACCTGACGTCCGGATTTATAGCCAATCTCATGTATGGGGAGATAGTGCAGAAGAAGGACATGGCAGCCACGCATATTGTGGTAGCTATTGAGAATAAATTCAAGTATAAGATTAGCTACGCGAAGGCGTGGCGGGCCAAGCAGAAGGCGTTGGAAAAACGTTTTGGCACTTTCGAGGCGGCGTACGACAACCTTCCTCGTATGCTTAATGTCCTGCAGGAAAGGAACCCGGGCACGTACATCGCCCTCCACGAGAAGCCGTCCATAAGTCCGCCAGGGTATGCGGTGTTGCAGAGAGCAATGTTTGCATTTGGTGCTAGCATCGAAGCATTCAGGCATATGCTGCCAGTGATCTCAATTGATGGGACCTTCTTGACAGGCAAATACAAGGGGCAGATCCTGACGGCCATAGGCGTTGACGGTAACAATCAAATATTGCCGCTGGCCATTGCATTTGTGGAGAGTGAGAATTACGAGAGCTGGTTGTGGTTTCTCAGACATGTGAGGGCTGGAGTTGTAGCCACTCGGCCTAGTGTGTGCGTAATCCATGATCGTCACGCTGGTATTATCAAGGCAATAAGAAAACTTCAAGAAGACCCCGAGGAGCCCTTTCCTTGGCCGGACATGAGGAACCGGTGGTGCAGTCGTCACTTAGCGGCAAACTTTTTCAAGCAATTTCCTAAACAATCTTTGATGAAGCTATTCAAGAGGCTGGCTAGGCAGAACCAACAGAGGAAATTTGATGCTTTGTGGAGGTTGTTGGATGAGCACACTAGGAAGAACGTCGAAGAGAGGAGCAAGGAGCCGGTCACTCCTGGGGCGGCACAACCACAATGCTTGCCGCCAATCGATGCGCCTAACTCAAGTGGTCCAAGAAGAAGGAGCTCACGAAACATCAGGTACTTCGCGCTGTGGATCGAGGGGGAACCGTTGGAGAAGTGGTCGCTGTTGCACGACACAGATGGCGCAAGGTACGGAATAATGACAACTAACCTTGCCGAGGTGTACAATTGGGTTCTAAGGGGTCTCCGTTCTCAGCCCCTTGTCGCCATCGTGGAAGGTGTTCTTCACAGCATAATCCGGTACTTCAGGGAGAGGCATGCGAGTGCCGCACTTCATGCGGCCAATCCCGGAGCTCTGTATTCGGCAAAAATTACTGCTTACATGGAGATGAAGGCACAAAAGGGTCAGTTGCACACAGTGCAGGTCATGGGCAATAGGGAGCATCGTTTTGAGGTGATACTCCGTGATAGAGCCGGATTTGGGACGGCTCGTTCACTTGTTACCCACGAGGTATGTCTTGCAGATCATGGAAATGAACCTAGCTGCACGTGCAACAAGTTCAAGTTGTTACACAAACCATGCTCTCATGTCCTCGCTGCATGTGGGACCGTGGGTATGGATCGTTCGAACTTCATGTCCGAGTTCTTCTTTAAGGGGAGGGTACTGCAGGCTTGGTGTGGGGAGCTTCGAGGGTTCAGGGTGGTGGGAAACTTCGCCACTGTGGACATTGCATCGAGGACCTGGGTTTCGGATGTTAACATGTTGAAGGGTGGGAAGAGTCAGTGACAGAGCCGACGTATTAGGAATGACATGGATGAATCACAAGCTGGAACATCGGGTGCACGTTGTGGTCGATGCGGTCAGGAGGGGCACACAGCTAGACGATGCAATGCATGTCCTGATCAGTAGTTACATGACTTTTCTGTAATGTACTTGGTTATGTACTTATTTAGTACATGTATTTGCTGTTTGTTAAAATGAGATACTTTTGTGGCTCGTGCACAAGACAATCAATTCATGACATGCTTAACAACATTGCGCATTATTTCGATCGACCCTCGCACATACTACGGTACAACCATACACATCGTTGCTTATATGCCAAATGAGCCTCGTGGCACCCACATGGAGAACTGCTGAAATGGACGCCTCGGACGGGGCTGGCCATCGTGGTAGTGGCACGCACATATGCAACTTGGGTTTGCACAGCAACATGTTGGATCGTACGAGCTTCCTATGTTGACAACCTCCTCGTTTCCCCTCTCGCGTTGCATCTGTTGGCGGAGCTCATTGTTCTCCTCATTGAGAGTCTCCATTCGGTACTCCAAGTCCATTATTCGGTCCCATAAAGTACCCACATAACGGTCAATATACCGTTCATGAGGAGGGTCGATCCAGCGGGAGAAGTCGCATTTCGCCATCTGTGAAAAAGGACAGTAAACATGGAGGGTCCATAAGCAATAAAAAAATGTACTATTAGTAATTTGTACCCCAGAGCGTGGGCATCGGAAGAAACGGCGCCCGCCATCGTTCGGCCCTTCCAGGACCTGCACGACCACGTACTCATTGTGTCTGCATTTCGGCCACGCTGGTTGCGCACGCAGGCTTGGTATCAAGCGATACTGTGGTCCGAACATCTCCCTCCTTTCCAAGGGAAGGTCTTCCTTCGGTGACCCATATCCGACTGGCCCCTCATCTTCCGCCATGGTATGTTCCACCACGAAATATAAGGTACTTCTTTGTTCGATTTACAGGGTTTCTGGCTACAACTTCACGGGACCTCAACCGGGCTATTTATATCGAACGGCGGGACAAAAGAGGGCTGCTTTGCCCAGAGACATGACAAAAGCGCTCAGCTTTACTCGGTGAGATGACAACACATGCCAGCTTTACACAGTGATATGACAAAACGGGGCAGCTTTGCTCAGTCAAATTACAACACATGCCAGCTAAACTGCCTACATAAAGGCTACGATCTGAAAAGCCTTCATAGGGACATTTATTGCTACACTGAAATCCTGAGGATAATCCAGGCCTATCGCTACACAAACCAACAAAATAGGGGCGTAGGCTGTAACCTTTACAGTGAGTGTTCACGTCATATGCATGTATCCTTTCCAGTGAGTTTTCATGTCACTTTAGCTTGTTGTTTCAGAAATACAGGCTACAGGCTCTGAAAAGCCTACATAGGGACATTTATTGCTAAACTGGAATCCTGAAAAAGCGAAAAGATTCGTACGACCTCCTCTCCATGGACTATGCCCACTGCACCAGATAACCTGCCTACATAAAGGCCTCCTATGTCTTCCATACCACATCTCCTCCTCAAGCCTTCACAATACTACTACACAACAATGTCTTCCTGGAGGTCCGACCCATTTGGAGTGCCGGAATGGCATGAGCGCCCGAAGTGCCATTGCAGCTTTAGGACGATGTTGAGAGTCTGGACGGATCGAGTACAACGAGCCAAATACGGCCGTAGATTCTTCAAGTGTCCAGACCTGGATGACGACTTCGTGGTAACGACAACAACTAAATCATTTGTTTCTCGTTATCGTTTTTCAACTTGATCCATGACATCTACCACGCCACACATAGGCTTGCACGTTCATCAAATGGGTGGATCGGGTGCCGTCGGCATGGCCACAGAACCGGGCAGTTGAGGTGGAAAACAAAGGACAATACTTTGTCAAGATGACTCAGGCTCGCGAGGTGGAACGACAGATGCGGCTTGAGCAACAGCGCCGCGTGAGGGTGGACCAAATCCGTCTGAAGGGCAAGGAGTATGAGCTGCAAAGGAGGCGGGAGCAGTTAAGTCTGCGTGAAGCAGCCATCAAGCGTCAGGAGGAAGAGCTTCAAGCTCGTGAGGCAGCTCTCAAGACCAAGAGTGACCGGAACAAGGATGCAGCGGAGCCATCTTCAAGGCGCGATAACAAGGGGAAACAACCACGCTACACCCAGTAGACCAAATGTAATAGACTCAGCAAGTTTTATTCCCTAAGGCAGTACTGTCGGAGTTGCTCTTAGTCGCATATCATGCTATATGTTATGCATGTAATAACAATGTACGCGGCATGTTACTCCCAACTGTATTATGAATTTTATTTCTATTGACATAAGCTTATTATCTAGCATGTTCGCATTCAATGATTCAGATAGCAAGTCATACCGGCTCTCTCCGTAAACTATTTCTCAGCAACATCAAAATATCACTTACCACTCTATGTATCTATCGTTCTACGGTCAATTATTCTTAAAAAAAATTTGGAATTTTTTTTGTGCATCTACAACATACAGTGCACATAAACTTTTATTACAACTATACCAGATTTTTTCTCTGTTTCAAACTACAAAATTGCCAAAACTCTACAAATTTCAGGGGGATTGAATGAAATCGCCTACCTAGTGGGCGACTGCATTACAAGTCGCCCAGCCATTGGGCGACTTATATAAATCGCCCAGTGAGAAAGCGACTCCATTATGTCGCTTTCCCGTTAAGCGACATAGCCTCTTGTTGCCTGCCGGGTGGGCGAGAGGCTCAAGTCGCCTACCCATTGGGCGACTGGATGCTATTTTTGTAAAAAAAATTTCCCACGGGTATATTTCTGTATTTCCGAATAAAAAAGGGTTATCCGTACAAAAATTTCTGAAAAGAAGTGCTCAATGGATCAGGATCTAGCTAGTCGCTTGCATTGGAAAATGCTGAGCAGCCTATTGCGTTTGTTTAGTGGAGCAGCAGTTGGATACCTGTGAGAAGCAGATTGCAACGTCGAGCAAGTGGCCAGTTCTTCTACGCTAGCATCAGTGTCACGCTACATCTGCACATACATATAATCCTCAGGGGTAATCAGAAGCCACGACGTAAATCGCCACTTTTTCTCGCATTACCGAACGTAACGACGGCGACATCCTCAACGATCAGATAGCACGGCTGATAAATTAGTCTTCTTGAATGGGATACGAGCAATAAGATTAGTTTAATAGAGTTAATCTAGTTATTTTTAAATCTAATCGAATTCATCACCAGTCTTACGACCATGACTGTCTATACGACCAATGTGTATATTGTAGCAATCGTAGTCATAAAAGTACTGTAACAGCCGTACTCGTAAAAGATCTGAGTCCGTTTAGGATTCAGAGCTATCGTAAAGGAAAGTCAATGTGTGTCCGTATAGGACTCTCAACGTGGGATACCGCGTTGGTTATAGAATTTTGCATATTGCTTCTCTATATAAGAAAGACGGAAAAGACGCAGACATATCGCGTCGCCAAATATCTATCTGTGTTCACTCATGTTCGCGTGCGTGATCATAAGGCTCGAGTTCATCGCTCGTCTAGGCTCTGCGCAAATTCCCCAACAATTGATATCAGAGCCTAAGGGGACTAAGCGATGGCCAGCAATGCTTTTGATCCGTCAAAGTCAGGAGCACTCGTCAAGACCACGAGCAACGAGCTCGATCCATCAAAGTCAAGCGTGTTCGTCAAGCCGACGGCAAGAAGCACCTCGATCCCGATTCAATACCCGATATAGAGTGAAACGAATTATGGCATATGGGCTATCAAGATGAAGTTAATCTTGCGTTCTCCAAGGGTATGGTCAACGGTTGAAGATAAAGACAACGATAAGGATCAAGGCATGATGGTGGCCATCTCACAAGCGGTGCTAGACAACATGACGATGTCAATCGCCAAAAATAAAACGGCGAAAGAAACTAGTTCGCACTCAGGGAGATGCGAATAGGCGAAGATCGTATCAAAAGGGCACATGCTCAAGTGCTGAAATGGCAACTAAGTAAGTTGCTGATGGAGGACTCGGAAACGATCACCGAGTGCTCCATGAAACTCACCATGCTGGTGGGTGAGATCCGTTCACTTGGCATGAAGCTACAAGAGAGCGTCGTTGTCGAAAAACTGTTCAGTTCGGTACTGACCAAGTCTACAACCAAACATAGACATGGCCAACTTCAAGTCGTTCTTCGAGTCTTTTGACCACGGTGTCTTGACCACAGCTCTACGATCACGGTGTCTCGACCATGGCTGTTACTCGACGTACGAGTACTTCGACCATGGTGTCTCGACCACGGCTCTTCAACCGTATCTCTGGTAGTACCGCTCACATAGAGTCGGTACTACCGGTTTTTGATCACATAGGTCTTCGAGCACCGATCAGCTATTGTAGCTCCAACTACCGACCATCATTGTAGTTTCGACTAGTTACTGTAGCTCCGATTACTACGTAGCTCGACTCATGACTGTGACTGCTATGACCAGTTCACTGTAGCTTCGAGTACTACGCAGCTCGACTTATGACTATGACTGCTATAGTACTCCGGAGTCTCTGACTCTGGGGTCTCCGACTACATTGTCCTCGGACACACCGACTACACAGTACTCAGACACACAAGTACTCGACACACGATTACACAGTATTCGAACACACCAAGTACACGACTGCAAAGTAATCGAACACACCGAGTACTTGACACAGGACTACATAATACTTGGACACACCGACTACAAATAACTCGGACACACCAACTACACAGTACTCGAACACACGAGTACTCGACATGGACTGCACAATACTCAAACACACGAATATTCGACACTGACTACATACAACAACAAAATTAGTTCCAATGTGTACCGTGTCACCAAAGATTTATCTATATTTATTTATGTTCGTGTGTGTGATCATAAAGCTCGAATTCAAGTTCATCTAGGCCGTGAACAAATTCTCCAACATAGTCTATCTCTTGCGTGAGCGTGACATACGTACTGGGGCAGAGCCAGAGAAGCTGCAGAACTCGACCAGAGAAGCTGCAGAACTCGAAAGCCCGGATGATGCTTCATTTCCAAGCGTTGTTGCTGGCACTCTTTAGCGCAAAGCCACTAAAGCAAGCAGACGAGCAAAGGCAATATTCGTTGCATGGTTGCCCAAGCAAAGGACCTATACGGGTATTAATTTGTAAACACAAACTGGGTATAAAGTAGGAATTTTTTATAGTATACTATACTGATAGTAGAAAAGTGATAGTAAAAAAAATCTAACTGTTAATTTATAATGATATTATAGGCTTTTATCTTCCCATGTGGGCTCGTAATCGTTTAAAACAAACTTTGAATCTTTCTACAAACCATGCATCTCATTCTCGTGTAAATGCACGAGCACGCGCATGCATTCATGCGTGTGTACGCGACATGTATGTCCATGCATTGTCGCCAATAGCGTTCTGTATATAGCTAGTTACACGTCGGGGCGATGACGCTCGGAGGTCACTGGGTGCCACACCATGGCTCGAACTCGCCGACACGAGGCGGCGACAGGCCCGGTTCACGAGCGGTGCCGTCCCCATGGTGGCCGCGTCGTCGCCGCCGCACGAGAGGGGGCAACTATCGGTCGTGGCACAGCTAATACGGGTGACGATGACGTAGCGGTTTCTGTTATATTGCTTCATATCGTAGCACCCGGCCGTATCGGATACAGGTGACGATGATGTAGTGGTTTCTGTTGTACTACCTCGTATCGTAGCACCTGTCATCATCGTTCTCGTTGGAGTATAGCACGAGGCATTGGTCGTGGCCTCTAGCGCATAGCAAACGAGGTGGCACTCAGCTGTGGCCTAGCTCATTTACAATTTTATCCTCTTTAAAAATTCTACTGTATAGATGGTAGTATAATTAAATTTTAACTAATCTGAATCATTTGGTCGTAAAGATTAAATAATTTATATTTATTTTAAGGTACCAAGAACTCATAAACTACTGCCAAATTGCAGCAAGCAGTTACGAGTCACCAAAGGCAAAGCTCAGTATGTAGCACTAGTTTTTTTTTTCTTCTTCGTACAGCTTAATGGCTGTCGATATCATTGTGTTGGGTGTGATTGCCTTGGGCGGCAGCATCCATGGGCGGCTTCCAGGTGGCGAACTCGCGAGCCGTTAGGTCAAGAACCGCATCGAGTAGGGACCTGAAACTTGCGCGGTCGATCGACCAGCACGAAGAAGAAAGAGAGAGAGCTCCATTGGTGCGTGGAGCTTGGAGTGGGGGCTGCAGCTAGAGGAGGTTGCGCGTGGGCGACCATGGCACATGTGTCTGTGCTCAGGTAGGCCACAGCAGCAGAAAAACACCTGGCCTGATGCCATTGGAAGCTCGGAATGATCCAAAATAATGCGTTGGTTTCTTGCATCATATCATACTCCAGATTCATATGCCGTGTTCGTACCTGCTGCTATTAGTCAGAGGGAGTGGTAGTTTCTTTCGGTGCCACGATGCTCATGATGAAAGGAGTTCCTGGTTCATTGGTTGCGTCGAAAAGATTGATCCTTAAATGCTCATGATGAAAGCATCATCATGTGCTGGCAAATGTGTTACATCTAGACGACCTTGGACAAAATCTTCGATCGATCGTCTCTCACAGTTGCTAAGAGATGCTCCATCAGTAGCATGCCATTGCCGTCATTGCATATTCCGGTCGATTCACTCGTCAAAAAGAAAGGGGAAAACATGCATGATGCAACGGGACAATGCGTCGACAACTCATCAGATGATCGGAGCCGGACCCGCCGGCATGTGTCGGGGGTCGCTTTTTACTGGGATCTTTGGCGAACGGCAAATGCCACCGAGTCATCAGTGGCTAAAGACGGCTCGTTTCGAGTCATCAGTGTAGGCCAGGACGCTGTTCCGGGGATGGAGAAGGAGCAGGTAGATCGTACCGCGCTGACGGAAGAGACAGTCGCCTTTCCGTTGTTTCTCGACGGTTGATGCGGGGGGCAAGGAAGCGACCTTGGCAAAGTGTGGCTGCCTGGCCAGACGGTGACTGACATCAGTGGTAGCGGAGTTAGGATTTAGTTATGTTCCAAGCTCAGTGTTAGAATGGTCAAGACTATTTGAGTTAAATCATAAAAATGTTACCTGAATTAGACTGAATTTACCCGAAGTGTATACTAGATATTTTTTCATACTCTAAACTGAAGCCTATTCTATTCAGGGTGTGGCTCTGCCGTAACCAACATGGGTCATGCGACAAAGGAAGCGGAAGTTAACGCTAATCTTGATGCACACCGTACGGCTATGACAGTGGGAGCGCCTGTACTCGAACGTGGATCGGTATTTTTCGAGGCAAGGGCAAGTCACTTCGGTGTAACGTGCCACTTTCCCTTTTTGTTGGCGACGCGGTAAGTCCCCACGACGCGATGAGCCGAACCGTACGTGGTGCTCGTGCACGTTTTCGCTCGGCACGTCGGCGAACGGACCAAGCCAGGTGACATCTCTATGGTACATTGGCAAGCCAGGCGACGGAATATAACGACTTCCAGATAGGTTCGAGCAGATGGGTGCTCAACGCTTGATAGCCGAAATGTCACCTTGGGTTACTTACTAGCCGAAGCAGCGTACGAAACAGTTGTCCACTTGGTTACAGTGACACGTTGAATCCTCTTCCCCACAAGAGCTGAATTGTATGCGAGTCATTGCCGTTGCCAGGAGACAAAGTACCTTTCGAGGGTAACCTTTTCTTCTGCCAAGTTGCTTATATCAGGCCCAGCGGATCCATCGTCTGATGGATTTTTAACTCGGCCGACAACGCTACGTCTTTTAACTCTTTTGGGAAGTGCGCGTAACACAGCAGAGCTTGTAGAACGTTAAGCCCAGGTTGCCAGGTTCCCAATTTAGGCCCGGGCTCGCCCCACCTAGTGCATCCTATCACAGGAATCAGGAGACCGGTCGCCTCCGTCCACACTACCGAAGAAATTAGAAGCCTATTACTGTAGTTACTAATGATACAGTAAAGCAAAGGGGTTATAAGAAAGCCGAGAAAAAGTCACTCGTAACCTAACACACTTTGATGGCAATAGAAGTCTGTGCTGGTATTTTAAAAGTTGGTAATGTCTTATCCTTTGCTAAAAAAGAGTTCTGGTGTCTCCCATGGTGCACTCAGACGTGTACTTATAGCCACAGAGGTTTATTTACATAAATATCCCTATGTTTTTTTTATCTTTATAGGGATATACATGTCTTTTCTTCTACTTAGAGTTACATAAGCACTCATATCTAAGCCTATTCTTCCATAGGCATATATGTCATTTCCTTGACCTTGTGAGCTTCCATAAAGTTATCGGACTATCCTGTTAGCGTCATGGGTTGTTTGGGTCAAGGTGGGGGCCACTCCCCCAACACCCATCCATTGAACGAACTGGAGAGTTGTTTCCCACCTTGCAGCACTTTAATTTCCCTATCCTTTGAATTAGCTTTGAAATAGGTATGCATTTGGTTCTAACCAAATACATGGATTTGCTATTTCACAAATGTTTGAAATTTAGCAAAATCATAGTTGATTTCCTCATCTTTGGATTGCGCGTGGTGATTCGTGCTTCGGTGAGGTTGTCTTTGTCCTCGCCGGTGCTTGGTGACGGTGAAGGCGGCAGCTGGAGAATTAGTGTTAGGGTTGACCAGTTTATGTTTCAAATTCATCGGTGCCCCTCTCCTGGCTTAAAGGAAGGGGTGAGGTGGCGGTGGACCAGTGGTGGCACCACCAGAAGCGGGCAAGGAGGGGGCAGTGGGTGAGGCCATAAGGGGTGGCGACAACCGAAGTGGTTAGGAGGCAGTGTTTGACCCAACGGCGATATTCGCCAAAGACGAGGAAGGAGGCAACATGGGGGATCTCATGAAAGAGGAGGAAGAAGGGAGGCGGCAACAACGAGAATGGGAGGTGGGGCGAAGAAGGATGTGGGGCGGCAGGTGGGGGCACGGGGGTGAGTGACGCCTGTAAGTTCAAGGAGACTGGCTAGAGGGGGTGAATATGTGCTTTTAAAAAACTTTTTGGCTAAAACTGAGCTTATATGTGAAAACGCAAATCAAATTGGTTTTGTACAATGACAGTCTATATCGTCTAGTTTCACCTATGTGCACCAAAACTCTATGTCAAAGTTTGCAATACTAGAGTGACAAGCAATCAATTCAATTTAGAGAATACAAATTACAAGACTATAAACGAACACAAAGAAGCAAACTCACGCGATATTTTACCGTAGTGTTCAAAAACTTGTCAATTTTCGCTAATCCACATTGAGGTAAGTGCAAACAAATTGGACCGGCTATACGAATTAAGTCAAGCACATCAATTCTTCTAGTGGTTGTTCTTTTCTACTTCGAATAGATAAGCTCCAATCTTCATAATATGTCGGTCTTTCTTACAAGTTTCTTGAGAAGATCACCGGACCACGACGCCTCCACGCTGTCTAGAAGTTCACAACCTACTCCAAGAGTAACAAGTCAAGTATCTTACTTGACTCTTATTAAGTGTAACAAATACAAAATGTTGATATTTAATCTACCTCTAGATACAACACATGTAATTAGGGATTTCTTTCCTTACTCATAAGGCACAACAATATTGAGAAGAGAAGACCACACTGCCGAAAAGAGACAGTCGCCTTTCGCCTTTCGTTGTTTCTTGACTGTTGATGGGGGCGAGGAAGCGACTTTGGCAAAGTGTGGCTGCCTGGCCATCGATGGATATTTGATAGAGAGGACGGTGACCGACATGGGTCATGGGACGAAGGAAGCGGAAGTTAACGCTAATCTTGATGCACACCGTGCGGCTATGATAGTGGGAGCACCTGTACTCGAGCGTAGACTGGTATTTTCGAGGTAAGGGCAAGTCACTTCGGTGTAACGTGCCACTCCCTTTTTTTACCCCCTATTTGTTGGCGATGCGGTCAGTGCCCACGATGCGATGAACCGAACCGTGGTGCTCGTGCAGCCCCGTACGCCATCGCATGTCTGCAGTCGGCACGTTCGCAGGTGATGCGGTCAGAAGAGCCTCCTTTCCTCACCTTCTCGGCGTGAATGATTGCCGAGTTTGTTCGTTCGGTCGAGCTGACGCGCCGAGCCAGCCGGGCAGATCGATCGCGCGGCGTGATCTCCCTGGCCGGTTCCGCGAAAGCTTCCTCGCGTACATTTCTATGGCACGTTGGTAAGCCAGGCGACGGAATATAACGACTTCCAGATGGGTTCGAGCAGATGGGTGCTCAACGCTTGATAGCCGAAATGTCACCTTGGTTACTTACTAGTCGAAGTAGCGTGCGAAACAGTTGTCCACTTGGTTACAGTGACACGTTGAATTCTCTTCCCAACAAGAGCTGGATTGTATGCGAGTGATTGCCATTACCAGGAGACAAAGTACCTTTCGAGGCTAACCCTTTTTTCCCTGCCAAGTTGCTTCCGGCGATTTATAGTTTAAGATTTTAAACTTTAGTGTTCACGAGAGATAATACACAAAAAAATAATTGATGTGGTTTTAGTTGATACAGCAGAATTAAATACACTTTTTATTATAATTTTTTTATTAATTTTGTCTTAACAAACATATTATTTAAAAATTAATTACTGTAATATAAGTTAGGAGTAAAAAAAATTGGGCTAATTAGTATAGCATAGACTTCAAGCCACAAACGGATCGATCTTCGGATGGATTTTTATGCTGAAACAGTGGCCTCGGCCGACAACGCTACGTCTTTTTGGGAAGTGCGCGTAACACAGCAGAGCTTGTAGAATGTTAAGCCCAGGTGGCTGCGTTCCCAATTTAGGCCGAGGCCCATCCCACCTAGTGCATCCCATCACAAGAATCAGGAGAAATTAAAAGCCCATGGTTCTAACATGAGCTACCGATTTGCTGTTTCACATACGCCTGAAATTTAGCAAAAACAGAGTCAATGTCCTCATCTTCGGATCGATCCGTGCTCTGGTGAGGCTGTCTTCGTCCTTATGATGGCGAAAATGTTGGTTATCCAGAGGGACTGTGCTGGACAAGGGCCACACACTCACCGTGCCAGCAGAATTGAGAAACGCAGCGGCCTTGCGTATGCAGTTTTGCTCAGGCGATCGCTTCCTCTCGTGTTTCAGCTGCCCATGGTTCGGGCCAACATGACGCCTGGCGCTGGCCGTGTCCTTCGTGTTCACGCTCCTCTTCATCGTGCCGAGCGTGCTTCTAGGCAAGCGCATGGCCGCCGCGGCCGGGAAGGCGAGCGCGGCGTACGAAGCGGCCGGCGGTGTCGTCCATCCGGACGGTGGTGTCCTACAGCGGGGAGCGGCAGACGCTGGAGCTGTTCGGGCGCGGGCTGGCTCGGAGCACGGCGCTCGGCATCAGGCAGGGCCTTATCAAGGGCGCCGCGATCGGGAGCATGGGCGTCATCTACGCCGTCTGGTCCTTCATGTCGTGGCTCGGTAGCCTCCTGGTCATCCACGTGCACGCCTAGGACAGCCACGCCTTCGTCGCGTGAAGGGGCGGATTTAGAATTAGCCCACCGACCAGTGACGCAGCAGCTTTTTTATGTAGGGTTTTTACAAAACTATTTAATTAATACTAATATTTATTCATAAGTTGATAAAATTCTAAATATTTTATAATAGTTAATCCTACAGATTTTAAGATCTGACTACGCCACCGCCAATCATGTTGTGGATTAGATTCTTTGTATTTTATAAATTTTATAATTTTTCTTGTAAGTTTTATAATTTTTAAAAGTGCTTTATGAGCTTTAGGTTCTGGCCTCAGGCAGGGCAGCGCTGGGCCTAATCCCCCTCGGCTCCATCTGCATCGTCTTGGCGGGAATGTAAGCACGCAATTGCAAACTACTCCGTTATTTGAAAGGACATGACAAGTAGATGCCTAATGGCTAATGGCGTTGTGCCGAGGTTTCAGGTGCATCATGATCGCGCTGCCGAACCTGCGGTACTTCGTCGACGCCACGACGGCGGCGTCCCGGATGCGAGAAATGATCGGCAAGCTCCGACCTCGCGAAGCGGCCGGGAAAGAAGGGCGCCATCAAGGAAAGGATTTAGGGGCCAGATCGTGTTCAAGGACGTGCACTTCTCGCACCCGTCGAGGCCAGACACGAGGGTGCTCAACGGCGTGAACCTGACCATCTCCGAGGGCGCGACCGTCGGCCTCGCTGGCGGGAGCGGGTCGGGGAGGTCCACCGTGGATCTCGTTGCTGGAGAGGTTCTACTGCCTGGACACCGGGGAGATACTGCTGGACGGTAATGAAATTGACACGCTCAATGTGGAGCGGCTCAGGAGCCAGATAGGCCTAGTGAGCCAAGAGCCCATACCGTTAGCCACGTCCATCAGGGAGAACATACTGTCTATCGCTATGTGAATTTGCCCCACACTAGCTTAAGCTAGCTAGGCATGTGATCGGAGCTAAGAGCATCTCCAAGAGTGCTCCTATAATTGATCCCCTATACTCTTAAATAGGAGCTATCCTAAACTCCAACTCTCCCTAAGATCTATGAATTGTACAACAGTTCCCCTATATCTCCATCTCCTAAAATTTTAAACTTGCCATGTCATCAATTTGGCCCACTTGCTGTTGGATTAATTGGGATTGGCCCATTTTAATTTAGCAATTAATCAAATGGAATTCCTAGGCCCACAACTAATGCTAGGTGGAAAATTGTTTAGTCCCATATGGAGAATTCAATGGGAGTTATACCACTTTAAAAGGTGGAACGAGGTAACCCCCTTGTGAAATTGAAGAGAGCCAACACGCGCGCGCGCGCTCGCTCGCTCGCCTCGCCTCGCCTCGCCATGCCACGCCGAGCGGTGCGGTGCGTGTGCGTGCGTACGCGCGCAGGCGTGTCGGGTGCGGGCGCGTTTTTCTTTATCTATTCGAAAATCGAAACGCACTGACTCGCTGGCAGTAACGGTGCAGTTACTAGTGGATTATGGCTGCGGTTACTTTCGAGTAATGGGTGCGCAGTTACTAGTGACTCGCTTCATTTTTGCTGTTACAAGAGAACAGCATAAGAAGGCTCTCCTCTCCATACGAAACAACAGTTCTCTCTCCCTCTGTTTTGTTGCTGCTCTCTGCAATCTCCGGTCCGGAACCTTGCGCGCACAAGTTTCTGGGCGAGTAGGCCTCCAGAACTCCGTCCGTTTGTGTACCTGCACGGGTAGGCGGGCGATCAAGTTTTTGGGGAGCGCATCGGCGCGACTACTCAATCTGCGACGTCTACTTCCTGGTGGTGAACTGTTCGCGGGACTGCACTGCGAACATCTTCCTGCATCAAGTAGGCCATCATGTCGACTGATGGTAACGGCGCCTCCGGTGTCACCGACACTGGCCCCGCCCGAGGGTATAATCTTAACACATCTTTGATGTATTTGTTTCTGTGCGCTATGAATATGTTAATAGGTGTTGCTGTTAGCTTGTTCGTTAGCGAATATGAATACATCATCGTTGATAGATCACTCATGCATGTTTATGTCATGTTTTATATGCTGAATTTCTGGATTAAAATATGTCGAAAATTGACTAGATTTCCAACAATCCAAAAACTTGATAGGTCTTTTTCGGTAGTTGGCTTTGCTGCGTCACTTAAACCGCACCCTCCGTTTGATGGTTCCAATTTTAAGAGATGGCGTGCACGTGCGATCCTATGGTTTACTGCCATGGAATGTTTTCATGTTGTACAAGGCAAGCCCGCTGAGCCTCTATCTGCTGAGGACGAACGTAAGTTCAATATAGCGGATAACTTGTTTCGAGGTGCACTTGTCAACATACTGGCAGATAACATTGTGGATGTGTACATGCATTTGCCTACGGGCAAAGAGATGTGGAATGCACTTGAGGCCAAGTTCGGAGTTTCCGATGCTGGCAGTGAGCTGTATGTCATGGAGCAGTTCTATGACTACAAGATGGTCGATGACCGTTCTGTAGTAGAACAAGCTCATGAGATTCAGGCGCTGGCAAAGGAGCTTGAGAACAATAAGTGCGAGTTACCGGACAAGTTTGTGGCTGGCGGTATTATCGCCAAGTTACCACCTTCTTGGTCGGATTTTGCTACTTCTCTAAAACACAAGAGGCAGGAGTTCAGTGTTACTGATCTCATTGGCACTCTTGGTGTTGAAGAGAAGGCGAGGGCGAAAGATACTCGTGGCAAGAAAGTTGCTGCTGAGGGAGGTTCTAGTGCCAATTTGGTGCAGAAGAAGAACCCTCAGGCTTCCCACAATAAGAAGAAAAATAAGCCTTTTGTCAAGCCCAAGGCTACTACTGAGTTTAAGAAGAAAGGCAAAGGAAAGGGCGGCTGCTTTGTGTGCGGTGATTCTGACCATTGGGCTAAGGATTGTCCAGACCGCAAGGATAAGCAGAAGAAGTCTGCCAACATGGTTATTAGTGATGCTGGAGGAACATCGGGGTACGGTAATTATTTACCTACAGTTCTTTCTGTTTGTCAATCACCTGAGTGGTGGGTTGACACTGGTGCTAATATTCATGTGTGTGCTGATATTTCCTTGTTTTCATCTTATCAGGTCTGTCGAGGTTCCTCCTTGTTGATGGGAAACGGATCGCATGCAGCTGTTCATGGTGTTGGTACGGTCGATCTGAAGTTTACTTCGGGAAAGACCGTGCAGCTGAAGAACGTGCAGCATGTCCCCTCCATAAAGAAAAATCTCGTCAGCGGATCTCTACTGTGTAGAGATGGTTTTAGGCTTGCATTTGAGTCCAATAAATGTGTCGTGTCTAAGTATGGAACATTTGTTGGTAAAGGCTATGAGAGCGAAGGCTTGTTCCGCTTTTCTTTGATGGATTGCTATAATAAAATTGTGAACCATGTGTGTAACGATGATGATGAATCTAATGTTTGGCATTCACGACTTTGTCATGTTAATTTTGGGTGTATGACGCGCTTAGCTAATATGAGTTTAATTCCGAAATTCACTTTGGTCAAAGGTTCTAAGTGCCATGCGTGTGTTCAATCGAAACAACCTCGCAAGCCTCACAAGGCAGCAAAAGAGGCGAGGAATTTGGCACCGTTAGAACTCATTCATTCTGATTTATGCGAAATGAATGGCGTGTTGACTAAAGGTGGAAAGAAATATTTCATGACGTTTATAGATGATTGCACTAGATTTTGCTACGTGTACTTATTAAAAACAAAAGATGAAGCGTTGGATTATTTTAAGATCTATAAAGCTGAGGTAGAAAACCAACTTGAAAGGAAAATCAAGCGGGTAAGGTCTGATCGTGGGGGAGAGTATTTTTCAAATGAGTTTACTTTATTCTGCGAGGAACATGGAATTATTCATGAGAGGACGCCTCCCTATTCTCCCGAGTCAAACGGGGTTGCCGAAAGAAAGAATCGCACTCTAACTGATTTGGTTAACGCCATGTTAGACACTGCGGGACTTTCTAAGGAATGGTGGGGTGAGGCTATATTGACCGCGTGTCATGTCCTGAATAGAGTTCCTACAAAGAATAAAGAAGTAACACCATTCGAGGAATGGGAAAAGAAGAAGTTGACTCTCTCATACTTGCGTACCTGGGGATGTTTGGCCAAAGTTAACGTGCCAATTGTCAAGAAGCGCAAACTTGGACCAAAAACCGTAGATTGTGTATTTCTTGGTTATGCTATGCACAGCGTGGGTTATAGGTTCTTAATTATAAAAACTGGAGTACCTGACATGCGTGTTGGTACAATCATAGAGTCCAGAGACGCTACATTTTTTGAGAATGAATTTCCTATGAAATGTGATGTACCTAGCTCATCTAGTCAAGAACCTATAATTTCCCTTGATTCTTTTGTGCCGATAGAACATGTTGAGGAAACGCCTATGGAAAATCCTAAGGAGGATAACGATGAAGTTACTCGAAAGAGTAAGAGACAGAGGATTGCAAAATCTTTTGGTGATGATTTCATTGTATACCTCGTGGATGACACTCCTAGAACCATTGAAGAGGCATATTCTTCTCCTGACGCTGACTATTGGAAGGAAGCAGTACGGAGTGAGATGGATTCTATTATGTCTAATGGAACTTGGGAGGTCGTTGACCGTCCTTATGGGTGTAAACCTGTAGGATGTAAATGGGTTTTCAAGAAAAAGCTTAGGCCTGATGGTACAATTGAAAAGTACAAGGCAAGGCTTGTGGCCAAGGGTTATACCCAGAAAGAAGGCGAAGATTTCTTTGATACTTATTCACCTGTTGCCCGATTGACCACAATTCGAGTACTACTTGCCCTGGCTGCCTCTCATGGTCTGCTCGTTCATCAAATGGACGTTAAGACAGCTTTCCTAAATGGAGAGTTGGAGGAGGAGATTTATATGGATCAGCCAGACGGGTTTGTGGTAGAAGGTCAAGAAGGAAAGGTGTGCAAGTTGTTGAAGTCTTTGTATGGCTTAAAGCAAGCACCTAAGCAATGGCATGAGAAGTTCGACAGAACTTTGACATCTGCTGGATTTGTTGTGAATGAAGCCGACAGATGTGTGTACTATCGCTATGGTGGGGGAGAAGGAGTGATCTTGTGCTTGTATGTTGATGACATACTGATTTTTGGGACCAACCTCAATGTGATTGAGGAGGTCAAGGACTTTCTGTCCAAGAGTTTTGAGATGAAAGATTTGGGAGTGGCTGATGTGATTCTTAACATTAAGCTACTGAGAGGAGGTGATAGTGGGATTACACTTGTGCAATCTCACTATGTAGAGAAGGTCTTGAGTCGCTTTGGTTATAGTGACTGCAAGCCTGCTCCTACTCCTTATGATCCTAGTGTGTTATTGAGGAAAAATCGAAGAATAACAAGGGATCAATTGAGATACTCCCAGATTATTGGCTCATTGATGTATTCAGCTAGTGCTACGAGGCCTGACATCTCGTTTGCTGTGAGCAAGCTAAGCCGGTTTGTTTCAAATCCGGGAGATGATCATTGGCGTGCTCTTGAGAGAGTAATGCGCTATCTAAAGGCAACCGTGAGCTATGGAATTCACTATGCTGGGTACCCAAAGGTACTGGAGGGCTACAGTGATTCAAACTGGATCTCTGATGCTGATGAGATAAAAGCCACGAGTGGATATGTGTTCACACTTGGAGGTGGTGCTGTTTCCTGGAAGTCTTGCAAGCAGACCATCTTAACGAGGTCAACAATGGAAGCAGAACTCACAGCATTAGATACCGCTACTGTTGAGGCTGAGTGGCTTCGTGAACTCCTTATGGATTTGCCGGTGGTTGAAAAACCGATACCAGCTATCCTGATGAACTGTGATAATCAGACTGTAATTATCAAAGTGAACAGTTCTAAGGACAACATGAAGTCATCTAGGCATGTTAAGAGGCGGTTGAAGTCTGTCAGAAAGCTGAAAAACTCCGGAGTGATAGCGCTGGACTATGTCCAGACAGCTAATAATCTGGCCGACCAATTTACAAAGGGTTTATCACGTAATGTGATAGATAGTGCATCGAGTGAGATGGGCCTGAGACCCACATGAGTCATACCACAGTGGTAACCTGTTCTACGTGATCGGAGATCCCGTGAAGTAGGATGGTGAAACAAGCTGTTGATTGACTAGGAGGAGAGATCTTTACAGGGCTCATTTCTTTAATGATGTACTTCTCTCCTATTCTGTATGGCAGGTTGGTTTTTACCTTAATGTGATCCGAGTGGCTTATTTAGAGCAGAGATGTCGGCCTACAGGACATCTTAGAAGGAACACACCTATATGAGTTCGACTGCTGGTCACAGTCTATGAGATTTGGGTGATCTCTAGATACTCATGAATAGGCATGGAGTATGACTTATACGCTCCAACCAGAGGGGATGCTTTAGGCAGCCTAGTACTAGTAAAGGAATTGGGTAAAGCTTGTTCGCACAAAACTGTCAATTCAAGGCATAGTCCATTGTTCAGTTGTGGATGAGTGTAACTCCTTTCCTAGGTGGATGTTCAACTTAACAGTCTCCATCGAAACACTGGTATATCAAACATCAGCAGAACTGAGAGCATTTCTCGTGTGCCTTGAAATTTGGTGGGGATTGTTGGATTAATTGGGATTGGCCCATTTTAATTTAGCAATTAATCAAATGGAATTCCTAGGCCCACAACTAATGCTAGGTGGAAAATTGTTTAGTCCCATATGGAGAATTCAATGGGAGTTATACCACTTTAAAAGGTGGAACGAGGTAACCCCCTTGTGAAATTGAAGAGAGCCAACACGCGCGCGCGCGCTCGCTCGCTCGCCTCGCCTCGCCACGCCACGCCACGCCACGCCGAGCCGAGCCGAGCCGTGCCGTGCCGTGCCGTGCGGTGCGGTGCGGTGCGGTGCGTGTGCGTGTGCGTGTGCGTGTGCGTGCGTACGTACGTACGTACGCGCGCAGGCGTGTCGGGTGCGGGCGCGTTTTTCTTTATTTATTCGAAAATCGAAACGCACTGACTCGCTGGCAGTAACGGTGCAGTTACTAGTGGATTATGGCTGCGGTTACTTTCGAGTAATGGGTGCGCAGTTACTAGTGACTAATGGCGGCAGTTTCTGGTCTCTTCATTTTTGCTGTTACAAGAGAACAGCATAAGAAGGCTCTTCTCTCCATACGAAACAACAGTTCTCTCTCCCTCTGTTTTGTTGCTGCTCTCTGCAATCTCCGGTCCGGAACCTTGCGCGCACAAGTTTCTGGGCGAGTAGGCCTCCAGAACTCCGTCCGTTTGTGTACCTGCACGGGTAGGCGGGCGATCAAGTTTTTGGGGAGCGCATCGGCGCGACTACTCAATCTGCGACGTCTACTTCCTGGTGGTGAACTGTTCGCGGGACTGCACTGCGAACATCTTCCTGCATCAAGCTTCGTCCTGCATCACGATTTGATCGACTACATCGAATAGGCCATCATGTCGACTGATGGTAACGGCGCCTCCGGTGTCACCGACACTGGCCCCGCCCGAGGGTATAATCTTAACACATCTTTGATGTATTTGTTTCTGTGCGCTATGAATATGTTAATAGGTGTTGCTGTTAGCTTGTTCGTTAGCGAATATGAATACATCATCGTTGATAGATCACTCATGCATGTTTATGTCATGTTTTATATGCTGAATTTCTGGATTAAAATATGCCGAAAATTGACTAGATTTCCAACACTTGCAGGTAACAGAATTCTTGTTGGGCACTCTCCCGCGCAACGCTCCTGCATGCCCAACTCCCAACTCCTGCAGCTTCCCGAGCGCCTTCCAGTTCCCATCAACAATGTGGCTGCCTCCTGAATGCAAATCCAGCATCATCTTCGGCGCCCTGGCATGGCAGAACTCCTTCCACAGCACCCACTTGGCAATCTATTCAAACCATTTGCACACGCAGGAGAGGACGGCAATCAGCCTGGGGTTCCAGTTCATGTGGCGCAGGACAAGGAACAGTGCATCCTCGCTGAGGTGGCCCTTGACGCAAATGCAGCTCGCCGAGTGCATGCAGCGGTGCTGCTTCACCACTAACACCATTTTCACTTTTCCAGCAATCAAATCATTCCAGCAACAATGCCCACCTCCTCATACCCCCTTCAATCCTGTTTCACATTAGTAGTTCAGTTCCATGCTCTCATGCAGAGCAAACTGATCACCACCACCACTATGACAAATCAACTAACACCCCGTTTGGCTCACAAGCAAGATGTGTAGCAGTTCATACTGACAAGCAAGATACTTTGATGACAGAGACAAGTTCGGGATTTTAATGCAAACTACGAAGAATGAAAAAAATAAATTAAGCAACTAATTTATACTACGTCTAGCGATGATCTCATCCCGAAGGAGCCTATAGTACTGCTGCTGCTGGACATCCATGCCGCTAATATCCACTGTCATAATTCGCTCTTCCTCTAGTGTTCTCTTGAAGTTGAACTCTTGTTTCTTAAGCGCAAACCATTCTTGTTCTAGTGCATGTGATTGTGCATATCTCTCCTCTTTCTTGCGCTCTTTCTCATCATTAGCGTCTTTCTTCTTGGACCACAAATATTCTAACGCCTCGCTGTACACATGACCTCCTCCTTGACGTGCTGCTTCTTTTGCCCTCTTCCTTCCCATTGGCCTCTTTGGGACATGGCATGTTGGACTTCCAAAATCGCTGTCATCAGGATTAGTAGGAGTACAATCTGTGGGACTTGAATCAATGGTAGCCTTCTGCTTTTTATGAGAGTGATTTGGAGCTGACAATTGTTTTTGCTTTGCAATCCACTTTGGCTAATGTTCCAACATATTCCAACAATGCAGGAATTGAAAATTTCTATGTTTAGGATCTTGGGCCTTGAACAAAACTTTTGCCTGCACAATCTGTACAATTCAACAGATGAAAAAATGTGTTTGTACAACCAGATAAAAAAACGAGAGCATATAGGTGTTGGCGTTACCTTGTCTTGGGCTGTCACACCGCTTTGCCTTCTACCCTCAATCTGGGCTACACATCCAGTAAACTTATTAACATTATCTTGAATGACACCCCAACGATGCGTGAGAGAATTTGCGTTGCGGTCTGAGGAGAAGTCCTTGTTCGAGTGGAAGTACTCGTGTATTCGATTCCAATATGTCGATCTATTTTGATTGTTGCCTTGAATAGGATCCATACTCACATTGAGCCATGCCGACACCGATAGTTCATCTTCCTTCATGCTAAAATTTTGTGTTCTTTTTTGGCTAGTTGTCACATTGGGAGTAACTTCCACATTTTGCTCTTCAGGATTGCTACCCAGTCCATCCCAAATCAACGGATTACTCCCATCATTCAACAAATTAGTAAAATATCCATCTCCTTCCATATGCCCTGTAAGAGATTAGTATAGTTCTAATCAAATATTTCTACGCAGCCTAAACATCAACACAGGGCATACTATGTCAACTAATCTAGAAAACTATTATGTAGATCTTTCTTGAATGCAGGTAATGCCATGAAATAGAACAGGGCATACTATTTTTCTAACTGTAAACAAATGATCATTACAGAGCAGAGCTTGATCCTTACAGTTCAAACTTTTCTTCTATTATCTCTGCATCATAAGCACTACAAGAATTTTTCCACTGCCCATCAAGTCTTACTAATGATCAAGGCTTAATAAAGGGATGGTCCATCAGATGTGCTGATTTCAGAGGGGTGGTTGCTCCTTAGCATTACATTTACATTCTCGTGTAAAAGCATGATTTATATGTTATAAGTAAACATGAATAAAAAAATGACGTATAGCCAATAAAAAAACAGTATGGTCCAAAGGCAAAGTGGACATATCATTCAGTCCAAACATATTATAAGTTTAGTCTTCAGAATAATCCATGCAAGGTGCAATCAAGGTACCCTTTTTTCCGTTTTGATATTGTTTAACAAGCATTGTTTTGTTCCCTAGGTAAGGCTACTGATCATGACCCTCAAGCATAAACAAATGTATGCACCCGCGCAATTGACAAACTAAGGCGGCAAGGCGATTCTAAAATGTTTGACACTCATTTGCACCGGAACAGGTCAAAAGTTCAGCCCAAAACTTAACTGACATGATTAGATCTGATAGCTGCAACTATATGCATGACTCCACGGATTAAGCACTCAACTCGATAGATCAATGTAATCTCAGACACGTGAAAATTGCAATCTACCTACCCAGATCACGGGCACGAACGTAACAGGAGTAACAACAAAGTAAACTTCACATCCCAAATCATAGTCTAAGTGCATAACTAACCCAAACCTCACAACTCAAATTGTCCCACAAGACATCTCCACGAAGAAAACAAACCAGAGATCTCACGCCGGAGGATGGGGTTGGCGTCGGACGACGGGGGCGGCGCCGGAGGACGGGGGAGGCGCGGGCGATGCGGGAGGACGAGGACGACGGGAGCGGCGCCGGAGGACGGGGGAGGCGCGGGCGATGCGGGAGGACGAGGACGACGGGGGCGGCGTCGGACGACGGGAGATTTTGGAGGGGAATGGAGGAGGAACGAGCGCAGGATAGTGGGAGAAAGGGTAGAGTGCGCGCGTAGGGGGAAAAAATTACGCGCGAAGAAATTTAGGGGTGGTGGGAGTGCTCCTACTTTTGAGAGTTTTGAAGGATGATTTAGGAGCTCATTTAGGATAAGAGTTTATTTAGGAGTATTGTTGGAGAACTTTTTTTCTACTAAATACCTAAATTTAAATTTAGGAAACTGGTTAGGAGCACTCTTGGAGATGCTCTAAGTTTATCACCCCCTCCCCCCCGCATTATACAGAGGCTAACTCTGTTTTTTCCTCCCGTGTTTTCCAATGTTTAGCTATTACTTTCCCCTCTAGTGTAGGACCTACTACCATACCGATTTAGTTTTTTAAAATGATACGTTTCGATACTGATCTATACTAATGTACCATTTCGAATTTAATATATTTATTCATAAGTATGTGTGTACACACATATATATATAATTTAATTTAAGATCTCACTTTAAATACATATTCGTTAACATGAACAAACCTGAGAACCAGTAATAACTCGCTATTAGGTAGTATGAAGTTCCATTGGAACCCAGATTAAATTCACCGAGGAAAAGATTCACCTATTAGCTTAGCTGCTTGACTTGTGCACGTGCCATATGTGGTGTAGCCGAGGTGGATAGGGATGTCCTGTCTGTCTGGGACCAGAAGAAAGGACGAGGACTGGTTGCCGCTACTTCGTCGTGTTTCCTAGAGGTGAGATCTAGAGGTCCTTGGCGTCAATGTCCAGAGCAACCGGCAGATTTGGAGAGAGTGGCTTCGGAAGCAACTGCCTCGCGCGGTCTACGTCGGCAGCCAGTCGAGGTCGATAGCAGCGCAACCATGCGGGTGGAGGCATTGGTCGAGGTTGGCCATGGATCGAAGCTTCTGTGCTAACAAGTAGGCCTGGTTGATTTTCTATTATGCTGGACTCGACCCTTCTACCTTGTCTTGCTCTAGAAATTTTTTTTGTTGCCTTCTCCCCTCCCAATATTTGGACCCGAGGCTACGGTAGCTCCTCCTCTTAGAGCAAGTATAATAAGAGGCTGTTAGTAGGCTGTATGCTGAGGTGAAGGAGAGAGAAGAGAGGTGGGCTGTAAGTTTACAGCCAGCTGAAGCACAAGAACCAAGAAACTTTGTGAGAGAAAAGGGTGGGTAATACAGCCTTCAGCTGGCTGTAAACTACTATATAAATGGGATGATAAGTGGGTTGTAAGTGTTCATATAGCCAACTGAAGGCTGTATTATTAGCCTTGCTCTTAGCATCACATCTCTTACCACCACATTGTACATGCTCTAAAATGCCGTCGGTTTCCCAAGCCAATGCTGACGGTGTCAGTCTGACGCACCAATCACCTCGTATGGATCGACCGATCGACGCAGGCTGGCGCCTGTAAATCGTAATTACGTGTCTCGATCAGGTGAAGCGCGCACGAGATTAGGGCCAGATTAATGGTGTTTTTGCCTAAACGTGCTTATGCTATCGCCCTCCTCTGCGTGATGTCGCGGCCTGCGCGCGGTGGCATGGGGCCCCCCCGGCTCGGTGGTTAGCGGCAGGAAGTCACGTTTGATTGTCGTCCGTACTCCGTCTCCATGCGAGGCCCTCTCGATTTGATTCGCTTATCGTGTGATGTCGACTGAAATTGATATCCCACCTCGCCTATCGGTCTGTGCCACAAACGCGATTGGCTATCAGCGAAACAATCGAGTATCTGACGCTAACATCACCGTAGTAAACCCCATCCGGTTAAAAATTAGGCCCCATTTGGCACAGCTCCACCACCCGCTCCTAGAGCTGTTTGGAGCTGTTTTGTGCCAAACGGGGTACAACAAAATAGCTCCACCCAAGGAGTCCCTTAAAACCTGCTGAGACAAAAGTAGCTTCTTGGGTGGAGCTGAAAAAAGTAGCTTCACCTAGCTCCACTTGTGAAGTCAAAAAAAAACAGCTCCACTTGTGAAGTGGAGCCGTGCCAAACAGGCCCTTAGTGTTTTCATTTTCTTGTGGGATCAAAGTAGGTGTTGTTCTAGGTTACGTCAGTCAAACAATTTTAACTTTAATCAACAATATATCTATGAATATATAGATCAATAGTATGAAAATAACATAAGTAAATTTATGTAGAAAATAATTTAATAACACTATAATTTTGCTATGTTTTACAAAAAAAATATCGTAGATACAAATCGGTGATCAAACATACGTGCATTTGAGACCTTTTCGGTGTCAGAACTGCACCTATTTGTTGTCGAAAGGAGCAAATTAGTGTCCTAAAAAAATAGGGTGTTGCTAACGCCCGAACGTCCGATCCAGAAGCTAGTGCCGTACGGTCGGCCGTAACATTCACCACTCATGTATATAACAATTTTTGGCCATATATACAACAAAATATTTTAACAAAAATATCAATGTTGCAACGATGATTACTAATTGTTGCATACATGAACGCAGAATGTTGCATAAAAAAAACAAACACTTACCCCCATGGCAGGCACGGCAAGGTCCTCGAACACAGTGGCGATGGGAAGGTGGCGTGCACGGCTTGGATTCGGCGTCAAAGTAGAAGGCCACCTGCATCCTCGTGGCGCGCTTGAGGACGACCGAAGAGGAAGTCGACGGCGGTGGCCGGATCCGGTGCCGGCGGCGCTGGTGTCAGGGGTAGGGTGACTGGGGCTCGTATTCGTTGCCGTGAATGGGGATGGGCATCGTGCAGAGAGAGGAGTGGGTGACGAGAGCGTCCGACGGAAAATGTCTAGATCGGACGTATGGACTGTAGCAATACCAGAAAATAAAATGGACAATATGCTCTACAGGTGAGTAAAAAATGGACGATTGCTCAATTATGCAAATAATAATAATAATCATGTAAGTATATTTTGAAGATAAACCTCATCTATCTGATGAAGCAGTGAGCCACGAGAGATCATCATCAAGAAATAAATAAAGAACTTCAGATTAATACCGCGTTTGGATATGCATCCAACAGAAGGGGTAGGATGTAACACGTGTTCCGAGTCAGCAACTGCCCAGCCAAAAAGAAGCCAAACCACGCAAATCTCCCCTCTCTCCCCAATCCAACCCGTCGCAAGCGCAGCGCCCACGTGTCCCTGTCCGAGCCCTCCGCACCACCATGCGTACCACATCTAGAGGTCGGCCCAACTAGGCGAGGCAGCACTAAGAGTGTGAACAAAACAGATAATTTCTGCCTATTCGATTGATCGATCAAAGGTTTATAGAGCAAATATAAAATATATAAGTGGGTATCTAATATCATCCGTGTCTAACTTTGATTCTAAAGAAAAATATAAATTATAATACGTGATGAGTGATATTCGTTCGTATATATTCGTATGTCAAGTGATATGAGAAAGTGTTGTGACTTTATTTATGAATAAGATAGCATATAGACAGATTGCTACATCTAAACACACCGAAAATATTGAGTGCTCTACCTTCGATATCTCGGCGATTAGTCTTTTCATGTTCGTTCTGATTGCACCATATTATACAATGTTCGATATAAATAAAAGGATAGTACTCTATGTTCTCCCTTCGATACCTCAAAGATTAATATCTCTATGTTCATTCTATTTATACCATATTGTTCAATATCCTAGGTAATACAGCTTATGGTTGTACCCTTAAGTAGCACTGTAGCAGCGCGTCACGCTGCGGGTGGCCCCCACAGCGGCCTCCCCCGATCCACTTGCTGACTCGGATCCTCCTCTTCGAGCCAAGTCTCTGACCAGTCCAATCTCTTCTCGACGCATCCACCAATCCACCATTGGCAGTTGGCTGATTATTATGTCCAGCCGTCCAAAATGACGCGCACCGGTCGGACAAATCCTCCCCGTTGCCGCCGTTCATTTCCAGCCGGCGTGTAGCTGTGCACTGTGCGTGTATCGCGTCGGCCTCCTTTCTCGACGGCATTATTAGCTGCCGCTGAGCTTGAGGCTTTGAGCTCTCCTCTCCCATTCCTCTTCCGTATCGCTAGGAGGTTCGCTTGCTTCGTTCGTTAGATTTTTTTAGCAGTTCCTTTTCTTAGCTAGACGTCGAGTTCGCCTTGTTGATCTATCAGGAGAACACAGGGATTTGGCAAAGGATTTTACAAGGGATTGATGACGTTCTGCGCGGATTTCGATGCGCTCCGGGCGGCGGCGGCGGACGTGCGGGTTGTCACGTCGGACGGGCGGAGCATCGCCGCGCATTCCTACGTTCTTGTAAGCAAACTTGGCGTTCATGTTTCTTCTTTGTTTTCCTGCCCTCCCGGTTAGTTCTGGGTCAGGCAGGGTCTTGCTTTGCATCGTTGTTGATTCTTTGGTTTGGAGTTTGGCGGCGATTAGGCCTCGGCGTCGCCGGTGCTGGAGCAGATGATCGACAGGGCGCGGCGCGGGTGGGACGCCGAGTGCACCATCCGCGTCCTCGGCGTCCCCTCCGACGTCGTCCTCGCCTTCCTCCGCTGCCTCTACGCCTCAAGGTAATACAAAGATCGAAGAGTTTTATCTGTCCTGAACTGATCCGAACCGTTCGTCACTCTGATCGGACGGAAGATACGCTTCCGCTCGCGAGCAAACGAGCAGAATGATCTGACACATTAGGGGACGCCTTCGCAGGGTGGCGCTGGAGGAGGAGGTGGTGGTAGGCGCGCACGGGGCGCAGCTGCTGGCGCTGGCGCACGCGTACCGGGTAGGGTGGCTGAAGCGGGCGGCGGAGGCGGCCGTGTCCGCGCGGCTCGCGCCGGAGCGCGCCGTGGACATGCTGAAGCTGGCCAGGCTGTGCGACGCGCCGCGGCTATACCTGCGGTGCGCGCGCCTCGCAGCCAAGGACTTCGCCGCCGTCGAGCGGTCCGAGGGCTGGCGCTTCGCCCGCCGCCACGACCCCGCGCTCGAGCTCGAGCTCCTCCAGCTCCTCGAGGACGCCGACCAGCGGAGGGAGCGGTGGGCGCGGGAGAGGGCGTCCCAGGAGGCTTACCGCCAGCTCGGCGAGGCCATGGCCTCCCTCGAGCACATCTTCTCCGGCAACGGCGCTTGCGCGGACGCGCCGTCGCCGTCGACGGACAGGCCGCGCGCGCCGTGCGTGAGGGCCCGCACTTGCCGCGGCCTGCAACTGCTGATGCGGCACTTCGCCACGTGTTCGAGGAAGATAGCGCCGGGCGGCTGCACGCGGTGCAAGCGCATGCTGCAGCTCTTCCGCCTCCACGCCTCCGTCTGCGACCGGCCGGACCAGGCTTGCCGCGTGCCGCCGTGCAGGTGAGAAAGCAAAAAAAAAAACACACACACACACACACACACATCTTCACATGGTAAATCTGTACATCTTACTCTGATACACTCGAGATATTTGTGCACGAGTTTGATAGCCTGACGGCTCGACGAGTCGCCACAAAATTGTCCGGCGAGAGTACTACGATGTCAGGAAAATGTTGCCAGATCGCCAACCAAGAATCAGGCTGGCGAGATGCCCTTTCTGCGAATGGGATCCGCTTGTTCGTACCGCGAAAAATGGACGTAGCTTTCATTCGTTTCCGCGAAACATGGCACGAACGGACATGGCAACGCGGCGAAAAATCGCCGTCCACATGCACGACGAGTCTGACCGGCGCGTGCCTAGCTAGTAGATATTTGGAGCGTTGCCAATTAGATCCTTTTTTTTTCTCGCACGTATCATGGTTAGATCAGAGGATTGGGGACCGATCACGTTTCGTTGTGGTTGGTAAATTTGCGCAGCCATTTCAAGGCCAAGATGCAGACGGAGAAAGCGGACAGGACATGGCAGCTCCTCGTGAAGAAGGTGACGAGGGCTAGGGTGATGTCGTGCTTGGCCGACAGGAAGGTATCGGAGGTTGTGGCCATGTCATGGGCGAGGTACAGCGGCACAGTGGCCAAATCGACATGAGAAGAAAATCACGCGTTGCCATCTCCATCTGGCATGGATGGTTTTGCCGTAATCGTCAGGAGCACTGCAAAAATAGCTTATCACGTCGTCATGGTTTTGTAGTGTGAGCATGTAAGCAGGGAGGTGTAGTTAGTGAATTCAGATTGTATATTATTTGTAGCTAGCTAGCCTTTTATGTACTTGAGTTGAAGCAAGGAACTGATGCCCTTCTTTTAATCATTTATATATTAGTTTTCATATATCACCCTGGCGTTCAGTTACCCCGATTATCTCATCTAAGCACGAACGTAGCAAACCTTTTTTAGGGGAACGTAGCAAACCCTCACAGGAAGACGTAGCAAGCAATTGTACAGTGAAAACTTGGGCAATTTTGCAAAAACGGGCCTGAAGCCTCGGCCCCAAAGGCCCACAAAAACACATGTACTCCCCGGTTAAATTAAAACATCTCATTCCTTCTCCAAGGCTGGACTGGGCTGGCTTCTACGTCCCTGACAAATCCAGGAACGCTAGCCCAACCTGACAATCGTCGCCCATCTAAGGATCCGCTCAAAGAACATAAACTTCTGGTTTATATCTTTGCCAGTTAGTTTTTAGCTGAAATCGTTGTTAGTTTTTTAGATTATTTAATTAATAAAATAATAGAATAAAAAAATAAAAATAAAAAAACGTAATATCATCACGGATAATGTAAATGAATAAGAGGAAAAAAGAAAAACAAAAAAAGCTAAAAAATATTGAAATTATAAGCTGATATGTTCCAAATACCTTTTGATTTAAATAAAAAAAATCAAAGCTAAAGCCATTTATAATAGGACTAAAACTGCAACAACAACAAAAAAAAAAAAAGCCGTCGCACTGTGCGTACAGCCCCTGGCTCACCGCGCACCACGAATGACCAACTGCAACCGTGAGCAAGTCCTCTTCTTCAGCTTTGCGAACACCCCCCAGAAGAACACACTTTTCTACTCACCGTGGGCGGGGACGGATGGACGAGCGAAACAACGAGACGTCAGGCGGCATCAGCATCTCTCGGGGCGAGGAGAGGAAAGAAGGCATTGGCGTTGGCGAGCACCACGCAGGCCTCTCACCCCAAATCTCAAGCCGCGCGACACCAACCAAAGACGCACGCCTTCCCTCGGCCGATCCGCCCGTGCGACCTGTCACAGCACCCGGTACGTACCTTTCACCGACTCCGTGTCAAGTTTTTGCCCTGTGTTGTAGCATGGCTATAAAGGGATACAGAATATCTTTTTTTAATAGGAGGCATAGTATTAACATAACTAGAGCAAAAAAATAGTGGTAAAAATAAGTAGATCTGACCTTTTTATACTCTTTTTGGGTGGGTTTATATATATAAGTGAGATAGGATGAGAAATTCTTACCATACCCTTTAATAATTACAAAAGGTATGGGTACATTGCTATATTCCATCATACTATTGGGTATATACTATTAGACCTGCTGCCAGGGCCGGCTCAACGTTTTCAAGGGCCCTAGGGCGAATTCGGCTCTATGGGCCCTTTACTATAAATTTTTTTCCTACTTATAAAATATGCAGTTTAAACTTTATATTGTCTAAAGTGACACAAATCAATAGTTCTAACATGATAAACTAATTAGGTACTAACTAGTTTATAAACCAAATGTAACTAGTAAGAATTAATTTACCTCAAATAGGAGCGACAAATATCCAATATCTTTCATAAAAGGAACTTCTTCTAGCACTTCTTGATGCAAAATCATTAATAATAACATCGAGATCAATGTCGTTCAAGATATTTTTCTCAATGCAGCACATAGTCAAGCCATTCAATCTTTCTTGCGACATAGAGACCGCAAATAGTTTTTCAGCAATTTCAATTTTGAGAAACTCCTTTCAGCTGAGGCTACAGTCACAGGTACAGTTAGAAGAATTCGATATGCAACAAAGATATTTGGGTAGCAATCTGCAGCTGTAACGAATTGAAGAATCTCAGATGCCGACATCTTATCATTTGGCAAGGTGACTTGCAGCACTTTTAATTCAGAGAAAAAAAATCATTGAACTCAACGTCAGATGACCCATCATGAGAAAAAGCTTGTACAAAAGTAGTGCAACACCTCCGTAGATCATTATCATCCAGAGACTTTAGATTTTTTGAGTTGAATAAGAAACCAAACGCATTTTCAAATGCCTTCAACTGCTCACATTTTCAAACACCTCTGTTGCGGCTTGCGTGGGGGGTGGGCCCTCCCTGGCCCGGGGCCCTAGGCCGACGCCCCCCCCCCCCGGCCTACCCCCAGAGCCGGGGCTGCCTGCTGCAAGGCTCAGTCGTTTGGGGCTGGATCACCCTACAATAGTACTTCCTCGACAATAACCACGGAGGTCCTAAGAAGTGAGCTGACGTGACTAATTGTCCCAACCCCCGGTCCCCCGGCAGTAAGCACGCAAGTGCCGATGGGCGAGCTGATGCAGCTGGTAGCCCCAGCCCATGGGGGGTGTAGACTCTACAAACCTCCCGGAACAGGGTTGTTTCACCGATCTTAACATGGTCACAGAATCTCCTGGCAGAGGCTGGGCCGGCGCACGAAGGTCATGCCCCAGACTTGGGCAACGAGTAAACACGAGCGACGAAATCCAACGTCGAAGGCTCGGGTGCCCCGTTGGGCTGGTGCTTCCAACGTAGTCGGCGCGCGGATGCAGACGACAGTGGTAGGATGACCACGAGTTGGTCACGAGGTGGTCGAAGAAGGCCTCATGACTACGTCGCTCATGACGTTGTCGTGGGCATCGACGTAATCGGTAGTGGGGCAAGACTTGAAGCACATGTGCTCTGTCCCCCACTGCTTGGATAGTTGTCAGCGGAGAATCGATGAAGGCGTGACCACAAGGTGGCTGAGCGTATGTCGGCAAAGCTGTGACCCAGACATGGTCGTGTGTGGATGAAGTGTCAACAAAGTTTGGACCCCATAGCGGTCGGACGATTGCCTATGAAGTCACTACCACGAGGTGATCGATGGAGTTGGGACCACGAGGGCGGTTGATGAAGTTTCGACCCTAAGGGATCGGATGACATCGCCAAAGGTGCGACCACAGGGTGGTCGTAAGTGTCAACGAAGTCGGCGGTGCGTGAAGGCTTTGAACACGTGCTCCGTCTTGACCACGAGGGCGTATATGACCCCCTGGGTGGTCGAACGGAGTCACGATCGCGAGATGGTTGAACGGGTGCCTACGATCACGTGGTGATTGCACAGGCGTCTACGACCACGAGGTGGTCGGATGGAGTCGCGACCATGAGGTGGTCTGACGAGTCTATAATCACGAGGTGGTTGGACGAAGTCTATGACCATGAGGTAGTCGGACCGGCATATACGACCACTAGTGATCAGATGAAGTCATGGCCGCGAGGTGGTCAAATGGAGTCACGACCATGAATTGGTCAGATGAGCGTCGATGAAGCAATGATCGCGAGGTGACCAGTCAAGTAGTGATGAAGTCATGACCACAAGGTAGTTGGACAAGCGTCGGCAAAAATCCAAACTAGGAGGCGGTCATAGACATCGACGAAGTCTCAACCATGATATGGTCATAGATGGGGAAAGTTGATCATATACCCTCCTTTTATTTTGAGAATTCAGGATTTACCCTCCCACCTCAATGACATGTGGGGTCATCATAAGTCACTGACATGTGGGCCAAGAGGGTAAATCCTGAATTTCCATCTAAGAGGAGGGTATATGATGAATAAATCCGTCATAGATGACGGAGCGTCCCACACCGTTTAGACTTGGCATCGATGAAGGCAATGATGAGATGAAGTTTTAAAGTGCGTGCTCTGTCCCCCACCATTCGGACTTGGCATCGACAAAGATGGTGGTGCGATGAAGCCTTGAAGCGCGCGCTTCGTCCCCCACCATTCGGGCTTGGTGTCGACGAGGGTCGTAGATGTCGCGAGCGCGCTCCATCCCCACCGTTTAAACTTGGCATCGACGAATGCGGTGGCGAGACAAACCTTGAAGCGCGCACCCCGTCCCCCACCACGAGGTGGTCAGATGGGCGTTTACTACCACCAGGTGGTCAGACGAACGTTTACGACCACGAGGTGGTCAGACAGAGTCGCGACGGCGAGGCTGATGAGGTCGGAGATGCGGAGCCGAGGCCGATGAAGGCCGGAGGGCACGAAAGCCAGCGGAGGCAATGCGGAATTCCCGCTGAAGACGTGGGAAGCGAGGCTCGATGTTTGCCGACATTGTCTGGCCTGGAGGTCCAGTGCAGATACTCACGGAGGCTTGGTGCAGTTCCCGCATGCGGAGATCTCGCACGGGGGGCATGCGGAGGCCAGAGCCTATCTTTACCATGTGTTGAGGTCGACTCCTTGGTGTCAAGATGGCGGTGCGAGGGCTCGACACAGAGGTGACCGATGCGGAAGGCAGCGGCGATTGCGAGGGTACTTAACAATGATGATAAGCAGCTCGCATGTATGACTTTTGTTACCTCCGGACCCCATACAGTTACAACAACGATGACGTCGAGGTCAATCATGTTCAAGCTCGACGTCGCATGCATCGGTGCTTAGTCGCCCGCATGGTCGACAATGACGGATGTGCTACAGATACCGTTGAGGTGCGAGCAGGCGCAAAGAAGCACCATGGATGAGGTTGCTGAGTATGACCCCGCTCCACTTCTGCAGGTGAGAGGGGGTAGTCACCGGAAGCAGCTCCGAGTGTAACAACATTTGTATATCATTATGAAGCCATACACATCAAGATGAACTTATCTGGGTGCTTGCAACGCGGGCAACTATTCAGCGTAGGAAAGTCCCTCCAGCGGTAGCTTCTTTAGCACCCTTCTTTGCGCAGCTTCTTGCGTGGTCTCCACGGACGGCACCAACTGTTGTAGCATGGCTACAATAGGAGTACAGGGTACCCCTCCATGGGAGATATAACACCAAGAGAACTAGAAAGAAAGCTATTAGTAATAATGAGTGGACCTGACCTCCTCATACTTCGCTTGGGGGACTATATCATGAGTGGTGTAGGATGAAAAATTCCCATTCTACTCCTTACTAATTACAAAAGGTACGTGTATATTGGTATATTCCTTTATACTATTAGGTCTATTCTATTGGGCCTGCTACAAGGTTCAATCACTCATTGGGGCTAGGCCACCACCACAACTCCCTGTTTTTTTAGCTACGGTTGATTATTTTTATATGTATTTTTCGAGATAGTAGTGAACTACAGAGATATTAACGTGAATAGTGCACATAATTTTAGACTTAGGAAGTTATTTAGAAAATATGTTTTAAAAACCACTTCATTTGTTTTAATTTTCAGATAAACAAAAAAAATAAAAGACCAAAATTCAAAAGGCAAAACAATAGGACCTTTTAACCGTGCGCGCTACGCAGATTCCTCAGGTGGAGAAAGCTTTAGGTCCTACTTATTTATGCTTGAGCTTCTAATTTCTAGTTTATTTTTGACTATTTCTAAATTTCATTTTTTCTGGTTTTTCAGCTTTTTTAGTTTTTTTACCGGTTCTTTTTTCCCATATTTGTTTGCGCTATACTCGATGAGCTAACCCATTTTTTCTACTTTTAATTTTTTAAATTTAATTATGTCAAATAAACTATTATCAGTTACAATGCAATTTCAGTTAGTGAAAATTTAGTCACGAGCCACTAAAATTTAGCCTAACTGAGTGGGCTGTTAGTACAATTGATGCCTGCCCCTGTGCTGCGAAATTCGACTTTTGGTGAAGTTCTAGGCGGAGCGGCGAATGGGCTCACGGCGATCTGTATTCTTAGGGCCGCCTTTCTGCATGCTCGATCGATCGGTAGCTAGCTAGCCTTGTTGCTGCAAACTCGTAACGTCTCCAGTATATTTCAGTGCGATCTATCATTTGTCCCGAACTTTTTCGCTTTGTTGCCCCGCCTATCACAGTAGCCCGGCACCAAGTGATTGCCCCTCGTTCATTACTAATCTACTGCTACTTGCTTTACGTAGCTGACGAAGATGCGGGCACAAATTCTAGCTTTGGATTACTACTAGTAACACAACCTCACTTGTGCCGACAATCTGTGTTTGTACAAAATTGTTTTTTTCCCTGTGTCTTATAACTTTTAGTTTAAAATTTTGAATTTTGATTGTTCACGAGAGAGTATGAAGATGAATACTCACGTATAATTTTAGCCAATATAGATAAAGTTAAGATAGTGTCTACTATAATCAATTTGTAGATTTTATCTTAAAAAATACACCATTTAAAAATTAGCCGCTATAAAAATTCAAACCATTGACATAAAAGGTCGAAGGCATTTCCTTCGCTAGCATGCAGGGTCCAGTGGTCGGTGAACTTCACCTGGCAACTGTATAAGCACTGTGCAGTGCACATACAGGGCCGTCTAGCTAGCGGAGTACTTCACCTTCCTGTGTACGTACCAGTGAAAAATATATCGGCTTACAAATTTTATATGAGAGGAGCGATAGGAGCGGTAACCGTTAGCTTTAGGATTTTTTTGTATATTTTGGACGAAAATTTTGAATCAAAAAAAATAAATTTTGTTTTTTATTTTTAGATGAAAATTAGATTTTTTTTTCTTTATTGGTTTAAAATTTTATAGGAATCTGTCAGTAACCCGGTAACCGTGGATTATCGGCGAAATTTTCGCGATGGCGTACCACTAATGCTGTACGTCTGAACATTACTAAAAAGGCAACGTTCCCGAAGCAGCCGTGCCGGGGCGAAACCGGTGGTCAAAAGCCTAAACACCCTTCTGCTGCACTCCTCGTGGTTCCACAGAGCCCTAGATGGTCCATGTGATCCTTGCTTTTGATCGATGAAGCCCATTTGGTTTAGTAGTACGGCAAACTGCAAAGCGAAACCGGTGTGAATTAGAGCGGCGGTACTCGGTGATTTCGCGGTAGATTCAGTAAAGTAGGAGCGTTCAGTACGTGTCTCCTCCTTTTGTGAGTTCCCATCAGGTTTGCTGATATGGGAGATATCTCTGTCTGAAACTCTATGAAATATAAACCCTCCTGCTGCTCATTCAGAGGTTCGTAGAATTGCACTACTGTTGTCGTGCCTTGCGTCTGTTGAGCATCCAGAAAGGAAAAAAAAATCAGAGATAAAGTGACTGTAAAGTGGACCACCGAATGGTCATTGTTTTCGTACTGCCAAAATAACTGAAGTAGTAACATGTTCAGGATAAGTTTTGAAAGGTGATATAGTGATACGGCATAGACAGTAGCTAGACAGGGACCGAATAAGCTGGCCTTCTGAGAGTATGAGAGCCGTTTAATTAGAAAGAGAGTATCTAAATATCACCCGGATGAATTTATGGCCATTGGATCTCTAATCCAACGGTCTTAAATCTGGATAATAGTTAGGAAGGAAATATCTAGATGATGTTTAACAAAACCTAATTAGAAACGTAACGGCGGGATTGAGACAATCAAGATATGCATCTTCTCATGAGAAGTTATATGTCTAAAATTATTTGCCTGCCTCCATCTCCAGTTCTCCACTGGTGGTGATTCTTGATAGAACAGCACTCATGCTGTTCGAACTTCATACAGTCAAACGATGCACAAAACTCAAATCAAGTAAACGATGCACAAAACTCAAATCAAGTGAAAATGTGAAAATACTAGCCATACGAACGGTAATGCAACAGCTTAAATGGCACACATCACATTTTGCTTAGGGGTTTTGATAACATCTTCTAAAAGAGTCAAAAAGTATTATCTGCCAAAAGTGAGAATAATATGCCTTGATTTGTTCATGAAACATGAATTCATTCCAATGGTTATGAACAGTGGTCAGTCGATGAATAACATGAGCAAACAGTACATAGCAAATGCTCCTTCAGTGTACTTTTTCCATTATGGTTGACATGTTTAGTACATAAGCATTTCCAAGTCTGGAATTTGAGTCTAGCTGCTGACCTGCTGCTATTTCACTTACAGAAGAAGCAGAAACTTTATACCAACCGAGACTACAAGACCTCAGCACCTTCTTACAAAAATGTAACCAAAAGTAAGCATTAGCAGTAGTACTATATCTGGGTATATATCCTAGTAATAACATTTGGTCAGGGGGCAAAATTTGAGTGCACACATCTGCACGCTGGAAACATAGACATAGATACACATACTGAAGAAAGAAAAAAAAGCACATGATGGATCAACTTCTCCTGTCATCATGCTAGCTCCAATCGATGGTTGCTGCCGGAGCCTGGTGATCGGAGAGTCGAAAGTTTCAGGATTTCTGGTGCTATCAAAGGGCTAGCTGAGTCAGTTGTGCTTCGGCGTGCGCCGCCGCACACTAGAGTAGTCCATGGTCATGAACGACCTCGTCTGCTTCCTCTCGTCCGCCCATTGCTCCGCGTGTTGCCTTCTGTCATGCAGCCTGATAGCACCTTCTCAATCCATAACCAAAGAATGGTTTCAGAACTCAGTGATCACTACTAAACAGCTCGCATTAGGAGTAAAGAGCTAGCAGCAAAGATGAAAAAAAAACTAAGTTAATTATCAGATGACTCACCAACGGCTGCTTGCTGTTGAAGTGATGAGCTGATAACCACCATGAGCACCAAAGTAACCAGCCTCACAATCCCAAGTAACCTCATGCTGCCTGCCTTCTCACCTGTGCTAGCTAGCTCTCACCTACCTCTTTGCACCTGTGAGCAAGTGTGTGTATGTCTATATAGAGCGAAGCTCAAGTCATGGGCATTTGAGCAAGGCAGCTCGCAAGTCAAAGGACAGAAGATTTGGCTCCCGGTCCGGAGCTTTGAGTTTTAATACCTCCGTCTTGTCCCCCTCCTCGTTCTTGGTCTTCGGAGCGCGACGCATCCCATGGGAAGAATCTATAGTTTCTGGAGCTCTTGCGTTTTGTTTAAGCCTGCGGCTTGCCTTGGCTTTTTGGAGCCGAGAGCTGATGAGCTAGTTTTGTTTAATGGCGTCTCTCATGTGAGCTCCACTCGGCCAGGCAAACCATATGGCATTTAACTAATTAAGCCCCGGCACGCACACGAATACCGAAGCCGAGATTTAACTAATTGAGCGTGGTTTGCGTTTAATTAGCACTGTAGTGGCCTCTGCTGCTTTTACAAGTTAGACGTTTAATTAAATCAGCTTTGTTATTACTAGCTTGTAGTGGCCTCTTGAGTCTTGAGATTGGTTGTCCTCAGGGCTGATTTTAAGCTGAAAAAGAGGCGAGGCTATTGCCTACTGCTGCTGCTTTAATTACCCTGAGAGTTGTGAAAGTAGCTAGCTTGATAGTGATAATCAGGATGGATTCATGCCTTGATGCTGTTCTTTTCTGCTAGAGCAAACATTTTGGGATATGTTTTGGTTACCCCTTTTCTTTTGGTTGTCAAGATCGGCATGCCACTTATGAATGTAACATCATTGGGTAGCTATGATCAATAGATTCAAACGGCTTCAGCTTCTGACTTATTTTATCTTTCGGTTTATTTAAATCAGAAACCAGTTGGAACGTGTCGACTTCTAATTTTGTCTTATTTTAGTTTTTTTGCCTCTTCTTTTCCCTTTTATTCATTTGAACTGTCCGGGACGATATAACAGTTTTTTATTTTTCCTATTTTATTTATCAGAAAAAGCTAACAGCTGTTACAATACAATTTCAGCCATAAGCAAAAAGTTACGACCAGAAGCTTAAGCCGTAAGCCAGTTGGAGCAGAGCTATTCCTTTGGCTAAAACAGACATAGCATTGTTGCTGCCTATGGTACTTTAGTGCCTTGATACTCTGCAAAAGCAACCTGATAGTGATCAAGATTGTCGAGCATATATAACATGATATTGTCGCCATTTGCCGTGTCATAATCTTGAGATATCGCCTACTTAGCTTGAGCATGCTGTAAATGGGCTGCATGTACATTGAGGTCAGGATACTCAAGATCATGCATTCATGCCTCGCTAACATTGGTCTACCATGTTGGCCAAATATGGCAGTCACCTAATCACTTGGACTAACATGAATATACCATATTGTTCGCGTCCTGGGCACCCCTTTGATATGTATAGCCTGTTTGCAGAAGACAAACAACAAACAAGGACCTTGAGAAGATTTTCAGGGTACAGCAAATTAGCAATAGAGTTTTCAATGAGACAAATTTGGTGAAATATTGACATCTACATTAATTGGCAACCCATTTTGTGTTACGTGTATCACTAACACCATTCTGGCTATTGATAGCAATCCATGATATATGTCCATGATAGTTTGGTACCTGATTAGCACCATATGATGTGAAATTGTGAATAGTGACAGAAGTGGCTTCAAAGTATTGTTGAGCCAAAACATAAAAGGGTATGCAGACAATGTTCTTGGTGAAAATAACCCTGACTGGAATTTGACTAGAAGTCTGAATGCATTTCCAAATGGTTTGAATTTCTAAAGGGAAAAAAAGAAACAAAAGCAAATGACACCTTCAGCAACATTTTCCTAGTGAAGAATTAGCCGTGGCATCACATTTTTCTGGGAGCTTATTAAACCTTGTTACAATATGTCATGTAAAAGAATTGAATTACATGAAATAATTTGTTACATTATTTGTGGACTCGTATCGTGACGGACACAGCTTTGCTCTAGCACAAAATTTCTGGATTTTGTTGTCACAGTTTGCTGAATACAATTTTCTGAAGGGAAACAAAACTATCCCAGCAGGCGTGCACAAACTTGGTTCACTTTATTGCTGTCATGAACATACTTCATGGAGCCCTGTCAAATGGGCGCATGTCATTGTAGCATATATCCCACACAGCCTCAATTGCATCCTTTGCAGCTGTCTCCGAGCTGTAGGGGTTGTTCTTGACAGACATCAGAGCCCGCCTTTTGACACATTCCTTCAGAAATTCAGAAAATGTCACAACAGACATAAAATTCAGTTAGCAACATTTTTTAACTGTTAAAGCACACTCATTAGCTACAAGTACTCAGGGAACCACTGGAAGCTCAAAACAAATCTCAATAGTTAATACCACTAGTGGCTCCCTATATTTGACTATTGTAAGTTTGTAACCATTTTCTTGCCAACAGAAGTTCGATTGAACTGGATAGTTCATATACAAAGATGTGATGCATGTATGGAACATAAAAGGACACCAGACAAGATTAGGTTTCACGTAGCAAAGAACCAAATCCATAAATGGTATGAGCTCAATAACAAGACGGCAAAAAAGACTAACTTGCTTTTCCTAAAAAAATCCTTACCTGTTCATGCCCCCCTTATCTTCATGAAGCCACGCAACAATTCAGTTTGTAATGGCAATCACCACTAAGGTGATTAGCTCGAATCTAAGAATAGAAAAACGCACTGTAAGTCAATTATCAATATAACTCACAACTGACATAAGTTTATGTCATCATAGCATGCCAATAACTCCAGTTTACATAATAAGTACTTTGTTACCTCAGAGCAAGCATGGTGAGCGCAGTTCTTCCAGTCCAAGTTCTTGCCAATGCATTCATCATAAGCATGTATTAATTCATGAATTAGGACCTGATTTATCTCATCTTGAAACTGCATGTGATTACAGCAAATTTTTACTTGGACATAAACAATTGGAAAGTTAGGGCAGTTCTCTCCCACGAGCAAAGATATAAGGCCAATCAAGGAAAACCTTGAAGAAAAGAAGAGATCAGAATACGTGTGACAATTGCACTGGCTTAGCTATAAAGATACTATTGAGAAGAAAAAAAGGAGGATGCTCTCAGGGTCAACCAAGAATTTGGACATTACACAACAATGTAATGCTGCCCAAATACTGGAGTTTCAGTGACCCAATATTCTAGCAACTTACAAATACAGCATGACAATCTAGCTAGGCTTTTATGAACTCACAGCAAAGCATATAAACATAGGATAATGAAAAAACAGGAACCAGCTGTCCAGTGTCTACCCTTGGTGTAAAATGTTGCCAATTGAAGTGCAAATGTGAAAATAACATAAATATCCAAAGGAAAATTCCATCCACCTGCATAAAACAGTTGAATACTCGAATCTAGCTTCTGAACACTTTCAGTGCTCTCAGTACTGAACAGAAGAAGAAAATTCATAATTTTGGTTGTCCCTCCCACTGCACCGCAGAAAAGCAAAAAAAAAAATGAAAAAGAGAAAGAAAGAAAGAATCAAGCGAGGCAACATCTCTATACCATCATTACCAAATCTTGAGCAAATAAACACCATCCTAGCTAATCCTGTGGTAAGCTTGTTCCCGAACAACTAAAGTGCTGTCATTTACGAATTTCAGACAACATAATTCATAGTACGTCCTGCTTCGCACTGAATTGTTACGACTTGTGAACAAACACACATACACTTCCTACTTCCTAGCTACAACCATAGTCCAGGCAATGCAAACAACCCACATAAACTTGAGAACCCCTGTCAATGCCAACCTTTAGGGGTGTTCGTATTGATTTCTACTTGAAAACGACAGAAGCAAATATAATACTTTGGCTTCTTAAAGCGACTTCTCCACCATTTCACTCCGATGATAAGACACATCACTCACCCCACTCTCCCGTCTCACGCATGCATCCTCTCCTTCTAAAAACCACTTCTTTCGGCCTTTTAGCCAAAAGCCATCCACCACAGCCAAAAGCCATCAGTTGTAGCTAATACAAACACACACTTAAGCATATACTACGATTCTTTCGAAGTAACGAGAAAAAAAGGAAGGAAAGAGAGCATACCCCCTCCCGGCTAGCGTTGCCCCCGGCAGAGGAGCAGGTTGCCGCCTGGATCAGCCGCGGAAACAGGGGGCACCCGACCTTCTCCATCCGCTCCCTCAGGAACCGCGCCGTCGGATCTATCCATCAAAATTCACAGCACAAATCAGGACGTGGCAGTTCACAGAAACGTCGATAGCAAGAAACAAACGGTGGACAGCGGTGACGAGCCAGGACGGCGATCACGCGTACGTCTCCGGCGCCCCGCCGCCGCCGCCGGCGTCTTGGGCTGCGCGGGGTTTTAGGCCTTCGGGGTTTTCCGAGTTGGGATGGTTGGGGGAGTCGGTTACGACGCTTGGCGGCCTCGTGATTCGTGCAGACGGTAGGATTGCGCGGCGGATGGGCTTGGTTGGAGAGCGACTGGGCTTAGAGGTCTTCACAGGCTGGGCCTTGTACCAACACTTGGGTCCAATACGAGCTGCTTGCACTATGAATACGTTGCCTTCCATTTTTGCCGTCGAATGCGATCGTCCGATGCAGCCTGAACAACGTGAAATCTCCAAAAACGCCCAGAGGGCAGAGATGCATGCATTGCTCGAGCTCGACATTACACCCTTATTCCCAAATCCAAATCATCTGCATCTCGCAACATGCAATTGTTTAACGATCTAGATCGATCAAGATTCAAGCTCTTGTCTTATTTTGGAGTGGCAATTGTTGAACATCTAGTCAATTTTTGGCATATTTTAATCCAAAAATTTAGCATATAAAACATGACATACAAAAGCGATTCAACAATGATGTATTCATATTCGCTAACGAACAAGCTAACAGCAGCACCTATTAACATATTCGTAGCACACATAAACAAATACATCAGAGAAGTTTTCAGGTCATACCCTCGGGCGGGGCCAGTGTCGGAGACACCGGATGCGTCGTTACCATCAGTCGACATGATGGCCTATTCGATGTAGTCGATCGAGGCGTGATGCAGGACGAGGCGTGATGCAGGAAGATGTTCGCCGTGCAGTCTTGCGAACAGTTCACCACCAGGAAGTAGACGACGTCACAGATTGAGCAGTCGCGCCAATGCGCTCCCCAAAAACTTGATCGCCCGCCTACCCGTGCAGGTACACAAACGGACGGAGTTTCGGAGGCCTACTCGCCCACGGCACGGCACGGCTCGGCGAGGCGAGCGAGTGCGCGCGCGTGTATTGGCTCTCTCCAATTCCACAAGGGGGGTTACCACGTTCCACCTTTTAAAGTGGTGTAACTCCCATTCAACTCTCCATATGAGACTAAACAGTTTTTCCATATGGGCCTAGGAATTTTATTTGATTAATTGCTAAATTAAAATAGATCAAGCTCAATTAATCTAACAGCAATCAGGCCGGAACGCTTCACTACAATCCATAACAGTTTGCAAAGGCACCAAACCTCATCCTCCTCACAATTAATGCTTCATGACCGGAAGAACACACTTCTATTATCTTACCAACCTCGCAAGGATGGGAAGGCCAGATGTACCAGGAGCATCGGAAAAAGCAGCAGATATCAGGGAACAAGGACGACAAACTGCAAGGAGACAACAAGCAGAGCCAATTGTCCTCTTTTCTTCTCTTTATTTTTGCTGTGGGATGATGAGTTTTAGTTGTGATTGATAGATTGTATTTGCAACTTTTAAGATAATAGTGGATGTTGTATACGAGTTTAGACTTAAAAATCATTTGAAGAATCTGTTTTGAAATTTTTTTTTCTATTTATTTCGACTTTTAAAGATTCAAATTCCAAAACACCCAAAGAACCGGCCAATAATCGGGTAGAGTTCGAGTACATAGAAGCATTTCTTTTAGAGTACATTTTCCGTTGCATCGACATGATCTTGCATGCATGGTGGCCATGCATGATTGCCGCATGTGGCTCCAAATCGACACGGATCCAACCCCTTCTCGTCGCTCGAGAATCCAAGGGGAGGGAGGCCGTGCGAAACTCTGAGGTGGTGGTGCCGTGCGTGCTCACTGCTCAGCTCAGCTCAGCTGCTCACCGGTTCGGTTCCCATCGCGACTGCGACGCACGAGGCAAGGGAGCACCTGCCTGTTGATCGGCTATTGGACCCCTCTCTTCGGCTCGGGCTCGAGCCAAGAATCTTTTTCCGATGGCCATGGGATCACCCGTGCATAAATTTCAAAGGAAATGGGAGAAGTGGGGATATCTGTGCATAGATTTAAGGGCCTGTTTGCTTGAGTTTGGCTTTTTTTTTTCCTCCAGCTTTGAAGCCGGCTTTAAGGCTATGTTGAGTATATTGTTTTTTTCGGCTTTGAAGCCGGCTTTAAGGCTATGTTGAGTATATTGAACTGATGTCGATTCAAACTTATATCTCATAAGCATAACTTTATTTTTCTCCAATGTATTGAACAAATTCTTACTAATAATTAGGACACATGTTACATTAAAAAAACCATAAAATAATAATACTCTCTCTCAACCGCACTATCTCCTTTATAGTTATTTAATGCTCATCTGAATTTTTTAATACTTTGAATCAACACTTAACTAGAGTCCGTTCTATACATTTTTTTGTTGAAATCGATCCCTCCAATATATTGAATCGATTCAATGTATTCTCTCTCTTCATTCGAACCGATTAAAACATAACATTGCAAATGTCTAAGAGAAACTAGGAAATAAAAGTTTCTAATTTTTAATTCATTTTGAGCTCATCTTCTCTATAGCCCAGCTTCGAAACCCGCATGTTTGGTCGGGCAAACGGCTTCGAAGTGCAAAAAGGAGAAGCCAGCCAAACGCTACTTTAGGTAGTGCTCCATTGGGCTTAAGCTTAAAACATATTTCACTGTTTGACACTGTTTAATACTTATTTTCGTACTGTAACTGTTGTTAGCTTTTTTAAGCGTAATTAAATTTAAAAAAAGAAAAAAAAATACATCATCACATACAATACCAAGGAATAAGTAAAAAGACAAAAAGCCCCAAAAATCCAAAAAGTCATATAAAGATGAAATTAAGAAGTTAGAAGCTTAAGCTTGAAGTCCATTGGAGCACATTCTTAATTTCCTTCGTTTCTAAGGTAAACTAAGGCCGGGTTCTTTTGGATTTAAAGTTGGCTTTATGTTTGTACTGTCTATAGTAACTAGCTTTTAAATGGTGTGCTTTTCAAAGCGGGGTCAATATAAAAATTGTAGCAAAAAGTGTACTAAGCTCAGTTGTATTAGCCAAAATCGCATGTAACTATTTCCCTCTACGTACTGCCTCTCGCGAACAGCTAGAATTCAAATATTTAAGCCATCAGTCTAAAAGAACCCATTCTAACTTGCTATCATATCGTTGGTTAATTCGATCGCTGCTGCTATACAAATGAACAAAATATGTTTTTGGGAAATTCAGAGTTTGTTGCTTATCAATAGGTGACATACGCTTAGACAGAGACAGTACAGCCCTTTGTGCATTACTTTATGGAGTAATTTTATTGTGTCACAGTTACACAGTTCGGTTTGTGTAACAAACCAATGAAGCCCTGACATGTGGCATGTATACTGTAGCCAGGCCTTGGACTCGCACTGCATCTGAGCAAAGTGTGAACATAGACATCTCACCTCGCCTCATAGCGACCGACGCGCCGCGCGATGCGGGGCGTGATCGCGGCGTGCTTCTGGTACGCGCTGGCATCGGTGCCGCTTATGTTTGTGTCGGCGGCAAGGCCCAATTTGGCGACCTCCACTTACGAGATGTATCTCGGCCTTGTCACACTCTCCTGGTTGCAGAACTCGAATTTTGGACACTGTTGGACCTCTGTGCACATAAAATTCCCGTTTTGGCCCCCGAACGAAAAAAATTCCGGTTTTGGACCCCTTCTGAGCGCGGGATTACGAGCTGCCGCCACGTCGCCCGGTCCACCGCGCGACCCCGCCGTCCACCGCGCGAACGCCGCCCCCGCCGCGCGATCCAAAACCCGAGCGCGCGACCCCCGTTCCCCGCCGCGCGTTCGGCCGCCCGACCGCGGCTCCCCCCGCCCGAGCGCGCGACTCCAAATTTTGACCGCGCGACCGTTGGCTCCAGCGCGCGTGCTCCGACCGACGAAACGCGCGCTCGGGCGGGGGAAGCCGCGGTCGGGCGGCCGAACGCGCGGCGGGGAACGGGGGTCGCGCGATCGTGCGCTCGGGTTTTCGATCGCGCGGCGGGGGCGGCGTTCGCGCGGTGGACGGCGGGGTCGTGCGGTGGACCGGGCGACGTGGCGGCAACTCGTAATCCCGCGCTCAGATGGGGTCCAAAACCGAAAATTTTTTCGTTCGGGGGCTAAAACGGGAATTTTGTGTGCACAGGGGTCCAACAGTGTCCAAAAATCGCAGAACTCGCTCAGTCTCTCACTTCGCACCGTCCTTCGCTTGTCGTCCCCTCCCACGCCGACCTTCTCCTCTGTCTTCGGGGCCAGGTACTTCGACGAGGACCCCAACGAGGAGACTCTCGCCCTCCACATCTGCCCTTGGCTCCTTTGGTAGCGGTGCGGGTCCAGGCGATTCCGCGTCAGTGACCACCGCGTTGACCTGGTGTGGGACCTCACACGAGAGCAAGAGCGGCTGCAACGGGGAGAGGAAGAAGAACGGGAGAGGGCAAAGGCTAGCCAAGGTGAGCTCATCGTCGACAGCATCATGGGCCAGCGACTCGATGGTCATGAACTGACCCAGCCCCAAGGAGGCAAAGATGCAGCACGGCGATGTCTTCTTGCTCCTAGTCTACTATATACGCACACGAATCAATATTTTATTGGTTTGTTACACAAACCGAGCTGTGTAACTGTGACATACTAAAATTTCTCCCCAATTAAGTCCTTAGGTAAATATTTTTGTGCACATGAACAAAATAATTCAAACAAACTTTTGCTTGTACTTAAACTTGCTACACAGTACTGTGAAATTTACAGGAAGCATTTGTTAACAAGAATGGGACATTGTACAAGAAAATGCACTGGTTAACAATGTAAGATTACTATTACTACTTGCAGAAAAAGAGAGAGGAGAATCTTTTGAGAGCCTTTTGGCACGTGACATGGCACAATCATCGATGTTACACAGCTTGGGGGACGGTAGTGATTGCACGTGGCCCTTGAGGTCGCTTGGAAAGTGGAACGGATTAGTTTAGATTACAGAGCAAAGTAATAATGCTGGTTTAGTGGTTTATGATAGCGTATTGTGGTCAGAAGGACACGGATGTCTCCTAGTGTGATGTGGTGTCAAGCACAGCTGCTGTCCTGTTCAGGCAAGTGTTTTCTTCCCGAGCCAAGCGTTGTTGTAGAACGTAGACCGGGCGGCCTAAATCCGGCAGCAAACATTGGCCTGTTCTTTTTTGTTGCAGTTTATAATTTTTGGCTATGGTTTGGGGTTTTTAGATTGTTCGTGCGAGAGATTATAGAGTAACAGGAATTCACGTGCGATTTTTGCAGATATAAATGAAATTGGTACAGTATGTACTACAATTAACTAGTAGAATGTACTACAATTAACTAGTAGACCCTATTTTTAAAAAAATATTCTGTTTAAAAACTAGTTACTGTAGAAAAACCAAAAACAACGTTTAGAAGCTGAAAAGAATAGGACCATTACTAACAGCAACTAGCTAGCTAGACACAAACTAGGGAACAAATTTGATTGCCTGTAGAAGTAGCTGTTAATCAAGCATTCAAGCTCCATCTTAGCTAATCATGCATTAACCAATCGAACAAAACCTACAGTGCCTGTGCGCAGACACTAATCATCTGCAGAACGAAGACTTCCAGGATCATGCTTCCAATCCGGTGGCTAGGTAGGGTAGCTTGCATAGGCCAGGGAGTGGAACCAAGGGACAAGTGATCAGTGTTAGTGACGACCCTCTCTATTTCGGAATATAAACCCGTCGAGAAAATCGAAGACTACAAAAATTTGTCATGTAGGAATCCCATGTTCCAAACGTACACGTATTCTGAGGTACTTTATACAAGTTTCCACTAATGATTCATTTCGAACGCAGGGATTTTACAGGAAAAAAAATCATTTTTATAGGAATCAAAAGAAAATTGTCGTGTTCCAAATGTGCTTAAGTTTTTCACGATAAAAAAACATGTTAAGAGAAAACGGTGAAATAAGGCACTCTAGATGGCTGGGAGGGATAGTTCTCAAAGATGTAGCTCCATCTCTCTTTGCCTGAACTAAACGGAAGCAACGCACGGTGAGCAAGGAACTCACGAATGGCACCTGGATCAGGTTCTTTTCGGTTACGGTTTATATCTATGGTCTATGACTTTTAATCCTAGCGTGAGCGCTTTTATGAACGAACTAAGTACCGATAAGCCGTTTTGAAAAGAATATCTCGATAAGCTATTTCGAAAAGACGACGAAAAAACCATTCCTTTTATTTGTTCGGGAAAAAACATAAACCATAAGCTGGGAAAAACTAAGCCTAGGTCCATTCGAGGAATAAATATGGAACAACAGCTAACAAAATTCGTCAATCTCTAGTAGCTGATTGCCAGATATCCCTTGATCTTGAAGGAACATGTGAGAGAGCCCTGGATTATATTATAATGAATCACTGCAAGTTAGGAAGATTGAAAATCTGGAATTGCAAATTTGGTGGATTTTTCTGGAATTATCGTCAAGCTAGCTGGCCTGACCAGCTTTGAAATCCGTTATGGCAGGTGTTGCTCAGCAGTCTAACTGGCGGAGAAATTGTAACATCCCATTTTCAGAGCTTGGAGCCAGTGTAAAAATTCAAATGTATGTTAATGAATTTTAAAGGATTTATTCTCAGTTGAGTTTCCTTGTTGCGTCTCAAAAAGAAAATCCAAGATGTGCAAAAATATTTCAAAATGAAAATTTTGTTTTGTCTCCAAAGGGGCATATCAAGTAACCTCCTAAAAATCTAGAATTTAAGATTTACTTCAACATATGGAGATTTTAGAAAGAAAAGATTTGTGCTTAATCTTGTAAAAGGAGAAAGAATATGTGTGTGTGTGTGTGTATATATATATATACACTTTTGCAAAACCCCCTCTCAATCTTGACCATCCCTTCCTTCTCCCCTTCCCATCACAGCCACTCATTTCTCTTCTTCCTGGTGGCAGAGCTCTCCCTCCTCCCTCATGGCTCCAGCGCCTCCTCTTGCAGCTTGTCGCCATTCGCCACCAACCCCGTCGGTGAGTTATTGCGGTGTCAGCCCTCGTCTTCAGCGCCTCTCCTCGCCATCAGCACCTAGCAGTGGCAGTGTCTTCCGTCACCTCCCGCGCGTCCTCGATTGCTTAGGCTTGTGCCCGGCCGTGCGCCATTTCCCTACGCCAAGAGTCGCCGTAGTCCTCCTCTGCCACCGGTCACCTTCGCGTGCACTAGGTTGCACGGCGCCATGCCGCCTTGCCCCCCCCCCCCGACGAACTCGTCCCCGGCTGCTATAAAGAGCGCCTATGGCTTCACCACTCACTCCCGCCGAAGCTCGCCCAAAATGCCCAGCCCGCCGCCTCCCCTGCCGTGTGTGTGCCGCCGGCAAACACTGCCGCCAAGCGCCGTCGGTCGACCCCCAGCCCTCTTGAGCCTCTCCTCGCACTCATCCCTACCCTCTCCCTCTCCTCCTCCGCTTAATCGGGTTGTCCTCCAGTGCAGGCCGCCAGCGAGGCTATTTCTTCCCCAACACCGACGCCGGGTCTTCACGGGGAAGCTCTGCACCTCGGGCCAATTCACAGCGCGTAGAACACCTCTTGGGCCCCGGGAACACGACCCCCACCTTGCCGGACCCCGCCGCCTTCCCCCGCCAGCCGACACCGACGTCTCCCTCGCCGCCGAGACCTTCCCCGCCGCTAGCCCGCTCGGCTCCACCCCGGCAGCCGCTCAAGCCCCAGGTGAGCTCCATGATGCCCGTAGATGCTTCACCTCGGGGGAATTGCGCCCAAACGGCCCGAGCCGCCGGCGTCCTCCTCCCCTGTCTCCGCCGCCGCCTTACCCGCGCGCCACCGGGCCAAATCCGGCCGGACCCTCTCTCCCCGAGGGGCGCACGGAGCCATGGGACCCGTTTTGGTCGGCGCCATCGCTCCACCGTGGCCGCTCCGCCGCCGGCCAGCCCTGCCGCCTCCACGGTTGGACCATGCTACGACCAAGCAGCAGCTAACTCATTTATAACGCTAAATAAACCACTGTCCTAACCGGCCATTAAGTACAATAATGCTGCCCTAAGCCGCCGCTGTCCGATTATAAACCGGTTAATGGTGACCCCACCTGTCGGCCCACACTGTCCCTCCCCTTTTTCTATTTTTCATATTTTCCAGAAATTCAAACTTTAAAATGCCATAACTTTATAACCATAGCTCCAATTTTAATGAAACCAGTTTCTAAATTCTTCTAAAATTGAGACCTGTCTAATGGTTCTGGTTTGATTCAGTTTTGAGTTCATTTGAGCTTTGTTTTACTTTACTTGGTATTTATTTGCTTCCGTTCTCGTTTGTGTTGTTTTTCCGGTTCAATCTCCCGAGTAGAGTTCGAAGACGCGAACGAGCCCCCGCCCGAAGCAGCACAAGACCTCCAAGCTTTCGATCCAGGCGAGTCAATACTTTGATCATTTTGCGCCTACATTTTATGTGAAACTATGTTCGTTTAAATTATGACAATTGTATGCGTTATTTTATGTGCTAAAAATATGTAAGTCTTAAGGTAGATAACAACCTTATGTCCACCTAATGATATAATACACTACCAGTAACATTTGAACATACCTGACCATTGTCGCCCTACAGGTAAACAATAACTATGGTAATTATAAGTCTTATTATTGCCATGCTAGGTTTGTAAGTCCAGGGTTCTAGTAACCCTGATAATCATTCTTTAAGCTTGGAAACTAAATTTGAATGAGTCATGGGATGTACATGATCGAGCAATTATGTTGATTTATGTTATGCTTCTCAAAACCCTAAAAATCTGCTAAACCTGTTTGGGCGGATGGTAAGAGTGGCGGGTGTGGATGTAACACAGGGAATGTGGAATGAACCACCTAGACGACCTAAGGACTTAATCCTGTGTGGACCCTCCGTGTATAACAGTACAACCACAAGCTGGCATATTGTAGGCTGGGCTGAATAATTTACTGAACCCTCTAGTCATTTCACGGAGAACGTGTGTAGGTGGGTAATGAAAGCACCACTTGGAATGGGACACCGGATGTAAGTGACGTTGCCTAGGATAGCATATGTGGAGAGTGGAGTCCGACTGCGCTAACCTATGGTCGACATCCCGCACAACCTATGGAAGTAACCCCATAGGAGTGAGATGCTAGAGTGTGAAGTATTGTAAAAGCCTAGTGATATTCTTTCGATCTGCATGTCCAAGGAATCATGTAGAACCATCGAGGCGATTATTTCTTGTGGGTAAAGATGTACAGTCTCTGCAGAGTACATACACAAACTATTCGAATAGCCGTGCCCACGGTCAAGAGCAGACATGGAAATCTTCCTCGAGTTAGCTCTATTTCAAAATTTTTGGAGGTTGGGCATAAAAATTTGCTAGGTGGATGTAGCCTAAACTTTGGTAAAATTATCTTGGAGGGATGTACTCCAGCGTTGGAATTTAGGTGGGAGTAACTTGCTATGCAAAAATGATAGGCATTGGTGGATGTAACCATAAAACATGGTGGATGTAACCATAAAATTGGTATATGGAACCTACCCCATTATAAAATTATTGCACTCTTCCAGTATTTAAATCATAAATTCTTGAGAAATGCCAGGTCCTAGGAAATTTTATATTACGATTATTTCAAAAGTCGCTTTAAGCAAATAAAAGAACTTGAGCCTTCCTTGTTCAGCCTTGCATCTATAATTATTTGCATTCTGTGTGTTGGCTCGCGGAGCACGGTTGTTTGTGCTCACCTCGCTCTTAACCCCCCCCCCCCATTCAGAAACTGGGAACCAAGAGCATTACGCCTACCATGAGGAGCAGGATGCCGAAGGAAATGAAGACGGTGGTTATTAGATTAGGCCTCGGTAGTCTTGCCTCTCGCCTCAGTCCAGTTGACCAGGCTGGTTTTGGTGAGTGCCTCCTTTATTAGTCGGGTCCTTGGTTAATAACGATGGTACTCAGGTTGCCCCAGTCGCTTGCCTGTGGCGAGTTGTGCCCCTACGCTATGTACGCTTCCGCTTCCGTTTTTTATGTATTGTAAGACATTTGGCCTGATGGCCCTATTGTAACCTCGACCCAACGCGGTCTATTTGAACTCTGGTATTGTAATGTATGGTTTATTCGTGTATGAAATGATGCAGCGTTGTATCTGTGAGCATTATCTACTTATCCAGTGAATAATGCAGTGATTCACAGAGGATTCCAGGTTAGTAAACTTGGGGTCTGATAGAAATCTAGCCAGACTGGCTAAGACAGAGAGGCTTCAATCAAGGAGTGTATAGTTTCTGATTTTTGAGGGATTTGAGTCATGGGATGAGTTTAAGTGATCTAGATAAGGGTTTATAAGTTACATGGGACATGTTACTACTAATGTGGATTAAGTTATGAAGAACTTGTATCCGAAAATGATTTATTTGTCTTTGGATGTGCAAGGTTGTTTGGGGTCAACCATAGTCAATGGCAGAGATCGAGGCTACGCTCATGCAAGAACCGAGGCCCAGAACGATAAAAAATGTGGGGCGAGATGGTGAGCTCAAGCATGGCATGAGAAATGCATGAAATGTTGAAGTGAAGTTCAAGCGGCGGGTTGCACCGTGTGCTTTGTTTGGTGCAAGTGTGGCTTGATCTGGTGAAATCAGAATAGGGGTGGATTTCCTCGTCTTATCGAGCTTTTCCTAAAAATGACATAGTTTGATTTAATATCATTTTACATATAATTTAAAAGTATTTTTAGAAACGAGCTAACGAGCCGAGCCGAGCCGAGCTTGAGCAAAATTCAAATTCATTTGAAATCAGCTCATTATAATGTTTAACCAATTAACAAGTATAATTGAAGCAATTTTGAACCGAGCCAACGAGCCCCACTAACGAGCTTTTTCCACCCCTAAATCAGAACGAGAAAACTTGCCGATATGCGGCAAGTCAATGGTGTACGTACATATGAAAAGCATGATAATTGCTTGTAATAGAAGGATATGACCGGGTCAAGAAAGAATATTTTGGTAATTTGATCAAAATATAGGAAATAACCTTGAAGCAAAACTATAGTGTTTGAGCAGCAATTGGAAGAGCGGTTTAGGTCAAGGAGAAGCTAAGGAGATCAAGTTGAATTAAGACTAAGAATTTATCGGATTCAGGCTTATGCATTTTGAAAAATGTGCATAAATGTAGTGTATATGTTAAAACCCGTGTGGGGGTTATGGGGTTTTTTCCATTGTGTTAAGTGAATAGTATCTACTAACGGTTATATATGGCTGGCTAGTCTATTTATTTAACAGGTTAGGATGGAAACTTGTAGTTAACCATTCAACCATCCTCTCATGAGACAAAATATTCACATATGTTAGAGTTAGTGTTGGAGAGAAGTTGAGTATTGTGGTGTGCTCTCTTATCCTCTAGATGGAGTGGTTATAAAATCTTTATCCTCAAATAGTAATACATCAATTTTTATTTATCTCTATGACTCTTTCTTGCGTTGATTGATTTACTTTTGATTTGGTTAGTTTTTCATCCTCTATTCTCTCTTATTGATCTTGTTGTGCCTAGGACATACAAGAGATGAAGATTCCTCTAGAAATCAATCTTCATTTATATAGGCACTTTGATGTCAACTTCTTGAAGAAACCAAGTTTTGTAGGATTTTGGCCTCTTCAAGTGATTTTGTGATCCGAGTGTTTTTGTTCTTGCTTATTATGATGCGCGAGACATATTTGAAGCCATCTTTGCCATTATCTACTGATGTGCAAGTCATATTCACAATTTTCGTATTTTAATCAGTTTTGATGTAATCTTGCTTCAATCTCAAAAAGTCTAAAATTTGTCATGGTTTTCTTTAATCCATGGGTGAAATAGGTTTTTGAGATCTTAAGCAAGGTGTATGCAAAATTTTATAGCATTTAGACTTGTATTATAGGTGTTGCACTAATTTTGGAATTCGTTGAGCTGTTATGGAACAGATGGCGGTCAAACCACATCCACAGGTTAGACCAGTTTTGAGCCGATGGTCAGAATGTCATGCCGGTTAGACTAGCTCCAATAGACAGGTCAAACCACCAGTTGTGTGTCTTGTTTTTAGTTTGATTTCTTGAGAAATTTCCTTTGAGTTTTTTACTATGATTTCTATTCTCCATTACTCTGTAGTTATTGGAGAATAGGGTCAAGAATACTTAAGGAATAAATTTTAGATGGCATTAGATCCAAATCGGCCGGATGCAATGGATGGGTTCTTTTGGGCTGTGGCTAATGGCTTAAAATTTTGAATTTTGGCTGTTCGCGCGAGAAAGTACGGAGAGAGATACCCGCGTGCGATTTTGACCGATATAGATGAGGTCGGAACAGTGTCTACTACAATTGACTTGTACGCCTATCTTGAAATGATCCCTGATTTGAAAGCTAGTTACTGTAGAAAACTAAGCCATAAACCCATAAGAACCCACTCAATAGTTTGGAAATGGACCGAACGTGGCAAATACTGAGCTTATTCTGGCCATTTCAAAAGTTCTTACTACAGTTTCAGCTTGCCATGCTCATTTAGTTTTTTTGTGGCTTATGGCTTTTTTCCCCACTATTTGACACTATAGCTGGCTTATTATATATTGTAGTTGTTTGTGGTTTTTCGGCGTAGTTAAAATTTTAAAAAATAAAAAATATATTAGCACATTACGGACAATGCAAAGCAATATGAGAAAAAGACAAAAATTCAAAAGCCAAAAAAAAATAAATAAAATTAAAAAAGAAGGTAAAAGCTAAAAGCCTAAGGGTGAAATGGAAACGAACATGCCACTCGGGGTAAGAACAAGATCAAGTTTTTCGCATCCGGCGTGTTTTCCAAAACGAACTGCTTCCAGTGCAGCAGGTTGTGGCGTTGATTCAGTAGCAGCAGCAGGAAACAATGCGTCAATGCCAAGGAGAAGGGCAAACCAATCAAAGGAATAGCCTTTCTTGGATTATCAGCCGTTGTTACCCTTGTTCAGAGCTTTCTTTGTTGCCCCATGTGTGAGGGTCGGGGTTTTGGCTCCTCTTAGGGCATCTTTAATGGTCTGAGTCAACTAGTTATATGTATGTACACATCAGCATATATCCTATGTGGAGGAAAGAGTATGCAAAAAAACCGAGCCAGCTCTTCCTTAAGCACTAGTCTATAACGCAAAACGAGGCAGCCTCTATAAATGATAGTCTTTTTCTGTGTGTGCATGTAAGCATCAAATAACTATCTTTATAGATAGTTCTTTAGAATGCTAGCTTTTAGTGTGTACTATATAAATGATGTGGAAGTCTTCTAGCTAGTTACTAGTTAGAACCATTGGAGATGCCCTTAATCTGTCATTACACATCGTTTTTCTCTTCTTCCGTAAAGATACGGGAAGAGCTCCTGCCTCACTTTCAAAAAAAATGAAGGATATTTTTTAAAAAGAAACTAAGATCCTGCTCGGTTGGGCTGAAAAGATGTGACTTATGACTGAATATGCACTATAGCTGGCTGAAATTTCACTGTAGCTAAAGGTGACTTATTTGGCGTAATTAAATTTTAGAAAATTTAAAAATAGAAAAAATATGTTAGCTCATCTCGGACAACACAAATAAATACAAGAAAAAAGAACCAACAAAAAAATAGAAAAAAGGAATTTATAAATAATAAAAAATAAATTAGAAGTCTGAAACTAAATCTGGAACGAACGGATATTGATTTGTTCCGGTCAAAAAGTGCAATAACTTTCCGTGACCTTGGATTTTGATTGGACGTCCGGCTATGTTCCCCATAGCGCACGGCGTAGATGGAGAGAGAGAGAGATGCCCCTATCGCTCCTAGCCTTTCGCGTCCTTAGGAGCTTAGGTAGATGATGATTCCCAGGCACACGGCAGACGAAAATTTCTTTTCCTTTCATCCTTCTCGAAGAAAATTTCATGCTATTCACGGCACATTTTTCTTCACTTCTCCATAACCGGGCACTGACACAACTCCCTGTCTTTTCATGGTATTCATGGTACTGTTGGATATTCGTTGACTAGTGGCGCAGTTTCGGGAATTTTGGACACTTTTGGACTTCTAAATACCCGAAATTCTATTTTTGGTCTTCAAACTAAAAAAATTCCAAATCTAGACCCCTCCCGACCGCGCGTCCCCCGCGGTTCCGCCACGTGTCCCGATCGTGCGGTGTGGGACCGCACTGTTCACGGGTCGTGCGGTACCACACCGCACGACCCACTCTCCGAGCGCACGATTCATTTTTTGACCGCACGACTCGCGTTTTGTTGTCGGGAGGGGGTCGTGCGCTCGGAGAGTGGGTCATGCGGTGTGGTACCGCACGACCCGTGAACAGTGCGGTCGTGCGGTACCACACCGCACGACCGGGACACGTGGCGGAACCGCGGGGAACGCGCGGTCGGGAGGGGTCCAGATTTGAAATTTTTTGATTTGGGGGCCAAAAATGGAATTTCAGGTGTTTAGAGGTCCAAATGTGTCCATACTTCCAGTTTTGGACGTATACTTAGGTTTGCCATTTTTTTCTACAATAATCTATTATTAAAAGGTATACTTTTAAGATAAGATCTACAAATAAACTATAATACAATTTGTACCGTTTTTAGTTGTACTAGTTAAAATTATATGCAATTATTTTTTCTATATACTATTCTCATAAATATACTAGAATTCAAAAATTACAGCTATAAGACTTGGCAAAAAACTAATCCAATATTTGCTTTCTATACCCTACTGGTCCAAGATATTTGAGAAAGGCCTCGGTGCAGCGTTCTGCCGCATTTCATTTGGACAGATCTTTTTTGTTTCTGTACATATGTAGACCTAGCCGGCGGTTTGATTTATGATATTTCATCAGCAAAGGAGAAAGTTTAAAATCTCTTGAAAAAGCAGTCAACTATAGTTATTCTTCTTCTTCTCGTAATGCTATGCTTGGCAAAACCAAAGTTGATGAGCTAAAGAAAGCAAAACTAATCGCAAAAGAGAGCAAAATTAGCATTTTGTTTCTTAATAATCACTCACACTATCGTTAAAAAAAACAACACACTCCAACCATGCATTTTTACTCCACTTGCTGATTCCTTCACCTTTATCTATGTGCCTTTTGCTAATGTTTTTAACACATACCTCCATCTATATTCACTCGTCTCCTATCACATTTTTGACAAGATTAAATAATCCATTAAATACAACTTTAATACTTAATTAAGATTTTAAGACCTAAGCTTTCAAAAACATTTGCCCGAGCATCTCTGGTGAGAGACCCACTGTATATTTTACCCGACCAATAATCACTCGGAGATATTGTAAACTGGTATAAGGCCCATCTCCTAGCAATTCTCTCCCGTGCAAAGGATAAAGCACGTGCTTTATCCTTTTTTTGCAACTGCACGACGATTAAGTTTATATCTCTGATAACAACCGTCTTGCAGTTGTCTTCGTGATTCTCTCACACTAACAATAACCAAAGATCGGTTATTGTCAGATCTCTCTCGTTGATTGTAACCGTCCGCTTGACCGAACATGACAATTCAACAAAACGCTTACTCATCCGGATTACCGACACCCTTCGATGCTATTTAAAGGTTAACAAATGAAGACACAAAGGAGAACAACAACGAACAAGACAATCCGAATAAGAACAACATTGGAGACTAGGAGAATCAACACAAGATCTTTCGACTAGTGGGAAGACTATAGAGATTAGAACTAGTTACATCCTTTTGTCATCTTTTAGTGAGATCATCTTGTAACCAGTTCATAGCAATAAAGATTATCTTTATTCTCCTCTTAGATCTTTCTAAAAGACTTAGCATTTTCTTCACAATTTGCAAGATTATCGATTTAATCGTGGACACCATGCTTGCACTCACAAGCTTTCTTAAGGTGCACTACATGACCTATCGAGAGGTAAGACCCTTCCTCAAATACTAACTGTCCGTTTCGGATCACAAATTTTGCCCAAGAGTGTGTGTCTACCTGTTTCTCCAGGTTGCCTATCCTTGCAGAGAAAGGAGTGATTAGTGTTGGCCAATCCCATATAGCATTGGCCTCTATATAGAAGGAATCAAATACCGTGAAATTAATGTGGAGCCATTCAAATAGAGCCCCACATGTCAGTGTTCCTTTAAAAGCGCCAAACTGTCGTAATTAAATTTGATAATATTTTAGAGAAATCAAGATAGAACTATGTCAACGTATGACCAAACAAACAATGTTCATACAACTTGTACACACAGATCGATGGAGTATCACATAAATTATTATTTAATCATTTTGCATTCTTCACTTTGTCGAGCTGATTACATTTTTTCATGTTTTTAATTGAATCATATATTTGTGTTTCAACCATTTGGCACTCTACGCAATGTATTATTTCCATATTAACAATTGGTACATTCCAAATATTTTTTTTTCATATTTAGGATAAATATCCAAACAAACATGGCAATAATACCTATTTAATAGTCATGGGTGACCTATTACCACCTAGAAGGTAATAGATCACTGTGTTTTAGGGTGTGTTCTTTTGGCTGCTTTAGCGTGAGAGTTTGTGCGAACAAACTAAATACCGATAAAATGATTCGAAAAGACTGTTCCGATAAGACGTTTCGGAAAGATAACAGAGAAACTGTCATATTTGTTTGTTCGAAAAATGTCATAAGTTAAAAAAAACCTTAATCTAATCTCTCAGACCAAACTAGATGGATGACTCACAGTAAAGTGGGAGTATCTTGAAAAAAATCCTTCCCTCATACACATCGGTCCCCTTCTTCTCAACTTATGGTTTTCTTAAATAAATAAACAAATAGCTTCTCTGGTGTCTTTTTAAAATAGCTTATCAGGATAATTTTTTTTAAAATAATTTATCAGTATTTAATTTATTTATATAAAATTTATAATTAGAGTAAAAACACATCGACCGTATGTAAAGTCACTACTCTCCACGGCAATTGGCAACACGGCATAACCCTAGGGCTAGGATAACCAACAAGCCACACAAGCCGGTACACGAATTTCAGAGAAGGTAGAGGTCCTCGTATTGAAGAAACAAACAGAGAGGGTGACTATTCTGATGTCCCTGTTGCCCCAGCCACCGTAACAGCACAGAAAGCCTATCACCCTCTCTCTCTCTCTCTCTCCCTGCAGGCTGCAACACCACCATGCACACCGCCCTCTCCCATCCAGCGAAACTACAGAAAAGCCATCACCTCGGCACCAGTCCCGAGGCAAAGCCCTACAGCCCAGTGTCCCACACCCATGGATGTCATCACCGTGGCCATGGCATTTGTTTTAATCCCCCCAACTTGCGCTTTTCTCACCATCCTGCCACTGAGCACATGACCACACTGCTGCAGTGTGCACTGTGCTGCTGCTCACCAGGTCACCACCTCTCTCTAGTCTCTAGCCGAGCTGAGCTGC